>JALHCE010000236.1:0-389330 GCA_024340795.1 Tolypocladium amazonense | reverse complement strand
GAGATGCGAGACGACAGAGATGCGAGACGACAGAGATGCGAGACGACAGAGATGCGAGACGACAGAGATGCGAGACGACAGAGATGCGAGACGACAGAGATGCGAGACGACAGAGACGCTCCGTCGAAGCTTTGGAGAAGGGATTGCCCCCCGTCGTTATGGCTAAGATTGACGCAGCCACTCGAGACATGGCTCGTGGCACCGCCTGAAGGACGAGGTAATAGAACACTGCAAACTCGATTCACGAAAGGCGGTGAATTTATCCATCGAAACTTGTGCCCTATCAATCAGGCAATCCTTCGTAGTCACCAACATGCGCCTTCCCACGATTCAAATAAACAGCGTGACCAAAGTCTAGCCAAAGTCTGTTGCGTCTCTCGCGATCATCTTCTTGCGACTCGACTCGAATCTCTCGGGTCACGACGCAGGTTTACAAGAACGACCGAACTCCTCGGGAAAACGACAATGCATAGAGACAGCAGCCACAGCAAGCTCGATGTCCAGGCATCGGAACAGGCCTGGCGACGGCAGAGCGCCGCGAGACCCGCCGACAGCGTGCTGGCGAGTGGCCAGGTCCCAGGTCACAATTCTTCTTATCCCGTCGTCTGCCCAAACCGCATGCGTCTCACCTACATGTACTCAGCCATGACCTCGCACCTCATGCTCGACCGCGCGTCACTAGTTGGATGGAACTTATCCCGGGGATACCTTGAAGCTATGATGGCAAGTGCGTCTAATAGCTCTTGGTCGTAGTCAAGGACAGCCAGAGGAGGGGCCGTATAAATAAATCCTCCTGGCAGGCTGCCGCCGCGTCGTGGCCGGAGCCGGGCGCGGATGATCCGGTCCAAGGCAAGCCGCCGACCGGCTCGCCCAATGACGACGGCCGGCCGAGTCCGCCCCCAGGCTGCCCGATAACACATACTCTACTCCGTATACGCTCTGGATCCGTGAAAGAGAAAACGCAACGCCACTCAGCCAGGGCCTACCAGATGCGTACAAGACACGACCCGCAGCTCGACTGAGCTTTCGACGATGGGCTTGCATCTCCTCGACCTGCCCGTCGACATCCTGTCCATGGTCCTGACGCCGCTGCTCGTCTCGCGCTCGACCGTCCAGCTGTGCACCTGCACCGGGGCGCCAGCCGACGTCAGCGCAAACCTGCTCCGCGTGCTGCTCATCCACCCGGCTGTGCACGCCATCGCGAGCCCGCTCTTCTACGGAGGCAACGTGTTCGTCTTGGACACGGGCGGCGAGCATGGCCCGCACGTGCGGCGGTGCCTGGACGCGGTGGCCGACAAGGACGACGCCTTTGTCCTCCGGGCCCGCCGGGCCGTCCTGCGAGAGAGGTCGGCGTTGCGCAGGGTGCGCAGGCTCGAGGTGCGCGTCGACAAGTTGCGCGCGTGGGTCGACCGGCTCGTCGTGCCGCTGCTGGCCGACATGACGCTGCGCGGGTCTCTGAGCGAGCTGACGCTGGTCGTGCTCGGGCCCGATCCGGCATCTCACGCGGCGGACACGGCGTTTGCGCGGCCGCCCATGACGGGGTTGCTCCGAGTGCTCTCGGACCCGTACTTGCGTCGGGCCCGGCTACGCGTCCGTTCCGTGCACGGCGATGGCAGCAGTCGGCCGGGGGACGCGGACGAGGTAGACTGGCGGGCGCTTCTTCGGCGCTCCGACCCCGAGGGCAGGGATCGAGTGGTTGGGCTGGGCGAGGACGTGGTGGCGGCGAGGGGGCAACGGTGCTAGCACGAGCGAGGATAGTAGGCGTCCACACAAGTCACAAGTCACATATCAAAGATTTTGTGCGTCAAGTTTACTCCGTGCTTCCATTCTACCGAGTCTATGCTTGATTCGCAGGCCTTTTCTCATCCGCACATCATCAGGCCACCCTGACCGCTATTGGCCACCTGGCTCCCTCAAGCTATGCAGCATTCATCATCCATCATGAAGCCTCCCCAGAGTCCCGCAGAGAGGGCATCATTAGCGTGAGACCCGATAAACCAGGAGAATGCATAAACTTTTCTGTGTGCCTCTTTTATCTCTGTCGAGACAAACCTCGGGTCCGGGAACAAGAAAATGAAAACAAAAAAGAGAATCGCCTAGGCTGTTGGCACCCCTCCCTTTCCCAAAGCACATAGGAAGGATGAACGCCCCTTAACGCGAGGCGCACCTCGCTTTCATACAACTCCATACCCCACGGGACATTTATCGGGAGGACATGGCCTTGGTGACGAGGCGCTTGAGGGCGAGCTCCTGCTTGCGGAGGTCCTCGGCGCTGCTGTCGCTGATCTCGAGGGCAGCCATGGCGTCGCTGATGGTGCTCTCGATCTTCTCCTTCTGGCCGCGCTTCAGCTTAAGAGACAGGGTCGGGTCGGAGACAATCTCCTCGACGCGGCTGATGTAAGACTCAAGCTGCTGCTTGGCCTCGAACTTCTTGCTGAAGGCCTCGTCGGTGTTCTTGAACTTCTCGGCATCGCTGATCATCTTCTCGATCTCGTCAGTCGACAGCTTGCCGACAGAGTTGGAGATGGTGATGTTGGCGCTGCGGCCAGACGTCTTCTCGGTGGCGGTGACCTTGAGGATACCGTTGACATCGACCTCGAAGACACACTCGAGGACGGCCTCGCCAGCCCTCATGGGAGGGATAGGAGCAAGGGTGAACTCGCCCAGGGAGGTGTTGTCCTCGCAGTTGACACGCTCACCCTGGAAGACGGGGAACTGGACAGTCTGCTGGTTGTCGGCAACAGTGGTGAAGGTTCTCTTCTTGATGGTTGGGCAGGTAGTTCCCCTACAAAAAACTGGTCAGCTAGATCATGAAATACGGGGAATGGGGTGAAAAACCTTGTTACGACCGGAGCGAAGATGTTTCCTTCCATGGCAACACCAAGGGAAAGGGGAACAACGTCGAGGAGGAGGAGATCGGAAGTCTCGGCAGACTGAGCCTTGCCAGACAAGATGCCGGCCTGAACAGCCGCACCGTAGGCAACAGCCTCGTCGGGGTTGATGCTCTTCTCGAGCTTCTTGCCGTCGAAGAACTCAGAGAGCAGCTTCTGGATACGGGGGATACGGGTGGAACCACCGACGAGGACGATCTCGTCGACGGCCTTCTTGTCGATGGCGGCGTCCTTGAGGACCTGAGCAACAGGCTCAAGGGTGCCAGAGAAAGCCTTGGCGTTGAGCTCCTCGAAACGGGCACGGGTGATGGACATGGTGAAGTCCTCGCCGTCGAAGAGGGAGTCGATCTCGATGGTGGCCTGGGCACCGCTGGACAGGGTACGCTTGGCACGCTCGCAAGCAGTTCGAAGTCTTCGGAGAGAACGGGCATCGCCGCTCAGGTCCTTCTTCGTCTTGCGGGTGAACTCCTTCTTGCAGTGGTCCAGGAGGTTGGTGTCAAAGTCCTGACCACCCAGGTGGGTGTCACCAGCGGTGGCCTTGACAGTGAAGACACCGCCCTGGATGTTGAGCAGGGAGACATCGAAGGTGCCACCGCCCAGATCGTAGATGAGGACGTTGCGCTCCTTCTCAGACTTGCCAGAGCCGAGGCCGTAAGCAATGGCGGCGGCAGTAGGCTCGTTGATGATACGGAGGACGTTCAGGCCAGAGATGGCACCGGCGTCCTTGGTAGCCTGACGCTGGTTGTCGTTGAAGTAGGCGGGGACAGTGATGACGGCCTTCTCGACCTTCTTGCCGAGCTTGGTCTCGGCAATCTCCTTCATCTTTGGGGGAGGTCAGCGGGATGGCCTTGTTGAGATGGCAAACAAACCCCGCACTAGGCGCGTGGGTCGTTCGGATGAAAACGTACCTTGAGGAGGACCATAGCAGAGA
Source organism: Tolypocladium amazonense (assembly GCA_024340795.1). NCBI lineage: Eukaryota > Fungi > Ascomycota > Sordariomycetes > Hypocreales > Ophiocordycipitaceae > Tolypocladium > Tolypocladium amazonense. The sequence continues at coordinate 385,508 of JALHCE010000236.1, read as the reverse complement.
TCTCCTGGGCGGAGAAGGACTTCTTCTCGCCGAGGTAGTCGACCTCAATCTTGGGCTGGCCGGCGTCGTCAAGGACCTTGAAGGGCCAAGACTCGATGTCCTTCTTGACGGTGGGGTCATCAAAGCGACGACCGATCAGACGCCTGTGGAGAGCAGTCTCGGTCAGAACGGACTCTCAGATAGACAGACAAGCGGACCTCTCAAGGCCGCTCAGGAATTCAACTCACTTGGCATCGAAGACGGTGTTGCGGGGGTTCATGGCAGCATTGTTCTTGGCGGCCTCACCAATCAGACGCTCCTTGTCGGTGAAGGAGACGAAAGAAGGGGTGGTGAAGGAACCCTGCTCGTTGGCAATGATCTCGACATTGGTGCCCTCGTAAGTGGCAACGCACGAGTAGGTGGTGCCTGGAGGTAGAAGTCTTGTCAGTCTCGGGTCCCTGGAAAAAATCGCAACACGAGGACGGCGGCGACGAGGCTCGCAGCCGGCACGATTGAGCGAGCATCGTGCTCAGGAGAATATCAACGTACCCAGATCGATGCCAATGGCACCATCGTACACTTCGTCCGCCATTTTTAGAGATAGATTCTGGGGGGTATCGTCGGTGTCAAGGACGAGTGAGGATGAGAAGAAGAGAAGGTTGAGAGGGAGGAGGAAGGAGGGACGTGGGGTTGGGTTATCGGTGTAGAAATTCTCCCAGCCAGCCAAAAATTTTGTGATTTTTTCGGGGCCGCCAGTCGACTACTTTTTTTTTCTCGCCTGCCCACCCGCCTGCCACCAGTTCGGTGGGGTCCGGAGTACGCGAGGGGTGATGACCTAAGCCGCGCTAATCCCTTTTGGGCTTGGGGTTGATTGGCCTGACTTTTCAGGTCCGTAAGAAGCACCCACCAGCAACCTTTGCCTCGGTGAGTCTTAAGGTCAACGGGTTCGCTGCATTAGTACTCCCTACATGTACCTAGGCAACATCGACGCAGCATAAGTCCTCGGCGCCATGTCCTAACACTCCGTAGGAGACCCCGGTGACGCATTGATGCCCCCGGCGATTCATCGATGCTCCCGCCGCAGCGTTGGTACCCGGCGGCCGGTCAACTGGACCCTCCGACATAGTATTAGTGCCCGGGCCCGAACCCGGCTTCCAGAAGACGCCGACCGAGCCCGGCCCGGCGATGCACCAATGCCCTCGGCGCTGCGTCGTTGCTCCCGCGTCTCATTGGTACCCGGGCTCGATTAAGGCCCGGACTAAACCGGTCTCTAGAACATGTCGTCTAAGCTGTGCGATATATCGATGCTTCTTGGTCGTCCTCATCGAGCTCTTCTAACTCGGCACCCTCTTCAGGAATGACGAAACCAGGATCGGCCCTATCATCAATGAAGCCATTCTACTGTATACAGGGACTTAATATGAATCGTGTAGTAACACGCGGCGTCGTCACCCTATTGGCCGAGTGCTACTAATCCAAAGTCTTTGAGTCCTGCTAAGAACGCACGATGGATTTTACTCTGCTACTCTAGAAAGATCTGGTCTCAGACATGCCAGAACGGTCTGCTGTAGGGTTGTCCCCTGGGATTGATGGTTGTTGGACGGATCGAAATCTCCGTGCGCCGCCCTCGCCGCTTAAATTTCCATCTCTCACCCTCTATTTGAGTCCTCCCAAGCCAATGAGTGCAAGTGCACGTTATAGGAGGACGTCATGAAGTCCGCAACGCTGGACGGTATGAAGAACCCGTAGACGATCAAAGACGGCAAGCTACAATTCGCTTTTCGACGGCCTGGAGTCTAGACTGAGGCTAAACCTTTGGCGATGATTGCTTCGGCACGCCATTATTGTGCAAGGCAAGTTGATGATGTCCAGCGTTTGTTAAGGTCATCTGATACCTATTATAGGTAGCTACATGTAGCTATCTTGCCCGCCCTGCCCTGCCCTGCCCGTAGATGCCCTCTGCCGCAAATGAATGCGCACTCGCACGCTGTCTCCAGTCATCCGCATAGCTAAGTTCATCGGGGTTTTTGCTTCTATTACTTCCGACCCTTCTTCCGCTCTGCCTGTCTTTCCTTTCCTCCATTTCCATTTCCCCCATATTTCCCGTGTCTGACCATGCTGCTTGGTGCCTCTGCACCTGTCACCTGTCGCTCGTCGTCGTCACAGAGTTATGGTCTTTCGCTGCCGAAGCGTTGGGCAATGCTCTTCAAGTTTTCGATCACAGATTCAGCGTTTCGGAGAACTGTCTCTCTGAGGATACCAATCTGCGCATTCACGTGTTCTCCATCCTTCTCGAAGGCGTCCATGAGCATGTCGAACTCCGCTTTTCGATCTCCGTTCTTCTCGATCTCGTGTTCCACCTGCGATCTCATCCGCTCTTCACGCGTCTCGAGTGCGTTCTTGAGCCTTTCAAGATGCCGTTCCACTCGGTCCCTGTTCTCGATCACATGTTTGATAGCATCTCCCAAGATACCGGTCTCATCCCGGGGGATTTGATCGATTCTGAGCTTCTCGATCGCGTCTATGAGCATTTCGATGTGCTCTTTCACTCGGTTCTCGGTTGCATTGTTCACGATCGCAATCATCGCGTCTTCCAAGAAGCGATCCTGATGCTTGAAGATTCGATCGATACTCTCCAGTTCTTCTTTTATTTGGCGGTTATCGCTCTGAAAACCCAACAACTGCTGTTGTGTGAAGAGATCCAGTTTAGATGGTTCATCTCTCGTTTCAATCGCGCCGATTCCATCATTGACGTTCTTCACGTCGCCGATGTCATTCGGTCCCATGTTGTTGTTGTCCATTGATATTGAATGATGAATGAACGCACGGTAGTCCTGTAAATCAAGACTTGGGCTGGAATCCAGCTTGGGTTGAAATCAGAGCTTGTCTCGAACTCAGTGCTTAGCTTGTCTGAAGAATGCGTGCTTGGTTCGCCTGCGCTTTTGCAAGCTGGCTTTAATCCAAAGTGTTGCAAGAGGGATAAAAGTGGCGAGGTGGCAAGAAGAAGAAAAGGTGGTGAAGATGTATGTTTGTGGGCGGAGGTATGACCTTACGCTGCTAATGCTTGAGAAAGGTAACCGAACGTTGAATGCTCACTCCGCCTTTGAACTAGCGCTTGGAGTAACTGGATTTCGTGAACACAGCTTTCACCGCTAGTTTTAGTGGCATGCAGGAGTTTGGCTCGCAAGGTTCACTGTTTGTTCTGTAGGGTTGTTATAGAGCGAGTCCTTGCACAGGATCCTCGTCCATGAGCTCAGTAAGCTCTAAACGCAGAGCTTCGCCCGTACTCATGGCGTTGCTAGCTGAATTTTCCATCTTTATAGAATCCTCTCTATGGTCTAAGTGTATTCCCTTGCTGTTGGGCTCGGATAGACGACTTAAAGAAACTCTTATCTTTCCCAAATGAAATGTACCTCCCCGCGGGCAATGCGCTCTTTAGACAAACAGCCGAGCCGTCGAACCTTGAAGCACCAGGTCTGCGCCATGCAGGACATGCAGGCAGGCCTCTGCTGCCTTAGACGGGCATATCCGAGTCGTCCGGTGCCCGACCCTTACGGCGTTCCAACGGCGAAGAAATATCTATAAGCGTGAAATCCATACGCAGGGAACCCAATAGTTTGGCGTGCCATTTCTTGCAATTATCGATGCTTTGGTGGAACCGATAGATGCGCTAGTTGACGTGAGGAATAACTACCTTACCTTACCATAAGTACCCGGCGCCAAGTCCCATGGCTCGGACCGAACCTGACCTCTAGAATATATCTACGCCGTCCGAGCGGGCGATACTGCGATGCAACGATTCACTGATGCACCGATACGTCCGGTAATATATCAATTCTCCTAATGCAGCATTATCTATTAAATTGTCTAGTCTACCGATACTTAAAGTCGGGCTAGAGAACCAGTCGCCGTTGGAAACCCACCCCCTACTCTCACGTTCCTCTGCGACCCCGTCGCCGTAAGTCTAATACTGCTGCACCCTCGCTACCATAGAAATCTCATAGCCCTCTTTTCTCCGCCGTCATGTTGCCGCGCTGACGCCATTTTCCAAGTTGTTGGCGGAAGTCTCCTTGCGCAGTCTCTGCTGGTTGCCGGCTCTCACCGCTGCCCGAGTCCTCCGAAGCTGGTGAGGAGTGAGATCGCACGGTACAGCAGGACGCCGTGGAGTCCACCTCGCTGGAGGGCACTCGTACTCGTGGGCGGCCGAGAGATGGACACGCCAGCCTGGGCGGCAAGTGACGGCGTTCCCCACGGACTGGAGTCTGGACCGACGCCAAGCTTTTGGTGATAATTACTTCGACGTGCTATGTAGTGCCAGTAGGTATCATGGAAAGATGTGATTTGTCCGCTTGCAGTCTCGGCTCAACGGTGGAGGTTTTGACTTTGGAGCCTGTCGAGCAAAGGCAATTTTTAGACTACCAAGGTACAGTACCTTAACTTTACCGTTGGAACGCCGTAAGGGTCGGGCACCGGACGACTCGGATATGCCCGTCTGAGGCAGCAGAGGCCTGCCTGCATGTCCTGCATGGCGCAGACCTGGTGCTTCAAGGTTCGACGGCTCGGCTGTTTCGACCGAGATGCGTGGTGTCTTGGACGAAGTCGGATGCCGTCGACGCGCACATTGGCCACGGTTGGTGGAGGTCCGCCCCCCACTAGCGATGGCCGGCCCTGGACGCTGTAACGCGCTAACGCTTCCCGTCCCCTGTCGGCCCGCCTCACTCCACGTTCACCAGCGCCTGTCTCGACTCAGCTAGACCGCTGGAGTCAGAGAGACGTCCGTTTCATGCGGCGAGAAACTTAGTGACAAGAACAGATGCCTCAGCTTATCCATCCATCCACCCGTCCATCCCTCCGCTCCCCCGCGCCGCGATCTGTGTCTCCTACATCCAACGCCCCAGCAGACGTCTGGCACCATCGCTCCTCGAACATCGCTGTCTCTTGGCGCCTGAATCGTCACCATGCGCCATGGCTCCGATCGACAGGCCCGCGCGCTGGGACGAGCTCCCGGATGAGATCTTGCTGCAGATCCTGGGCTGTGAGTTGACCCTGGCCCGACTCTTCGGCCCCTCCCTCGACAGGAGCTTGGCTGACTGACCACTCTTCATCGATCAAGACCTCGAGCCCTGCCATATTATCCGGCTGCAGCTCGTGTCACGCCAACTGCAAAAATTCTGCCTCGACGATGAACTGTGGAAACGCTTCAGTTTCGAGGACTCGGCATGGTACCAGGCGCTACTGACACGTCGTAAATTGTCCAAGGCGCCAATCGACTTGGGTGACGACCTTCAGGATGCGACGCCGCCTCTGGACCTGGACAGCGCGGAACCCGGCCGCGGAAGGAAGCGGAATGCAGATCTAGAGGACGATGATTCGCAGTTCCATCGCTGGCGGACGCTGCAGGACATGGCCAACTGGGATCCGGTGTTTCCGGGCGAGAGAATCCCGTGGTACGACGAGTACTTCCATCGCAACGGGCCCGCCAGTGTCAACTGGCTGCAGAGTCCTCGGATGCGCGACCGCGGCTTTGAGGCCATGGTCGAGGCCAGGGGCCTGGCTCTGTACAGCCCATACGACGGACACGATGGCCTCGGCACCATGCTCGCAGTGTCGCCCTTGGACGATGGGTCGGTATGCCTGTGGGATGTCAAGGGGACGCGGGGGAACCAAGGTGGAATCGTCGCGAGGAGCAAGCGAGATATCCTCTTCATTGATGGGCCCAGCAGCCAAAATGCCCGGAGGTCGAAGAAAATCGACACCGGGGTGACGGAGTGCGTCAGCGTGAACAACGGCGGCCACAGGGCGTTTTTCGCCGTGCAAAGCCGTAAGTGGCAGTGACGAGAGTGTGTTTCGTTTTGGCTAACCATTGACCCTAGATCTCATCGAGGTTGACCTGAATCGCTTAGAGGTTGTGAGCCGGGAGTCTTTCGAGTGGTCTATCACGACACTCTCCTCGATCCACGACGGGGTTCCTCTGACGGTCGGAACATCGCTGGGGATACATCTTCATGACTTCCGCGACCGAGCCAGGGTGTCACGCGACATCGTCGATCGTCTGGACGGACCCCGGCGGGAGCAGTCGGATGTGCTCAGGAGCCTGTTTGACCCCAAGCCGTTGCCACCATACGCTTCCTTGTCGCAGCCTACGCCAATCAGCATCCTCCACCTTCCTCGGCCGGGGTCGCAGGATCTCGTCTCCGATGACATTTACGTGTCCGGGCGATTTTCCAACATTCTGCACTACGACCGCCGCAAATTCCCGGCCATTGTGGGGTCAATCTACTCTGGCGCTTTAATCAAGAGCATGACCTCTCTTCCGTTCCCGTACTCTACAGTCGACACGGAGGTGCGACGGCGGGGAGAGCTTACGGCCGAGCGAGTGGCCCACATGAAAGCCACGGGAGAGGGACGGACGTTGATTGCGGCCGGCGGCTACAACAGCAAAGGCTCATTGGAGATTTACGGGCTCAGCACGGCCTTGGACCCGGCGGGCGAATCGATGCTGCAGAACTCGGTCATGAAAAACCGGCAGACGGCAGCGTCGGCGACTATCCTCTCGGTGATCAACCACGGGACCAAGATTGTCTTTTCGGATGGATCTGGGCTTCTGAAGTGGTTTGAGAGAGACGGCTTGACGGAATGCCGCCGGCTCAGGATCGGTCACAGCGACGCGGAGGCTCCGTCGTCGCTGTTTGCGTCGATGCCAGCATCGGATGATTTGGCACGCAAGATCGTGTCGACTCAGCGGAAACAAGGGCAGGACCGACCCAACAATGACAATATCCTGTTCTGGACGGGGGAGAAGCTGGGAATGGTGAGCTTCACCAAGGAGCCTCTGTATCAGGCCAAAGACTTCGAGTCTCAGGACCTGGGGTCGGCGGCCGACGACGGGAAGATGGAGCGGTACAGGGAGCGCATGCGCAAGGCGCTCGAGCGGCAAGCGGACGAGGTCAAGTTTATGGAAACCTTTGGCATGGGAACGAGAACCGTATAAGAAGCGAGCAGCGACTGGCCCCGCCTAGTGCTTGAGAGACGCCTTGTGGACAATGAGTCAGCATGAATGCATTGTAAGGACGGTGTTGCGGCTGGTCAAGGAGTTGAGCGAAGCTTGGAAACGAAGGTTGATGACCGGCATACACCAACGGCATGCCACTGGCTTGGGTAATTATTAATGATACCTACCTTATATCTTGAGAATGCGCTTGAACACCTTGCCTCGAAGCATTGGACTGGCATTGATCTCACGACGTCACCATTTTGCCTAAGTCTCTGCCCTCGAAGAGTCAGGTGTGCTGCAGAGTCAACAAGGGATCCGGCCAACGAGCCATTACTCGTAGGTGTCATGGCAAGCATGGGTAGGCACAGGACAATATCGGCGACAGTCCGCAGGCCTTGTACCTTTACGTACGCGTTATAAGTAGGCTCTCCAGGCATTCGCCACAACCTCATGTATTTATGTCGGCAGCGGGGCCATGCTATGAGCCTGGTCCTTGGGCAAGAAAATTGACTGGCGAGCATGCGCGCTGAAGGCAAGGCGGCCAATGGACGCATGGTGGGCTGGCGGGCCGGCCAAGTGGCCCCCAGCGATGGGTACAGCAACCATTCGAACTCGTGTAATATCCATGGATATTTACAGACCCAGAACCGCAGGAAGCGCTGCGGTCCGCACGAATGCTCTCAAAATAGATTGGGTGGGCTTCGGGGCCAGGAAACAGGGTGAAGGTACGGGTGCGCTGGAGCTTCGGAGGGCTGATGGAGGCGCTGGGGACAGCAGCACACGCACTTGCATCGCTGCCGTGCAACGATACACAGCATCACTCCCAGCTACATCAGTCAACGGCGCGGTCCTTACGGCGGACAGGACAGGGTCGACGAGTGGACGCAGATGCAAAACGTGTCGCCACCCCTTCGAGCTGCCTCTCTCGTCGCGGCCCGCCGTGGCTCACCACGGCACCGCCAGCAAACGGGGAGTCTGGGCGCGAAGCAGCCGCTGCACCCAGCTGAGAGGGGGCATCCAATCCAATGCGAGGGCAGACGTCGGCGGCCATCTGCATGCCGGCGCTGGTCGCACACCGCTGGGTTGGTTGGTCACGCCCGCAGAGGTGCGGCGCCAGACAAGATGGCTGCTGCGGGCGGGGATCAGAGCCAGCAGAAGCCGACGGGTGCGATCCAATGCCCCCCTCTTGGCATTCTTCTGGAGCAGCGGAAGGGGAATTGCGGCTTGCAGCAAGGGGAGAGAGGTGGAGAGCATCGCCATGCGAGATGGACGACGACAAGTAGGCGGAAACAAACGCGAGAAGCTTGGGCCAGCTGCCTGCCATTGGGTCGCCGAGTCACTGGCCGGTGCGCTGTCTGCTGGCTCTGCGCTGCAAGGTCCCTCCCGTGCCTTTCCCTGACCCGCCACCATGAGCTGGCAGTGGAGGCCGACGAGGACGAGACGGGGGAAAAAAAAGAGACGTCCATGCATCTCTCTCCTGCACGTATCCGTCCCCGGCCCCTTTCCTGATTTAAGACCTCGCTGTGTGCTTTGCTCGCCTTGTTCGGACTCGGTTTTGGGCTTTTGCGTCGTTTGCGCGCCGCACTGCTTCGTCTTCTTGCACTCGCAATCTGCCATCCGCTCTCCTTGGCTTGCCGTCTGGTCCTAAGTACCGGCGGTTGACACGAACGTCTTTCTCGCAAAGTCTCCATCCGTCGGCTTGTCTCTCATCACGTCGCCTCCCTTCGTTGAGCCAGACGATTTTCATGTTCTGAGAAGGAAACTAGACGCCGCCGTGTTGCTCTGTGCCGGCATGTTCGATGGCCTTTTGGGTGCTTGGCGGCGGCACCTCCTCGCTTCCTCGCGGCAATGACAGTGTGACGGGGGCGGCGTCTTGCTTCGACAGCGGGAGGCGGCGCGGCAGCGGCAGCGGCCGTTACGGCGCGGATGGGGACGAAGACGGCTACGCTGCGAAGAGAACTAGGTTTGCGCCGTGGGGAGGTGTGGTCGGCGGCGACCACAATGACTTCGTTTGCGGCCGTTCGTACAGTTGCGAGCACCAGCCTGAGCACCTGCATCACCATCAACATCAGCACCACCACGGCGCCGACGACTACCACCGCGGCCCGCTGCTCAAAGACTCGGTGCCCGTCAGAAACCTCGCATTTCTTGTCATACGTGAGGGCGGCTACCCCCCCTCTCCGCTACCATCACCGTCTCCGTCTCCGGAACCCACCCTCGAGCCGGGCCCCGGCGCCGCCGCCGTAGGTATGGAGCGCACCGAGTCTGGCCTTTCCATATCCACCTCCGTCTCCATCCACGACGCCCTCTCGTCTCTCGAAGATGGCTCCGACTCCACCCCTGACCTTCTCGCCGGCGGCGGCAGCAGCCGTCTCATCTCTGACCTCGCCGCGGCAGCCCTCGTGCGAGCCCACCTCGCCGCGCACCGCCGGCGCCTCCCCGACTCGCAGCCGGAGCGCATTCTCCGCGCGCTCATCGCGCCGCGCACCCGTGCTGCTGCCTTTGCCCTTGACGACACGGCCCTGCGCAGCATCTTCTCCGCCGCCAACGAGCTCTTCTTCGGGGGCCGCCTCTCGCGCCGCGTCGCCTGGGATTGGAGCCACCCGGACCGCCAGGCGCAGTGGCACGCCAGCCACATCGTCGGCACCACCGCTCTGCGCCGCTGCGCGTTGCTCGGCGGCTGGGAGACGCTCATCGTGCTGTCGTCGCCTATCCTGCGCGACACGCGTTACAATCGCCGCCTCCTCATCGCCACCTTCCTGCACGAGATGATCCACAGCTTCATGTTCGTCGTGTGCGGCCCTGGCGCCGCGCGTACTTGCGGCGGCCACACCGAGGGCTTCAGGGAGATCGCGGGCCTCATTGACGAGTGGGCGGGGAGGGAATACCTCCGCATGAGCGACATGGAGGCGGACTTGGAGAACTTCCGAGGGGATGTCGACGAGGATGTGCTTACGCCGCCCGAGGATGACATGCCGACTAATTTCGTCGAGCCGGACTGGCGGCACGCCCGCGACGGGCATGTCGCACAGCTCACGGACCTGCAGCCTCCGCAGCAGTACTTGAGATATGACGATGGCCTCGTCCATGGCGGTTGGCAGTGGTACGAGCGCGAGGACTTTGGTGTCCGCGACCCACACGTCTCGGGCTCATTGCCATACGTTTACTAAAGGTATGAGGCGCCAGGGGCACGTGCCCCTCAAAGGCTCGCTCTTCCTGTCTTTTGTGTGTATCAGTGATTTCCAATAAATAAGGTAGGTAGCGATGGACATGGAATTGGAGTTTATGGATTTTGCGCTGTGTTAATGCATGTTTATTAGTGAACAGTGGAGGCTAGAAGGGACTGGCTAGGGGGGCAGCCAAATAAATTTACAGGTCTGATTCTAACAGAACAACTTCTCGCCATCATAAGAGTGAGGTTCAGCTTTGCTGTACGACCGACGCAAGTGTGGCAGGGAATGTCCCTTTCAGTTCAGCTTAGCCCGGCTGAGACACGCGCAGGTACTGAACAGGCACGGATTTACAGGAGGACGGTCGTGAAATTGAAAAAATAACTTTACCATGAATTGCGCCTGAGTGAGATCGTTTTGAAGTTCGTAAGATAGGAGGCTCTACTCATAGGTGCATGCAACCAAGTGGCAGGGAACCATTTAACTTGCTCCTGCGCCGATAGGGGGTTTTCGCGTCAACAACACGACGCGTCTGCCTAAAATAGGTAAACTGGCTGCCTAGCCTTCTGTTACTTTCGCGTCGCATAGCTTGAGCGTAATGGTCCAAGTTTCAAGGACTCGCGTGTGCTGAACAGAACAACCTCCACGTGACAGGGAATTGCACTATCAACCTCCTCTTTCCACCAAGTCATCGCGCCCTCACCTAGCATGCTGTCTTGCTCTGGACAGAACTTCAATACCACTTCGTTAACCCCTGTTTCTGCACGCCATCGTTCCTTGGGTTCGCTTTTGCCTCCAGCAGGTAAGTCCACTCCCTACGCGTGAGGGTGAGGTTCGCTGGCGCCAGCCCCTCTTTCTGATTCAACGCGACCTCGTCCAAGTGCATCGCAACAAACACGCCTTCCGAGTAACGCTCAGGTTTCTAAAAATTGCTTTCAAGTCCACGACACATGATTCTTTCTGAGAAAATTCAACATCCTTGTTAATTCCTCCCGACATAGGTTGCTTTGGGTCGCTCGCTGGTAACGCCAGTTCGTTATTGGCGGACTTCATTTCTTTCGAAAAGTGTGTGAAGCCTGTTTGATCATTTCCATGTTTGACGAGACTCAGAAGTGAAATACAGAACCGCGGCGGAGGTGCTCGTTGCTTCCCTCATTGTACACCATGCATCCCCTGTCCGACAGTGTATGTCCACTATTTGAGCAAGCTGTTCTCAAGTGCAATATTTACTGAGAAAACAGTCTACGCCTTGGACAGAAGGCGAAACTCACATGACAGAAGCGGGCCTCACGTCCAATAGTCTCACATCCGCGGAGGTCTTTGCAGTCTCGAAAGGGGACGTGGACTCGCCAAAAGGCTTCTGCCGCCACAATGCAGTAACTTCGCGACCGGTCGCCGCATCCCTCTCCGAGCCTTCTCCTGGGCGTGCAAAGAGTGGCGATGCGGGCCTCTCACTACGCATGCCATCCATCCAACGCGTCGAAAACACGGCCCCGTCCGAGTGGGAGACTGTGACAGCAGACGAGGAGTTTGACACTTCTCCAGAGCCAATGGCTACGCTTTGGAGCCAGCCCGCAGGTTCTCAGGTCGCGCTTCTCACTTCAAGAGATTTAAATCGTGCGGAAATGAGCGAGTCACCTATGCAGCGACCTGATACTCCTTTTCAGTCGACAACGGCTTATGGCCACTTGCGCTGCAACCTCGCTGCTAGAGACGAGTCGCACCTTTCGTCGGGCATCTGCAATTATGTCGAAAGAGATGAATGTATCGACAAGGAGCTGGCTGAACACTTCGACTGTCACGGTTTCGAGCGCATTCCGAGCCGAAAGCGCGCTGCGACTTCGGGATTAGACGGAAACGTATCTGGTGAGCTTCTGAGGAGCCATTCGAAGGGGTCTAGCAGCATGAGTGGCGACCGCTTCAAGTATGACCGCGGCCTCTACCCCGTATTCTTACAGTCATTGGCCGAGCGACAGATCGGCAATGCCCTTCATCACGCAGAGGCAAGCGCCCACCCGGAAACAATCGCCGCCCAATCTCTGGAAGGAGTCAAGCTGCACCCCAAAGGAAAAAGCTGCATCAGTCATGCCGACTTCTATAACTCTGCTGCCATCGAATCAACCTAGAAGGTTGATGATGCGGTCAAGGTTCCAGTCATTAGAGACGAAAGACATACTCATCAGGAGGCGGCATGCACCGATGATGATTCTCCCACTCTTGCCCAAGCCGACACGAAGCAAGGAAGTAATGAAGATTGGCAAACTGTCACAACTGAAAGGTGCCATGCGGCAATTCAAGAAGTCGAGATACATTTTGCCACAGGCAGCAGCATCGCCGATGTGTCTGACACATCAGATGGCAGCGCGGAACTTGGCTCTAAGGAGCAAATCACTCGACATGCTTGTGGCTTTGAAGGTTTCCCGCCCTCCGGAGCTGGCCACGCCAAGCTAGACCTACGTGACAAGCTTGAACAGGTATGGCCGAAACACACCGAAACGAGCCAGCTAGATCAATCCGCCAAGACGCCTCAGTTGCCAGCTCGGGCTATGGCTGCCATTCGCCGCCTTTCGAACCCATTTCGTCACGACAATGCGTCCTCAGTGAATGAGAAGCCGAAGCCAGCTTTTGAATTGCAAGACTGGACGTATCGCCGCAATATGGGGCGAAGACCAACTCATCAGCGGCAGGGAAACATTTTTGAATGGCCAAATAAAGATCAGGAACAGCAACGAGATCCTGCAAAGTTTCACTTTGGCTTCTCCGAAAAGCCGCCATTCATAAGAAATGTGGGCGGTTTCTGCAGCAGTGACTATGCGCCTCAAGACAAGTTTCCGACCGACGTTTCTTTGCTTCCGTTTCCTCTCATTAGTTTACCTGAAGCGGCGATGCTGCAACACTATCGCAGAGAACGGGGAGAGGAAGATCACACCGAATCAGCCAGCTCTTTTGCCGCGAAGGCTCGATCGGTCAGATCCGGGACTGTTAGCACGATTTCCACGGTGAATAGCCCTTTGACGCCGTTTTCTCCTCTAGGGGATCCGCACTTGAGCTTTTCCGAAACAACTCACGCCAAGCCTCTTGCGATGTATCACAATCGGCACTTGAGACGACAGCACAGCTGTAAGTTGCACCTCCGATGCTGAGAAGAGTCTGAACTTATCTTTTGCAGTGAGTGCTAGCACGAACCCAAGCCGACTTCGTTCGTCGGCCATCTTGGCTAGCTCTGCGTCAATCGCATCTGCTCATCATTCTGGCGGACCTTGGTACAATGTGCGTCTCCATGACAGCCCGCCAATTCTCGGTGCCGAGGAACTTCGACTCCATGGCTTCTCGCCGAGCACGAGACATAGGCGGGCAATCATTGCCTCAGAGGCTCTTGAGCCCTTCAGCCGCCGCAAGAAACATCTCATTGAGTCAGTAGAGGGAAGCATGTTCCTCCGCCGTGAGCCGTCCAGCGACAGTGATAATGGCCAGAAGTCTGTGTGCCTCATCATCATGGTTGCCAGTTTAGTCTTTCCTCTCATCGGGGTCTTTGCGCTGTACGGCGTATACGATTCTGCAATTTCCTGGTGCTCGCGCGGAAAGATGCGCTCCCTCACAAAGACACAGCGAGACTTACTGAAGCGGCAGCTGCTTGTCGAAGCCGTCTTGTACCCGGTGCTGATTACTATTCTGTCGGTTTATTTCTCTGTTCACGGCTAGGTGAAGTCTGGATTTCGGGTGGGACACTGACCGCGAAGAGAATTTCACGGCTCTGCGATTATTGGCTTGATATGGCCTTGGGAAATGCAGATGGTCCATGATAGGAAATTTGTACCAGGGGTGCGATGCTACGTTTGGGTCTTCTATGAAGTCTTGGGAGAAAAGGAAAGGGGGCCGGGCTGAATGTCGACTTGTATGGCAAATATTCCGAGACAGTCACGTTCACCTCAGCAGGACCGCAACCGCCAGGTGTGTCCCCGTTGTAATGGCATGCCATGCCACTAAATGATCATCCCACCTTTCAGGCAAATGATGTTGATTGTGCCCCTGTATTCTCGCATGAGACATAGCAAGCAGTCGATGACGTAGACTGAGCTTTGTCCTTGAAACTGAAGTTCGATGACTCCTAGTTCCCACATGGCCAATTGTACGGGACAGCGCACCGTCCGACGAGCACCTTTCATCCGGGCACGAGTTCACTTCCGAGACATGCCCTTGGTGGCAAGAACGTGTATAAACAGTCACACGGTGTCGGCGTCGGATTTCTCGGCAAGACAAGTAGATCTACTTGCCTCCGCTGCTGCTGTCGCTGCCGCTGCTGCTGTCGCCGGCGCTGGGTGGTGTGTAAGTGGACCCGCCCTTGCCGTCGTTGTAATAGGTGCTCCCATCCGGGTTCGAGTAATAGTACGATCCGTCGCTGGATAATTGGTCAACGTGGCTGAGCTTCACGACTGGTGGAAGACTCACGAGTTGGAATAGTGATAGCAGTTGGAGTTGGAAGCGCTGCTGCCATAGTCTCGTGAGCAGTAGTGATTGCCCTGAATGAACACGTTGGTATTACGAGCTGGAGACAAGCTGGGGGTGGGGGTGTCACACCTGACTATTGGTGCCGGAGCTTTTGATTTCGTAAGGCATCGTTGCGAAAATGGAAGGGTTGTTTTAGTTGTCGAGTTGCTTGCAGCGAGACTCTTGTGGCCAGTGATGGGACCGAGAAGTTACATGCACAGAGGACAGTCAAGGGGAGAGAAGAAGGGAGAGAAAATGCAGAAATGGATGAGGGCGAGAAACATGCTTTTTCTACTCCATACTGTACCCCGCGCTGTTGAATACGGCATTCACCGCAGGCAGTGTTTATTGATGCATCTTGGATGTTGTTTTGCGGGTTGTGGGGCCGCGGTGGCTGGAATCGTGCCACAGTGAAACAGCACCTAGCTATGTAACGTGGCCGACCCACATTCCGCCACGCCCAGAAGCCGCCATGTAAATAACATCGCGTATTAGTTATAGTATTAGAACTTCAAATAACAATTACTCTATCAATTGAAGCCTAAATTACACCAAATTTTCATCATGGATACCTCTGATGAGCGCCGTCAGCAAGATATGAACAACGCCATTGAAGATGTCAGAAATGGCGCCACAGTCTTAGCTGCAAGCCGGGCACACAAAATTCCTCGAACAACCTTACGAGGCAGACTCAACGGCGCGCAAGAGAGGCATATCGCGCATGAATTTGAGCAGCATTTATCGCCGCGGCAAGAAGAGCAGCTACAGAGATGGATTTTGAACGAGGAAGCCGCCGGCCGGCCGCCAACGCGGCGCGAGCTCGTTGCCTTTGCGCAGCTAATTGTGATGCAGGGTTCGAGCAGCTTGAAGGTCGGCGACGGCTGGGTTGACCGCTTCTTATCCAGGCATCCGGATGTCAAATTGAAGATAGCTCGCGGCGTTGAAGCTGCACGAAGCCTCAATTCAACAGAAGACAAGTTCAAGCACTTCTGGAAGCGCCTAGACGACCAGATCCGAGCCAAGGGCGTTGGACCGAGCCGAATTTACAATATGGATGAGACAGGCGTTGCAGAAGGCGAGACCCGGGCCGGCAAAGTCATTGGAAGCTCCCTGACGAAGCATGCAACGAGAACTTAAGGCTCTGCCGGCGAGTGGGTATCGATTATTGAATGCGTCTCTGCCTCGGGCCGCCGGATCAAACCGGCGGTTATCTTTACGGGCACCAGCCTTCAAGGACAGTGGTTTCCAGCAGAATTCCCTCATTGGGCGTTCGATTGCAGCAAGACCGGCTGGTCCAACGCGAAAATTGCGCTCAAATGGCTCGAGGATGTGTTTCTTCCGGAGACAAAGCCAGAAATCGGCTCCTTATGGCGGATCCTAGTTCTCGATGGCGCTGCCTCTCACACAGACGAGAAGTTCATGTATACGGCATGGAATAATAACGTGTTCCTTCTATTTTTGCCGGCACATTCATCTCATATCACGCAGCCACTAGATGTGGGCGTCTTTGGCCCCTTGAAGACCTACTATCACGAACAACTTACCGGACTCATTGACTTCACAATTACAGCGCCACGCCAGAAGCAACGCTTTCTCAGGGCATACAAAACAGCTTCCGAGGCAGCCTTTACGCGGGGAAATATTCAAGCCGGCTTCAAAGCTGCTGGAATCTATCCAACGAATGTGGAGAGAGCTTTGAAGAACGCAATCAAGCCACACGAGCCGGATAAAGCTATCCAAACGCCAAAGCGGCCCCGTATCGAGAAATGGAAGGAATGGTGGACTCCTCGAGACAGCAAAGAGGTTAAAAGTCAAGTGGATCTTCTACGCAGAGACTTGGATGGCGTTGATCGCGGCTTTCGGACTGTGGCAACTAAAGCCGGGCACGCCATTGATCAGAAGAACGCGCTGATTGCGTCAATTCAGTCAGAAAACGCGTACTTGAAGGCAAAGCTAGAATCCAGCAGGCCCGCTGGCCGCAAAGCCGTCAAGAAAGACCCTAACGATGCCTTTGCCACGATGCCGGCGATCCACAAAGCGCAGGTTGATGCAATGCATGCTGCTCAAAGATATGAAGATCGTCACGGAACAACAGCGCAATCAGATGCAGAAGAAATAGCCCAGCAGCTAGCAGACGATGCGGCAATTACAGTCAAGCAGGAATAGGATTTTTAGGATTTTTTTTAAATTAGTTATAGCTATTTGAATATTAGTTGTTTTGGTGTTGCTGACGTGGCGGCTTGTGGTGGTGGCGGCTTGTGGTGGGGTCACGTTAGTAGGTCGTCATGCGCCGGCAATGAGGCGGCCTTCAATTGAGATGGCGCAGTTGCGGTACGGGTGTCGAGAGGTGCACCGGTCTCACGGTAGTTGTGGCTACGCGCCTAGACGGTGGCATCCAGTGCTCCCGTGAAGCCGTGACGACGAATTAAGAACGTAGCGACGCGAGAGAGACACCAGCGGTTGGGAGTCAGGGAGGCGGCAGCTGGGGGCTGATGTCAGCATGAACAAACCGCCCGCGTTCCCCGCGCCATGTCGTAATGAGAGACAGCTTCGTCTCCAACGTGCAACTCAATCTTTTGATCGCCAGTACGAGCTCCGACCGGCTTTCGCATTGAACAGGTTGGAATTGGCTTTCGGACTGGGCATGCAGATTGGATAGCAAAGTCGCCATGGCTGTCAAGATCTTCTTGTAAGTGCCAGCCAGCTCGGAGGGGTCCTGTAGCTCATGCTGAGAACCGTCGACGTCGCAGAACAGGTGCTACGGGTATGGCGTCTACCGACCACATCAATTGAGTGCTCGCTAGCTAACGAATGAAAAGGGTACATTGGCGGAACTGCTCTGGACTACATCATCAAGGCTCATCCAGGCTACGAGTATACCGTCCTGGTCCGCGATGAGTTCCGCGGAGAGCCTATAGCCGCCAAGTACCCGCAAGTCAGGTTCGCCTACGGGACGCTCGAGGATGATGCGGTCCTTGAAAAGGCCGCTGCTCAGGCCGACATTGTCGTCCGTACGTCACTTGGCGCGCGAGCTTCCCGCGCAGTATGCTTACGCTCGCAGACACGGCCGACTCGTCCGACCACTACCCGGGAGCCATGGCCATCGCGAAGGGACTGAAGGATGGGCACACGGCCGAGAGACCCGGATACTGGATCCATACCTCCGGCACGTCCATCCTGACGTGGTACGATGCTCAGCACGAACGCGCGGGGGGTGCGCCGCTCCCAGAGCAAAAGTACCACGACATCAAGGACATTGAACGCCTCATCAGCCTACCGGACGGCGCTCACCACCGCGACGTCGACGAGATTGCCCTGGCTGCCAACTCGGACGCTGTCAGGGTCGCCATCCTCTGCCCGCCCACCATCTACGGGACCGGCGCCGGAGCTGTCAATACGCGTAGCAGACAGGTGCCGAGCCTGGCCAGGGCCACTCTCAACAAGGGTTTCGCGCCCATCATCGGCGAGGGCAAGACGGAGTGGGACCACGTCCACAGCGACGACCTTGGCGAGCTGTACGTCAAGCTCGTTAATGCAACGCAGGACCCGGCCAAGAGTAGCAACCCGGAGGTCTTCGGCCCGCATGCGTACTTCTTCGCCGAGAACGGTTCGCACTCCTGGGCGGAGGTTGCGCACTGGATCGCCGACGAGGCGAGTCGACAGGGGTACTTGCCCGCGCCGCTGACCAAGCTGGTATCGGAGAAGGAGGTGACTCTCATGGAGGACGGGTCCGTGTCGTGGGGGCGGAACTCAAAGGGCGTGGCGGAGAGGGCGAGGAAGTACCTGGGCTGGCAGCCGAAGGGGGCCGCACTGAAGGACACGATCCGAGAAGTCGTGGCCAAAGAGGCCAGGGACTTGGGCTTGAAGCCGAAGGAGAAGAAGAGCTGAGGCGGCGGCAGCTTCTGCTTTGACGAGAAACATGCGCAGGTCAGCTGTAGAGAAATGCGACTGTGGCATCTGTGAATCTGGTCCGACGTGGGAGCAACGGTGCATCGGCGGGCTCAGACGGTGTCTTCCAGAGGCCGGGCGCCGTGTACTAATACCACACCGCATGACTGAAAGCGAGAACAATCTGTCAGACGAGAGACGGTAACTCATCGGCTTGTACTTCTGGCCCTGGGCGGCACAGATCTGGCAAGAGATGGTATTGAGGGTAAATTTGTGACCCCTACGAGAAGGCGCAGCGTTGAGTTGAAGGACTCTTGAGCTCCGCATCCTGGTCAAGAGTGCCAGCAAAGCCCAAATCGAAAGTGTTGGAGACATTTCTTCGTACAGGATTTCAGTATTATCTTTCTACCGCGTGTCCGGCAAGTCTGAGTTATTACAAAGATGATCTGTGAGCGCCAGTAACGCCATATGCCATGCTCATCTTTCTGTAAACGCAATCTCCAGACACCATCCAATATGTGCAAATCATCATTCATGCATATATTACGCCTCGACAGCCCCAGCATATAGCTCCGGTGGCCATATCATTTGCGCCCGTCGTTGATTGCTTGGTACGTCGTTTTGTTCTGCTTCGGCCTTTTCAGCAGAGGAGCCGACGCGCCAGCTTCGTCGTCTGAGTCGTCATCAATCGCCGATTCGTTGGGCAAGATAACCCCACTGTCCTCCATGCTTCCATCGTCTTCATCCGTGCCGGCATTGTCCGCCGACGCCGAGGGCCCGTCGCCCTCTTCTATCATGAACACGGGAATAAGGCCAAGGGCAGCCGTCATCGCGAGGTAGAAGTACGCCGAGACAATGTACCCATTGTCGGCCCCCCACGAAAATACAAACCCCATAGAGGCCGGCCCCAGGGCGCGACCAAATCCGCTAAAGCAGGTGGCAAAACCGTTCAAGGTTCCGAGGACGCGGAGTGATGTGCACGAGTTGGTCAACAGGATGGTGATAGACGGGAAGGCGACTATGATGCTGACTGCCTTGACCAGCATGACGGCAATGATGGCGCCTATCCGCATCGTTGTTGTGGGTAATAGTGACGTGTACGGGGTGACAAAATAGACAAACGGCAGAGCAATAGCTTTCAAAATGTTAGCTTTGGAATCAAAGTCTTCAACGGAAAGATCGGCTTACAGCAGACTTTGTAACATTTCAGAACACCGTAGCGGTTCACCAGCGGCGCGTAGAGCAGAAACTGGATAAGACCGCACGTGATGCCGTAGATGGTAAAGATGGTCCCAATCTTTCCAGACCTGAGGCCAAACCCGCCGTTGAAGTAGAATGGGAGCTTGGTGTTTTCTGGCGTGTGCTTCATAACGGGGTAGTTTAGAAACACGCTGATGTTCTGGTCGTAGGCGACAGAGTGGAACGCCAGGAAAGTATACGACACAAGGTTGAAGACTGTCTGACGCGTGAAGATTTCCCTCAAGCCGGGCGCTGGCAAATTCTTCGTCGATTTACTCGACTGGATCTTGCCGGGCAGAAGGGGTGCCGTTGCCTCTCCGTCAACGAATGACGGTCGACGATGGGCATCACGCGAGCGTTTTGTGAATGCACGAGATACTCGCTTGCCGACTTGGAGGCCCCAGTCTTCTTGTTCTCTCTTGGATGCCAAAGTCTCCTGTTATCGAATCAGTCACAAACTGTCTGAGCAATGGTGCGAGGCAACTCGGACCAACCTTGAGGAAGAGTGTCGCGCAAGTGGCGGAGATGAGGAAGAAGAAAGTCGCCACGAGATTTGGCAGGGCATAGGGGAATCGCTTGAAGAATTCAATGTTCCCAAACAAGTCTGGAAATTGCCGCGCCGGTTGGGCGAGGAACCCTCCAAAGGCTGGTCCCACGACAGAGCCCAAAGACCAGACCAAGGGCATAATGGAAAACGCTCTGGCTTGCAACTCCTTCTCTGGGCAGAGCTCTGCCACTATGGTCCTAATAATTCCAACTAATGAATAATGAGCCAGCTGCACGTGCTTGTAGTATGCCGTGTTGACGTACCATTTCCGTTCCCTGCTCCTGAGATGGCTCTAACGGTAATAGCCATGGTCAGACTGGTCGACAGGCCCCATGCGACGAAGCAAATCATGGTACTCAAAAGACCACAGATAAGAATTGGCTTTCGTCCAAAGCGGTCGGCTGCCTTGCCCCAGGGTACTGCCGAGAAGCCTTGGAAAACGGCAAAGATAGAGGAGGTAATGCCTGCCCATTTCGCAACCTCGTTCTCCGGCACACCAAAATCCCGAACCATCTCTGGTAAATACGGGAAGACGGACGTGTACGCCATGGGTTCGGCGAACCTCGCAATGGCTGTGACTGGGTTAGCACGACGGCGCTGGGTGTTGCTGCGGAAGTAGTCCTGCTGAAGACTGGTCGTGGTCCGGCACCACCTCCGCTTTCTCGCCCGTCACTTGGTCGCATTTCATCCGGTTTCTCCTGCTTCCGCACGAGAAACAGCTCTCCACTTCGGCGGCGAGCTTTGACGGGCGGACAAGGTCCAGCTTTGGGCGAGGACGGTAATGACGGACCATGCGCAAATTCACTTGAAATGCCACGCATCTTCGGGAAGCTTGTTTTTAATTTTTATTACTTGATCGGAACTTTATTCTTACCCAAGATGGCCAGCTGCTTCGTAGGAAGCTTTGGTTTCTTTGGTTGTGCTTCCGGCATTGTAACGGTAGTCGGGGGCCGGTGAAGGGTGGGGGGGGAGGAAGCTCAGAGGGCGTCTCAGAAAATTTCCCTGTCCGGTCGGTGATGAACCCTTGTCTGGTATCGGGACGAAAGAGCCAGGGCTCCGCGGTCGACGGGTCGAAAAGGTCCCGGTATCAAGCAGAGAACGAGCACCGACGGGACAGCGTCTCGACGAGGAGAGCAGGTGAAGTGGGAAAATATTCACAGGAGGAAGTCATAAACAAGAGCCGGCGGCTCAGCGGGTACGGAAAAGGCGGCCTGCGCCAGCCATGTCAGTGGCCCGCCTCGACGGGTGCTCCACTGTACCTATGACGGCTGCGGGCGAGGCAGCACAGGCAGATCAGCCTTCAGCCACGACGAAGCCGCAGCTGGCGAACCGCCATGAAGGTGCAGTTCGTCGCTGGGATTTTGTGTGTGCGTGCTTTCCCTCAGCGATAGGTGCCATAGACTCAGCGACGCGACGTCGTGAGTGAGACCGCGCTCAGAGTCTTCAGGCGCAATGAGCGAGTTGCAAGTGTCGGGTCATTGGGACCAACCAACACTGGACCGTTCGCTCACTGTCGCTTTTGTCGCTTTTCAGGACTCGATGAAATGCTGTTCACACATCTGTTAGGGATCTCACCAAATGCCGATGTCGTAGCGCAGCCCTCTTGCCGTGCTGTGTCGATCAATGCTTTGACTTTACGACCTGGAGGTCCCATGACGGGCTGACAAACCGCCACGGTCCGACAGCGGAGCCGTGACCGCGCCGGCCACGATCCTTGTCAACGCGCGAACGGAAATGGACCTTGTCCTCCCTTGTCCTCCCTTGAAATACAGTCATTTGTACTCGTATGAATCAACGCCCTGGGCAGCGCTGCCAAGCCGTCGCGGACTCACGGCAGCTCTGCGGGGCGCGGGCTGTCTCGGCTGAGGCGGTGTCGGGCAGCTCAACCGTCGGCACGGCTGCAGCCTTCAAGCACAGCACCTGTGACGTCTTCTCCAGGGCCCCAAGCCTTGTGCGTATTGGCGATTAGGCGCCTACGGCTAGGCGTAGTGCTTTGGTCATGTCTCAGGCCGGCTGTCTCGAGTGGCCGAACGGAGCACACTCGCATGCAAGCTCTCGCTCTCAACCGCCGCTGTCAGGCTCGGACCTATGGCGCCGGGTGCGACGCCGGCACGCAGTCCCACCCTTCAGCGGGGCCGTTGTCGGGGCACGTCCGGGGCCAGTGAGCACCTCAGCGCGACTAAAGGCTCTGGTCCCTGTCGCCCGACACCAGGGGAGATGAAGCCAAGCGATCAGGGCTGCTCGAGGAGGTAGACAGCAACCGATATCTCTTCTTGCCCTGAGAGCAGCCGTCGTGATACGTTCTCTCGGCAACTGATGCGCCGCAGGTATGTCGACCTGGAGGGAGCCCTCTCTTGCAGTGCTGCTGGGTACGCTTGGTACGGTACCCTGCTCGCCTGTGGCTGGTGCACTGGCTGCCTGTGGCTCGCGCCAACCACGGGCGAGCTCCCCACGCTGCCCGCGTCGAATCGGGCAGGAGCACCCACTGTATCGGCCTGCTACTGGGGCATGCTGGGGATGTCGTAATCCGCTTCACGGAGCTCACCACTGCCCTTCCTCTCCTCATTTATGTTCCATTCTTTGACTGTCTTGTCGCTTCAGCCAGTTGAAGCCGCGAGGCCGTGAAATTGGGGGACATTTTATCAGATCAAACAACATGGGCAAGCTGTAAGCAACTCCAAACACCCATGCCTGCCGGGCGCCGTGTTGGTGTGGTCGCTCTGGGGTGGCGAAAGCCACGGCGTCACGCGCGGCCACGCTGCACCGCCAGCTCGAGACAACCTCACTTCTCCCGCGTTTCCCTCAGTCGCAGCGTTGACCCCGAGCTTCAGGTTCCCGTCGGGGGCACAAAAAATGCCCAGCGAGTCGACGCCGCTTATCCAGACCGTCCGGGTCGGGCCTCCTCGGAGGCGCTATCCGCACCAGGTGGTTCGACGCTTCTGCACCATCGCATGCACCTGTCTGCTCATCAGCGCCTTTGTGTCAATCGCCGTCCACGCCCTCTTCCTTTGGCCTTACCACCACCGCCATGGATGGCACAGTCATTATGCCAAGTCGAAGCACCACGGCAAAAGCCTCGCTCATGACAAGCTCCGTGCCATCTTGCTCGATACCCCCACGGCAGAGGGCGCCAAGGAATCGAGCCGATACTACACCTCTGGACCTCACTTGGCCGGCAAGAATTACTCGCAGGTATTTTTCTGGTGCTAATGGCCATTTTCCGATGCATTCAAAGCTAATGTAAACGAGGCCGAATGGACCATGGACAAGTGGCAGGGTTGGGGCGTCGAGACCAGCATCGTTGCTTACGACGTCTACATCAACTACCCCGTTGATCATGGTCTCTCTTTACTAAAGCAGGCGGACAAGGCTGAAGCGTGGAAAGTCACTTTTGAGGCCTCTCTTACTGAGGATGTCTTGAAAGAGGACCCTTCGACGGCCCTCGACAGCAGGGTCCCAACGTTCCACGGCTACTCTGCCAGTGGAAATGTCACCGCTTCGTTTGTTTACGTCAACTACGGGACGTACAAGGACTTTGAGGATCTAATTGAGGCTGGCATCGACCTCAAGGGCAAGATCGCCATTGCCAAGTACGGTGGCATCTTCCGCGGCCTCAAGATTAAGCGGGCACAGGAACTGGGAATGGTCGGCACTTTGATCTACAGCGACCCAGGTGACGATGGCGAGAAGACGGAAGAGAACGGATACGAGCCGTACCCCAAGGGCCCGGCTCGAAACCCCAGCAGCGTTCAGCGCGGAAGTGTACAGTTCCTGAGCGTGCGCCCTGGTGACCCGTACGTGCACCTTGACGTAGGTGGAACCACATCGTCACTAACACGAATGACAGATCAACCCCCGGCTATCCCTCCAAGCCAGGCTCTCCTCGTGCGCCTGTTGATGACTCAACCCCTTCTATACCATCCATTCCCATTTCTTATGCAGACGCCATCCCGATCCTCAAGGCTCTCAACGGCCACGGCCCCCACGCTGCCAAATTGAACAAGTACTGGAACAGGAACCTCGGCCTCGTCTCCAAGGGCGTCAAGTATAACATCGGCCCCTCACCCGACGATGTTGTGCTCAACCTCTACAACGAACAGAACTACACCACGACTCCTCTTTGGGACGTCATTGGGGTCGTAAATGGTACCATCCCTAACGAGGTCATCGTGGTTGGGAATCATCGCGATGCATGGATCGCGGGCGGCGCTGCAGACCCCAATAGTGGCTCCGCTATCCTCAATGAAGTCATTCGCAGTGTTGGCAAGGCCGTCGAGGCTGGTTGGAAGCCTCTCCGCACCATCGTCTTCGCCAGCTGGGACGGCGAAGAGTACGGCCTCGTCGGCAGCACCGAATGGGTTGAAGAGTATCTTCCCTGGCTATCTGACGCCAACGTCGCTTACATCAATGTCGATGTTGGCGCCGCTGGGCCGAGATTCCGAGCGTCTGCCGCGCCTCTGCTTAATCAGGTTCTTCGGGACGCCACTAACCTGGTTCCGTCCCCTAATCAGACCATCAAGGGCCAGACCGTCGGAGACGTTTGGGACGGCAAGATCAGCACCATGGGCAGTGGTAGTGACTTCACGGCCTTCCAGGACTTTGCCGGTATCCCATGCATCGACATGGGCTTCAAGGGCGACGAGGCAGTGAGCCCGGTCTACCAATACCACAGCAATTACGACAGCTTCCATTGGATGAATGAGTACGGCGACCCCGGCTTCAAGTACCACGAAGCCATGGCCAAGGTACTTGGTGTTCTGGTGGGAGAGCTGTCCAACTCCATCGTCATTCCATTTGGTGCAACCGAGTATGCCGACGCTTTGGATGAGTACTTGAACAAGGTTGAGAACAAATTGAAGTCCACTGGGGAGCCCGTTCTTGACGCTGAAATCTTCGCCCTCCGCGGGGCTCCTTCGCCAAAAGACATAACCGGCAGCGCAGACGCCTTCGCAGAGAGCCTCAAGACCGTGCGCAAATCCCTCGCCGCCCTCCGGATCAAGGCCATCGAGCTCGACGAGCGCGCTGCCTGGGCGAACCGGCAGCTCAAGAAGGGCCTCCCGTGGTGGAACATCATCGGCAAGATCAAGCTATGGGTCACCATTGCCAAAACCAACGCTCAGTACAAGAAATTTGAGCGCAACTTTCTCTTCGAAGGTGGGCTCGACAACCGGAGCTGGTTTAAGCACGTCGTCTTCGCGCCAGGGCTGTGGACGGGCTATGCCGGAGGTGAGTCACTCTCCGTTGACGATGGAACGATGCTTGATCCGCACCCAAGTTTGAATACTGACCCTGAATCTTAGCCGTATACCCAGGCCTAATGGAGAGTATCGACGCCAAGGACTACAACAATGGCCTGAAATGGTCGGGCATCATTGACCGTTGCGTCATCAAGGCTACTAAGAGCATTAAATGAAGCAGCTGCTCCCACTGCGGTAGTCTAGCCCGCCGCTACATCAAAATGAGTGTATAGACTCGTAACGAATGAAATTCTGCAAAATACTGTTGATGTGCCACTTCATTATTCTTCAGGATATATAGCGTCACGCATCTCTATCCTAACTAAAGCAGTTCCGAATGACATGAGACGCCACAACTCCTCCTATTGACTGCACGGGTTCATTATGAAGTATATCTGGTGCAGAAGGCACCGTGTCGGCACAGCTACCGTGTATACTCCGTACTGCTCAACACTCCAGCCTTGGACTCCAAATCTCGCATTTGACTTGCCGAGAGGCATGGCCTTTAGTAGCTTTGCTGAGGGGGTTGGTGAGGCGCCGGCGAAGGGACGGGAGGTGGCGCATAGGGCTGGTGCTGGTGCGGCGATTGCTGATGCTGGTATGGAGGCTGGTGACCTCCTTGAGGTGGTGGAGAGGCAGTATGCAACGAGCTTCCGGTGGGCTGCGGAACGATTGGAGCCGCACCAGGCTGGTAGAAGCTCTGATGGCCGTTCTGGTAGTAGGGCTGGTGAGAGGCCTGCTGCGGAGGGAAGCCTTGCGCAGGCTGGCTGTACATGCCGTGAGGATTGTAGGACATGTCTTCCTGCTGGAAGGGCATGCCATGCTGGGGAACGGCCTCGTAATTCGATTTGGTCTGCGGATGCATCTGTACCTGGTAAGGATGAGCGACGCTGCCTTGCATGCCGCTGCCACTCTTATTGGGCTTGCTCTGTAAGCCGGCGCGACGGTGGCGATGAATCACGATGGCGTCGGTGATCCAGGCGATTTTGAAGAACAAGCTGGAGGTGTTCGTGTCAGCTCTCGGGACAGTCGGCGTTACGAGGACTGGGTATACTTACAATTCGAGGGCGCCAAGACCAGCCGTGGCGGCAACAATCGCACCGAAGACTCCAGCGTAGTTGCCGCTGCTGCAGTAATCATTGTAGTACGAGTCGTCGTTGTAGTAGTCGTAGTAGTCGTTGCAGTAGCCGGCGTCGACGACTAGGACCGCGGCGCCCTGGTAGGCGCACAGAGCAAACGAAACCAGCCAGAAGATGTACAGGAAAACGTCGAAGACCAGGACGGCCCAGTAGTTGTACGATTTTGGAGCACATGAGTGCGCGCAGATGAGCCAAATGGAGACGGCGAGTGTGATTACAGCCTGCAAAAAGCATGTAAGCGCAACCACTTTTGAGAACACATTGAGTCTTGGGGCTGCCTACCGAAACCATTGACAAGATAGGGCCGATTAAGGGCAATACGTAGAGGGTATAGGCAGACACGCCGATGACGAGGATGCAGAAGACGAGCTGGAAGCAGCGCAGGACAATCCAGCCCCTAGGGTATCTGGGAATATGCTCCCGCCCAGGGAGCCGTTCGCGAGAGCCCATGATTTCTGTTGACGGAGCTTTCGATAACTCTCTAAAGAGGCCCGAATAGAAAGATCAAGGACGAGGAATCTGGAAGGGCAGAGCCGCCAGACCGAAAGACAAAGGAGACGACGAAGCTTCCAAGGGACGATTCACTCGTCCAAATGGTAGGAAGTCTTCATCACTTGAATGAGGACTGGCGGGAAGCGACCTTTTGAGCGCGTTCAGACTCATCTGCCGGACCCATATCAAAGGCTCATCGCCAACAGCATCCCCGTCGCGGGTTGCAAGCTTGCAGGGCCATGGCCACTCACGTCGGCGCAATTCTGCCTTGCTTACCGGGGGGTGGCCCGCACCGCGGGTGTTGCCATGAAGGCATGAGGCTCCAAGGGCGCAATCTCCAGAGGAGATCACCGGCGACAGGAAATTTCTCGCCAGCAAAGCAGCCTTGGGTTTCGCGACGGCGTCGCGCTAGGGGCTGCGGCTGAAGGGGAGCGGACCGGGGTGGCGGCGCTGCTGCGCGCGGGTCATCTTCAGCCCCGAGCGGGAAAAGAAGCTTGCTACGTCGGATGACTGGCGTGTTTCGTGTTCCTGTCGGTGGGCGTGCTTGAGTCAACAGTTGTTGCTGAAGAGATTGAACCAAGTGGCAGCAAACTCGAGAGAAACTCGAGGGGCGTCGCGGAGACGAGTTGGCGATGCTGACTGCGGGGAGTGCACGAGATTTGGATATCGCGCAGCGGAGCCGATAAATCTCATCGTGCCCAGCCTTGGGCCCCGCGATTCGGTTCAAAGGTATCGGTAGACAGGGCCAATCGTCATCAAAGAGGGTCTAACATCGTGAGTTTCGGCAGTCGGATACACTAAGGTGTAAGTCTACGGAACTCGGCGTTCACGACATGAAGGAATGGGAAACGACGTTTAAAAGCAACTTGTATGATTAAATAACTTCTGATGTTAATAGGGTATTGAGAATCGGAATGAGTGCGCCCAGTGCCTCAGCCCAGTTATTAGCATCCCTGCTTGGAACCAGATATCAAGACCGATGGGTCTTCTTTCTCCAGGTAGCCGTCCGCAATCAATTGCTGGATGTTGCCCGTGTCGCCCGTGTAGAACTGCGCGCCAAGACCCGGCTGGCCAAACCACGGCGCGATGGGTCCTCCGACAACGGTGAGCTTCTTGACCACCCGGTAGACGTGGTAGCTGTACGGAAAGTCGGGCGCAGATGGGTTTGTATCGAGGCTCGAAGGCGGCAGTGCTCTCTGCGAGTAGGCCGCGTTTGCGGCAGAGACGTATGCCCCTGCGACGAGACAGTCAACATCAAGCCTTCTCGGATGCATGGCTCGTCTCGGCCTGCGTGTGACTTACCACGCTCGCTTCCAAAGCGATCGACCAGCGTTCCCGGCTCCAGCACCATGACGCCTTTGATGGCGTTGCCGTTCACATCGAGCTGGAATCCGTTTTGTGGCGGATACACGTACTTGCCCTCGCTGTCGGTCCACTGCTCGAGGAACTTGCCCGGAGTCAGCCCTCCAAAGCGGTCGTAGTTCGACACAAACGTGTCGAGCGGCAGCTCCTTGGGCAGCACGGCCGGCCCCAGGCGGGCGTCGCGGCAGATGAACGCCGCCGAGTCGCTGCCGCCGTCGACGGTGCCGCTGCAGTCGCAGCTGGGTCCGACGACGGAGTTCTCACCCCCGCCGATTGGCGCCCCGGCGGAGAGCCCGAGGAGGGAGCAGAAGAGGAGCGGTGCAAGCATCTTCATGTTGAACTATGTGCCGGCTCAGGGACGCTGTGGGGGAAACTGAGAGGTTGAGTGGGTGCTGATACACATCGTCTCTTGCCGTCTTTCCAGGAAATAGCCGGTTTTTGTACTTCATCGCCGTGAGAGCAAATACCTGGGTGCATGACACGGAACGGCATGTCTCAGTGGATCACAATTCGCGATGTTAATAATTTGATGGACTTGGCACTCCATTGGTGTTGAGTAAGTTCCAGCTCATGTCTTGCTGTAGAAAAAGGAAAACTCGCAGCGCCACGGGAACCGTTGCAACGTCTTGATGCTAGGCAAAGAGACATGCACTGCCACGTTAGCAGTATCTTGCTCTGCTTCGAAACTCTCTGTGATAGCCTGCCTTACTCTGGTAGGTTTTACTCCTTTCGCTATGAGTCGTGCACTATACAAGTAGTTATACCTCCCTACTCGACCCATGTTCATAACGGCTCTTGGCACTACTCAATCTCGGATACTTAACGTGACCCATCTCCGCAAAAATCCTTCGTGCGACTTCATTCTTCTCATCAGCTGGGGCTAAGGCGTCTATCAGTGCACGGAATAACATTGCATGAGACTAAGTTTGATCTTTCTCGCTTTCCGCATGAGCGCCTCCAAAGCTACGCGGGAGGCTTCGTCGTCGCAAAGACTCAAGACTCTACTCGTAGTCTCAAGATAGTCTACGAGTACAATGTCCTCCAGCCCTATCCGAAAGGTTTAAAAAAAGAATCAACACCGGGCCGTCCCTGGTCCAAGAATACTCGTACGAGCCTCGGCTGTCGCCCGAATAGTTCCCCGCTGGAGGTATAACGGCAACATCGTCGCGCTCCGGAAGATTACCGGTGGGTGCTCTGATGGAACTCTGCTCCATACGTGTGCTATTACTCGTATTATAAATAAAGCGGCAAGTGGGAGCGTCCCGGACCGCGCTGGATGTGGGTTCGTCCACTTACGAGTCCTTGGATCAATGAGCGCGCCTAGTGGCCACATATTGGAGCCCTTCAATTTTTTTTCAAAAGCCCTCGCCAAGTCTTCAGGAAGTTACACCCATCGTACCCCCTTTCAAAATATAGATGACTTTACGAACCCGTTCTTCTGCGGTAACCAACAATTTGAGACTGCCTGGGTTGCCAAACATGCCATGATTGTCACTTACTGAATCTGCATTTCATCACAGTTGCCGCTCCTCTTCCTGGCTCACCATGCTGCTCATCTGGATTTTGCCGGCTAAAATGAGGGAATCGAAGATCCCCAGTTCATTATCATTCCAAACGTGGATAATCAAGCGTTTCGGTGCACCAACGATTGCATGAGCCACCTAGCAAGTACGCAAGGCGAATCAGCGGTCCATCCTACAGCCGCACCACTTGCATAGCTCCATCCTCCCGTGCCCAGTGAAGCATGATGGAGCTCAAGCAACTCATTCACATGATTGAAGCCGACGACACACTTCAGGACACATCATAGACATGATCAGCCTGGACCAATTGCATAGCAGAAGACCGTGATAGAATGCAGGCGCGCGATGGTACGATTTATCTACTGCATGATGACATCATGAGAGTATTGCATTGAAGCGCCGGCAGTTGAAGACAATTGACGCTGCCTTGATAAGAGCAAGATGATATCGATTAACGTCTGCCCTTAACTATGTTCGTCTTATAATATACAGTAATATATACACCAATATCGCCCACTGGCGATTATGTACAAGCCTAGTGCTTTCCAACACCCAAGGGTGACTAAATATTAAAGAATTATACATTGGATGGGTGCGCCTCTGCCTGCGATGCGCGTAGTTTCCCAAACGAAGAACCATCGCCATCCTCAGGGTTTGATGGCAAGGACTGGAGACACAATTCCCCTTGTTGCAAATTCGTCGGTTGAGGGTTCCGGTCATCGTGCTGGCCCTGTAAATCTTTCACGACGGAATAGAAGAAGGCTGTGTTGGCCACGATGCAGGCACAGAGCATTTCGAGCGACGCCCACTGTGGATTGATTTAATGAGCGGTTCTCGCACAGCGTGGTTCCAAATGGGGCTTACGAATGAGCGAGCACGCTGCGAGACACGCTGGTTCAGGATGAAAGGAAGTCGGAGAAGGGTGATGATGACGACGATGGCGCCAACGCTGAAGAGAACGCCGAGTTGGATTCGTCTGCGGTTCGAGTTAACATATACACTCTGCCAAGGCAGCTGAGCCTGACTGACGCTTTGCGGGTTAATCTCATATTCCTCAAGATAGGAAACGGCAGGGCTACCAACGCCAGGGTGGAGATGGCGTTGGCGATGGCCATTGTGAAGAGGTTGGCATGTGCTCGACGGCAGTGTGGAGCTGGGAAAGCATAAGCAAGGCACGTTTTGCTCTTGAGCGCAATTATCGAGATCATACTATTTTCAGCGGGATGAAGGTCCCACATGCTAAGAGGCTGTCAGCACGAACGTTCAGACTTGATATAAGGATTTACTCACAGAGAAATTGGGCGGCATTCCGCCAGTGAAATGACGAGGATGGCCACGAAGCTGAGAATGATGAACCAACGGAGTATTCTTACAGCAATCTTGCCCCAAGGCAAGATGCTTACAAAGCGGGAGTAGAAAGTGAGCAGGCAGAGCTTTAACATCCACAGACTAGCATCGACAGTTAGAATCTTGCATGAGGAGGTGCATCGCAGGCGAGATGGAGTACAATAAAGCATATAAGAGGCGCGCCGGCACATGCAGCAGCAGCGAGAGTTCGCGCTCGTCATCCAGCTCCTCGATAGTCTGGTCTTCCGCCATCGCTTCGGCGGCAGTCGAGGGTTCAAATCCTTCGACGGGATTGACGATGAAGGAGAGGCTCACGCACACGGTCCGACCGATGAGCGGAAGCAAAGCCAGGGCCATAAAGGTGTCGTCGAGGCGCCATTTCCGGTAGCACGACTTGTGCATGCGGCACCGGACGAAGACCCTGTACAGGGATCGGCAGATGATGAGGAGCGTGCATACGCAGCACGTTGTGATAACGAACCTGGGCTGTACTCGTTGCGACATGTCCTACACCTACTGACGGACTCGCGCACCAGCACAAAGCTACACTCGCATGATGGCGGGTTCCCCTCTAGATTTAAAACGGCCGCGCAAATGCCAAGTCCCGGCGAGGATCCCTTCATGCAGAAAAAAAAACACGCGGACCTATGCAGGGAGCCAGCAATACGGGCTGGGCATCTTGCGGGGAGTCGAGGGATCCCATGTCCAAGCCGGCGCTGAGGGCTCCTCCTTTGCATCCTGGCCGGGTGGTCGTCGAGAAAATCGTGCCACGCATCGATCCGGCTGTCGCTTGGCCTGGCGCCGGGTGGGTATTCCGCTGAACTCAGTCCTGGGGCTAATCCGATTCCATGGCCGTTGCAGGTCCCGCGGCGACATCATTCGCCCTGGCGCAGTGGAGCCTTGGGAAGACGTGGCGATAATTGTTCTTTTAATACCGGCGGGATGTCTGATCAGACGTCCCGTAGAAAGTCTCGGCCGGGCCCTTGCTAGCATCGGCGGACTCCCGGATTTCGGCCTCTTCCAGAGTCAGGGTAGGAATGCTTTCCGCCTTCCCGCGGATTTAGTTGGAAGCAGACGATGACGAGCCCGGCCCTCTGGAGGGAGGCTGACTAGAGCCTGGGCAGGTAATCTGACGAGTGGCTCGATGCGTGGGCACTGGCCGTCGCTGGCCCCCTCCGTCGTCACATGAAATTGCGAATGTTAACCCCTATCGGTGACACTGTTGTTCCCCTCTGGTAGAAATCTAGGAATGACGTATCTACCTTATCTATAATCCATATATGCGTACACTGTACCCCGTGCCCCGCGACTGCACCTGTCTAGAACTTGTACACCTGCTCCTGCGCGTAGCCTAGGTCCTTCAGAGCACCGGTTAGCTCGCCCTGGTCCTTGGGGCTGACCTTGGGTCCCGAGATGGCCTTCATCAGGCCCGGCGGTCCGCAGACAAACAGCTTGATGTTGTCGCTCTTGGGCTCCGGGAGCACCGTCTTCAACAGGTCCTTGCTGATGTAGCCGCTGCTGCCCTGCCAGCTCTTGGGGGCCTTGTCCAGGACGTAGAAGGCGCGGAATCGCTGAGGGTACGTGTTCTCCAGCTCCGCAAGCTCCTTCTTCAGGAGGATGTCCTCCTCTGAGATGTTACCGAAGACGAGCGTGACCTTGGTCTTGTCGGAGGGGTTGTTGAAGATGGTGCGCAGGAGCTGGTACATGGGGGTGATGCCGGTGCCGCCGGCGATGAGGCCGATGTGCTCGTGCTTGTTCTCGGCCCAGCTGTACTTGGGGAGAGGGCCCTTGAAGTCCAGGCGCTGGCCGGGAACCATGTTGTGGAGGTGGGTGCTCATGGGCCCGTCGGGATACTTCTTGACCAAGAGGTCGATGAAGCCTGGCTGGCCTGGATGGCTGCTGTCAGCATCAAGCGATGTACACGAGCCACTGCGAGAACAACGCACCTTCGTCACTGATGGGAGTGTACGGCCGTAGAGTGGCCTTCTCGTCATTGAGGCCCTTGTACTTGGTCAGGATGGCGCTGGCGATGTGCAGTCCGGAGACCATGTCGCCCTCGGGCAGCTCGAAACGGAAGCGCTTGGTGTTGTGGTTGACGTTCTCGACGTCGACCAGCTTCAGCGACACGAAACCCTGATCGCCGCCGGTGAAGGCGGGCTTCGCGGCCGCACCAGTGGCCTGCTGGATCTTGGCCTCGGCCTTCTGCACCGCGGGCGTGTTGCCCAGGTACCAGTAGCCGGCGCCGGCGACAGCGGCGCCGCCAGCGAGGTAGAGGAAGGTGTTGGAGCCGCCCTTGGGCGCCGACTCAGTGGCGTAGCGGCGGGCGTGCTGCGAATGGCGTCAGCAGCGAGGCCTTCGACTTGCGCCGGGCTTTCGCGCGCCGCGGGCAGGAGAGTGCTTGGTACTTACCGTCCTCAGCGGCTGAGCCGCGCGGAAGGCAGATCTCGCAAACATGGTGGCTTATGCGGATCTCGACAAGTTCAATTGGTTGGATTTGGTGGGCAGAAAGACTTGTGCTGGGGGATTGGTGACGGAGAACGAGCTTCTTATTTCCAAGACGACGGAGCTGGTCGGGACTGAATGACGCACTAGCCACGTGACCCCCACTCTGACGCGATCGCCAAAGAACGGATTGATAATCCAGTTCGAGTGCTCCGTCACCCAACATTGCCACGGCGAGTTCAATGAGGGAGCAATCACGTATGAAAAGAGGCTACCGTATGTTGGAATTCAAGGCAAGGTTCAATTGCGCTGCCAGGTTCAATGCTATATCCTGTTCATTGAGAGTCATGCCATTCCCAGCTTCACATCGCCCCGAGGCCATTTCTCTCCTTGGCGGAGGCGCTCTCCGGGCTGGACATGTATTGCCCAAGTAGTCAACGCCGGAGACAATAAAAACAAAATCATATCTCCAACTTCCCCGCCACGTGTTTTCTTGGTCCCTCCCAACAAGTTGCACACTCGACATCGCGCCCTTGTATCGGCTACGATTCATGAAGCTGCCCGGCCGTAGCCTCGAGCTTCCTCGGCGATTGGCTTGACATCCGGCCTGTTCCCAACCTCGGGCTGCAGCAATAAACATCTCCGGCCGGGATGCTGGGATTTCTAGCGGATTTCAAGCTCGCCGTTGTTTTGAGGAGGCATGGAGCCCCATCCGGTAAGTAGGCCAATGTCTAAAGGCTATCTCCTCACCGGCTGGATTCAATTGCTTCTTCCACCTCTGGTGCCGTCGCAGCACCCTTTTGATTTGAAGCCTCCTGTGCTGGCGTAGATTCTGCGTCTGCCTTGTTGCCCGCATCCTGGCTCTCTCTTCGCAGTAATCCAGAATCGTTGTGCTGCGAAATTGTGGGCGTGTTGGCCTGGCTTCCTCCCCGTTGTCCGTGATAGTGAACTACCTGGGGAGGAGCCTGACCAGCCTGTATGCCCAACTGCTCGGTAGGATAAGGGTTCAGGTCTTTGCTCGACGTCGAGAACATTGACACTACCGGCTGGTGGTATCCGTTGGTTGCATTGATGGACGGCTGAGACTGGCCTTCTAGGCCGCTGTGCTCCGCCTGAGTGGGCGTCCCCGTTTCGTTAGGCGATCCAGATCCATCCACAACCTGGCCGGTTAGGCTGGTCATCCCACCCTCGATGTCTCGCAGCAATCGAACGTACTCCTCTGGCACCAAGCCGCTCTCCTGTGTCTTGGGATCCTCTGCCACCAGCCAGCCCTGGCCGTGGCGATACGAAACCCAAATGATCTGACCCTCCACCAATGGCAGCTCATTCTCATTCTCTCGCTCAAAGTCGAACAAGGCCACCGCTTTGCCGTGGAACTCCTCATCCGGCGACGTGATGGTGAATTGATAGTCTCTCGAATAGCGAGACTGGTCCGCATCCAGATCTCCAGGTGACGATGGAGAGCTGCATTCACCTTCATCTCCGCCGATATGCTGCGGTTGATGCGCGTAGTGATATGCCCGGCTGTGCCTTGCCTGCTCGGGCGGGTAAGTGACCAGCTCCCCCCCTGGGCCGTTGGCCTCCCCTCCTTGATTCACGTAGTATTGCTCGCTGCCATCCCCGCGAGTCCCGACATAGTATCCCCTCTCGCTGTCGTAAGTCGACATGTTCACGCCGTGCGATCCCCGTGTCTCGTCTTCGCGGCCAGGCCTTGGCCCGCTCGTGCCCAAAGCCGCTGAAGTCGACTTGTGCTTCCTGTGCCGAGTTGCGACTACCGGGCTCTGCAAGTCCTCGTCCTCACTGTATGGGGGCCCGTCGCCGAACTGGATGGGCGGAATGTCATGTCCACGGTTGAACCCGTCGGCAGTCCAAGAGTCCCATGGCATTTTCGGCTCCCACGATGCCGGTGGGTCGGAGAGTCTCCGATGCTCGCTTGCAGGAGTCGTCAGGCCAGAAGACGGCCTTGAAGGTTCTGGCGGAGGCCCATAATGCAGCGGGTGCGAGACGGGATAGGCAAAGTCGCGCACCAGCGTGTACGGGAGCGACGAGGGGAACGTTGGAAGCATGTGGGATTGCGGCCGTGATCTCGAAGGGGCGGAGCTTGCTGAGTACTGCGAGAGCCTATTCTTGGAGGCATGGGACATGGGCCGCGGCAAGGTGCTTCGGCGCGTAGGTGTCGACGTCGTCAACGGCGGCAGCGCGGGGTGATTCGGGTTCGAGTTCGGGCTCGGGAGCGAGGCAGCGTCGGCGGACGGAGAAGCCGCAGGAGACGAGGTTCCAGACATGGCTGCAATTGCCGTGGCACCTCGCCACAAGACGTCAGGCGAAGCTCAGGGCAGGAAAAGAACAGCGATGGGCGCCTGGGTACGGCAGCGCGGCGCAGCCCGCCCAACGGCAACTCTGGCCTGGAACCACAAATCGAGCAGACAAGTGTTGGACGACGCAGGTCTGGGTCTGACCCCGCGAGCGGGGGCTCGTTCGCTTTATGTAAAGCTTATCGTCGTTGGATGGCGCAGGCGACGAGTAGGCAAAGTTGCGATGCTTTGCACGGCGGCAAGGGATGTCGCAGAGCGGCTGCGCCTAGCGGACGGCTTAAGTTGCTCGATGCGGCGGTGGGATGCGGAGGCTCCAAGCCCTAATTCGAGACGACAGGCCGTCCAGATGTGGCGGAGAGCATTAAAAAAAAGAGCGCGGCACGGTGTCTGCGGCGTGGTTCGAGAAACAAGCATACGGTGCAGGCGATGAGACCGATTCGGCTTGGGTGAAGGAAGGCTGAGCCGACACGCAGGCGATGTTCGCAAAGAGCGGTTAACACGTCGAGTGGAAGAGGAGGTGGTGAAGTCGAGGCGGGCTGCTCCTTGCGACTCAGGGATCCATGCACTAAGTAAGCGCGTTGCGCACTGATGCTACCGACCAGGCGGCTGGGCCAGCGAGTCAGCCAGCGCCTGCTGCGAGCCCAGAGTCCACTGCGGTGCTTGGTAGCGTTCCAACGACCACTTGCCCAAGCCGGAGCCCCTTGCTTCGGAGGCAGCTTCGAGCTGGAGAACGGTTGGAGACGTTGGGAGGTACAGATGAAATTGGAATGGCCAGGCGATGGGCCCTGTCTTGTTTATTGCTGTTGACAGATGACCTGGCCCTGTGGTGCACCATGAAACCTACAAAGTAAGGCAGTAGGCGGCTGCGCTCGACGTGGGCGACGGTTGGTCCCTCCGTCCACGGGCCATTAGATGTTCACGATGCTCGACACCGGGCCCCAGATCCAGAGAGAATGCGAGAGACTTTGGCACAACCTCGGCTGCCACACACGAATGCTCTCCGCCAAGCGGTGTAGGCGCCAAAAGGACTCTTTGAGGTCATCCCATCCGGCGCCTGCCCATGTTCTGGCCCGTCTTACACGCGGGCGAAGGTGCGCCATAATTACGAGTACCACCCGGCAAGGCGGAGAGAACGCTGAAACGCCAGGGTCCAGGATGGCACCGCCCGCACCCCAGGCCACGTGAGCCCATGGTTCCTTGACTGCTCTCGTCGAGTCAAAGCGAAGACATGTCACGAGCCTCTGACCTGCCGGCTGCGGGCTCCCGCCCGAGCCGTCGCTCCACGCAGAGCCCAGCTTGGTTCGCTGTCAGCCTGACTGCGTTGCGAGGCCCGGGCGACCAGATTCGAGCGTTATCTTGTGGCGTGGCTTGCGTGGTTCTGCAGAAGCGCTGATCGATCTCGCTACGCACTGACATCCATCGCCCTGGTGCGTGGGGCTCGAGTCGAAACATGGTTCAAGACTCATGGAGACACGGCAAGTTTCCTCCAACAATGACAGCAAGACATCAGCAGAACCCCCATCCCCGCCAGGTTGCTGAAGGAATTGCTGCTCATCCCCCGTGCTGCCTCGCTTACCACACATGACCGGCGCCCTCACTCCAGGTTGTGGCCGCGAAAGGCAACCTGCAGCGCTATTTTTGGGCTCGGGCGCGGGATCGAGATGGGGCTTCCGTATTGATTGGGCCTGGGCCATGCAATCATTTGTTTCAGGTTATGTGTGCGCCATCAGGCCAATCACCAGACGGTCCGCTCAATTGCAGCACTGGCGCGGGGCTCTCAATCGCATTTCACCGCATTTTATATCGAGCTGCGAATGTAAACAAGCTCGTGGGCCGGCCGACGACATGGCAGCGTCCGCCGGTGGCGGCGGGACGAAACCATTCGATGCTAAAATACATTGATGCACGTGGCTAGTCGTCGGCCGTGGCAGCGAAGTGGTGTGCCACCACAGTCTTCGTCAAATGATATGACGCCCCTCAACCCAGTTGCTCAATCAATGATAGCACATATAGGTGTCTCAGCAAAAAGCATTTTAGCAAGGAAGAGCAACGCATTTCAGGCTTCTAGAAAACAGGAAATATTGGATGGTTTTGTACAAGAAGTACCCCCTTCATACCGAGCCAGTTGTTTTCAGGGGGTCCTCAAGTGGCCCATCAGGTCTCCGAGGATCCGGGATTTAGCCGAGTGGACATAACCCTCCACAACGCGTCCCAAGCTTGAGCCTTTCTCTTGCTCCATTCCACCTCACCACAAAATCTCTCCCAATCCAGTCGAGCTCGGCGGTGGATGATGTCGAGCTAGCCGCCGCTGACTACTCGGCAAACACGGCGTTAATCTCTACGACGCCATCACTCTGAGCTGGCCCAAGAGTCGGACGAGGTAAGCAACATCGAATCAATCCTTTCCTTCGCACCATTCCATGATGAACCTACATATTGGAGCTGTCTGAACTCCTCTGTTGAAAGACATATTATACGCAAAAATTATCTGATAACAGCTTTCCTTACCCGCTTTTGATGCTTTCTGCATGGTTGGAATATGCACTGACGCAACGAAAACCAGATTGTCGACGTTGCCTCCTAATATGTGCAACGGCGCT
Source organism: Tolypocladium amazonense (assembly GCA_024340795.1). Lineage (NCBI taxonomy): Eukaryota > Fungi > Ascomycota > Sordariomycetes > Hypocreales > Ophiocordycipitaceae > Tolypocladium > Tolypocladium amazonense. The sequence goes on along the minus strand of JALHCE010000236.1, from coordinate 346,746 downwards.
TTGCGGAACTCTTGCTTGGCCATCTCTCCAGGGTAAAGACGGTATATAGAATGGAAGCGGTAAACGGTTCAGTGGCGCCATCGGCGCAAAATGGAACAGCCGAGGGTCAGGGCTCGTTCAAGCTCAAATTTTGCACCGTCTGCGCCAGCAACCAGAATCGGTTGGTCCTCACGCAATCGTCCTCAATGTGTGCTACTGGCGCTAACTTAAGGGATTAGGTCCATGGAAGCCCATCTACGGCTGTCGCAGGCCAACTATCCCGTCATATCTTTCGGCACAGGATCTCTAGTGCGGCTGCCCGGGCCGACCATCACCCAACCAAACGTATACCAATTCAACAAGACCTCTTACGACAGCATGTACAAAGAGCTGGAAGCAAAAGACGCGCGACTGTACAAGAATAACGGCATTCTCAACATGTTGGGGAGGAACAGAGACGTGAAGTGGGGTCCAGAAAGATGGCAGGACTGGGCCATCGGCATTCCTCGCCTGCAGCATGAAAAGGACCGTGGTCACGAGGGCACTGAAGCTGGTTTGGTGGACGTGGTCTTCACATGCGAAGAGCGCTGTTGGGATGCCGTCATTGACGACTTGCTCAACCGGGGGTCGCCGTTGAACCGCCCAGTCCACGTGATCAACGTCGACATCAAGGATAACCATGAGGAGGCCTACACCGGCGGGCAAGGCATCCTCGACCTGGCCAATTCGCTCAATGCTGCCGCGGCAGAGGCGCGGGAAGACGTGGGCGCTGCCTCATTTGACAGTGGCAGCGCGGCCAGCCGAGCCAGCTTCGATGAGAGGGTGCCGGATGTTCTGGCAGCTTGGCAGGAAAGGTGGCCAAATCTGCCAGCCACATGGACCCTGGCCTGGTTTTGATGAAGCCAGATAAGAAGATGAATGATGATTTCTGGAATTGATGGGACTTGACGGCGATTTTGTTTTAGAGCCGGCGTTATGGTTGGAAGCGCCTTTGGCCGAGGGGACGGCGAATCCACAGGGCAATTGAGGCTAGAGCCTGAAAAGAGGCGGCAGCATTATTTTCGAAATGTTACGACAACCAGCTTGAGTGCCAAAGAATAGAGAGAATCACTTGCATTGCCGATTGGCGAGTACGAAACGCGGCACTCGGGACCGTGGTGGTTCCCACCAGAAATCACATGTTCTCCGGCGGAGTGGGCTGTCCGCTCGCCTCATCGCCTCCAAGCTTAAGCTATTGGCGGCAGTTGAACGCTGGGCAGGGGGCCTCGGCGTCTGCATCAGCCTCAGCTGCGATCGATCAGTGCGTGCAGGTACGGGCTCCAGCCTCGCTACGCCAAGGTCACAAGACCCGTTGTCCCGTAAAGCTTGGCATAGTAGCTTGATTCTCGCACCATTTATCCACTCGTATTCAGCACATGGCAATGGGATCTTGGAAAACATTGGACGCTTCCTGGCAAGCGAAGTGCGCTCTGAGAGCGGCATCGAGAGCGCAGATTTTGTCGATGAGATCATCTGAAGGCTCGCTTACAGATATGTTGCGTCTGCAAGGAGCGCCGAGACTTTACGCCTAGGTACTCCGTACGGAGTAGTCAGGGCCCAGTTCGGAATAGAGGGAGCGTCAGTGCGATGCTGTGTCTCAGCAGGGTACTAGAAGCGAAGAAATGCAGGTATGGCGTTGCCGCAAAGCACCACAGAGCTCGTCGCACATGCGTTGATCCTACAGCGATCGGCCGCTGTGCTAGTTCGACGCCTGCCAGCTTCTGTAGCGTCGAGCTTACAAGTAGGAGTTGGCCATAGTGGTCTGGGCTCAACTTAATCGGGAACCAGGGCTCTTGGTCGTGGTTGGGTGGAGGTCAAATTTGCTTGACCAGCGACCAGTCCGCACTCGTAAGGAACTCGGACAGGCGACAAAATTAGGGAGGCTCGCCTGGGGCAAATGGAGACGAGGGTACTCGGTACGGAGTAGGCGGATGGACGTTGCAAGCCCAAGTGGATTTTTTTCCCGCGTGGAATAATTAAGGTAGGAGCTTACGAGTCCTGTTCTCCGAGGTGCCTTAAGATACTTGATATGAGGCATCTACGGAGTACCACCGTTGTCCGTTCGCAGGCCACTCCTTACTGGTACGCAAAGGAGGCGTCCAAACGACCTCGCCTCCGCTGCCTGTGCCGTACTCCAGAATTGGGTTAGCAGATCTGCCAATAGCAAGCGCCAGTCTCCCGCGCAGCGAGACTCGCGGTCCGCACGGCGTAGATTTATTTGCATCGCTCGGGAGCAAATGGACGACTCGTGCCTGAACGGCGTCGGCACCTCGAGCGGCGACTGCAGGCATTTGGGTGCTAGCGCCAGGACCACGGCCCCGCCATGGACAAATCAGTGGCTCCGCAACGGCGCTTGCTCAGGGGCAGCGAACGCCGCAGCGGGGGAGGAGGTCACCACTGCAGCGGGAAAAGGCGCCAGCAGCCATCGATCCCAGCAAGCTCGGCGCAACCCTACCAATGAAGGGGCGCCTGGTAAAGGGGAAGCTGCACTGGCGGGCAGTCGCTGCGCGGACTTGGCGGAAAAGGCACGCGCGCATGCACCTACCTACCTCATCACGGCTGCCTCTGGTGCCGACGCCGTCGCTGCTCGCCATCCTCACTCCGTCCATCGTCACGGCGAGATCCCCATCTGCCTTGCTTCGTCCGTCGGTGCGGGAGGCCAGATATTATCCGCCGACATTATATCTGCCGGGAAGACGCAGCTCATTTCCGGCCGCGCACCAGAGTCTGGCAGACGTTGCGTCCCCCCAGGACTCTCATCCCATCCCCGACCCATCCCCCTTTTGGTCGCTTGCGCCCCCCGGTGCCCGCCACCCATTGGCCGCCCGCAGAGGCGCGATCCCTGCTCCCGCACTGCCGTTTCATACGGCCCCTGAGGGCGTTGCGAGGTCTTTGTCGTCTTTGGCCTTGGCGACTTTTGTTCTCGTGCCTCGCGCGCGCATAGCAGCACAGGCGTGGGCTAGACAACCCTTCGAGTACTCTCCCTCCACCTCTTCCCTTTCCCGGTCCCGCCAACGAGCCACCCGCGTCACGCTGAGACCGCTGTCGTGAGGGCCGTCCGCAGCGCTCGCAGAGGGCAAACGCAATCCGTACGCTGCTGTGCGATACGGGCAGCCTTCCCCAAGAGACAGCAAGCAACCTGCCACTGTGAGCCACAGGGGGCTGCGCAGCATTGTGGGGAGCGGAGACAAAGACGCACCCGCCTTGGAGCCGGTCCCTCTTGGCTTCTCTCCTTGTAAGACACTTCCACGGCGCCTGAAATCTTTCTTGGCACGACATCCTCCCTCCCCTCCTCTCCCCGACCATGAGCCTCGGTGGCCGCAATGCGCCGCTGTCTCCTATCTCTATAGGCGGAAGCGACTGGTCTTTTTCTTCAAAGGTCCCGTCCACCGAAGAAGGGGGACCTTACCCCAGCAGTCGCGGCCAGCTTGCCTCACCCCCCAACTCGGGGGGCCTCAACGGGGCCATGAGCATGAATGGCTTCCCCTCGGGGCCCAGGAGCAATGGAGGACCCTCGCCGCCGCCCTCCATCGGACGCTCCAGCAACGGCATGGGCATGTATTCTGCCAGGAGCGAGGGTAACCGCAACAGCGTCCGCACCGACGTCGACGAGTCCATTCTCAACGAACACTACATTGCCCTGAGGGCCTTCCTCAACTCCCGCGATGGCAACGGCCGGCAGCAGCCCAACAAGGCGCGCGACAAGCTCTTGCGACTCTCCTCGGTGCAGTTCTACGAGCTCAGCACCGATGTCTACGACGAGTTGATGCGCCGCCAGGCCACGGCCAGGGCGCCCCCGAATGCCCCCAACAGCCCCCCGGGGTTCCTGCTTCCCGAGAAGTCGTTCCACCCAAAGCGAAACCAGGCTCGCCAGAGGCTATCGTCCCTGGGGCCTCCGCGATTCCGAGACCTCGCCGCCGATGTCTTCCACGAGCTCGAAAGGAGATTTCCGGGGTTCGTTGCCGCAGACATTCCGAGAAACGGCAGTGCCATGTCGATGCGCGGCGGTCCCATGAGTCGGACGGGAACTCCTGTTAATGGCAATATGTACCCCCCCAGAGGCCAGAGCCGTATGCGGCGGCCCTCAGATGCCAGCTCTATCCGCGGCCCGCCGTCCGCAGACCCCTACGGGCTGCCGCAATCCCCCAGCTTCCCCAACGGCGACTACGGCCGACCGATGCCAAAGCAGCTGAACCAAAACAATACAATCGTCCCGAATAAAAGCACGATGCTGGAAGAGGACGACGAGAACGGCGCTGATGAGGACGGGGCGGGCTCCTTTGGCCTGGAACGAGTCACCACCAAGGACGAGGGCAAGAATGGCGCGACTTCAGAGGTGAGCTACCCGTCACCCTTTGGAGACGGTCACCGTGACTAACGAGCCTGTAGGCTGATAAAAAGCTCATGGACGACTACCAAACGCAAATCCGGGAACTGCGTGAGAAGTTGGACGGTATGGAAGACGACATGAAGAAGAAGGAGGACGAGATGAGCAGCATCCTGGATGGCGAGAGATCACGAGCCACGGCCGTGAATCTTGAGAAGAAGGAATTGGCCGACCTTCGGCTGGATCTCGAGAACAAACTCGCAGAGGCTCAAAACCTCAACAAGTCGATGAAGCAAGAGCTGGATCGCATGCGAGAAGACCACGACGAAGAAACCCGACAGCTGCGGGATGAGTTGTCAGATGCGCAGCTGAATCTGGGAGGTATGCGCTCGGGTGCTGCGACCTCAGAAGATGCGAGTGCGGAGCTTCAAAGGGAAAACGAAGAGCTTCGCGACTCTCTACGACAGCAGCAGCAAGTCACTGAGGAGGTTCGGCTAGAGGCTCAGGAATTCTTGAGGGAGATGCGAATGCTATCGCAGCAGAGCGCCTCCACGTACGAGAAGCATGCCGAGATGGAGAAGACCATCGAGCAACTAGAGCGCGAAGTCCGTGACTGGAGAAATCGCTACGCGCGCGCCAAGACTCAACTCAGGGACATGCAAGCCCCTTCCCTTGGGCTACCGATGGAGCAAGACGCGGCGAAATATGTCCGAGAAAGAGGATTCATGGATGAGAACGGGCTCGTCAAGGACGTGCACGTCACCAAGTTTCAAATCGCCATTGACGAGCTACTGCAGACGGCTCGCAATGAGACGCCGGACAAGGCGATCGATGCTATGAAGCTGGTCGTGGTCAGCGTCCGCCGCATTACGAGAGACCTCGACGAGTCCACGCCCCACGATGATGAGCTGGCCCAACAACAGGGCAAGTTGAGGGCCAAGGTTTCCTCCAGCGCCAACGGTCTCATCACAGCATCGAAGAACTTCGCGACCGCGGCCGGTCTCTCACCTGTCTCCCTGGTCGATGCCGCTGCCTCGCACCTTACTGCAGCCATCGTCGAGCTCCTTCGAGTTGTGAAGATCCGGACGACCCCCGCGGGCGAGCTGGAAGAGGACGACGAGGGTAGTATGACTCCTGCCGATTCCGCGAGCTTCGTGTCGCCCCGTAGCACGACCCAGGGGTCGGCGCAGGACAATCTCCCTCCACCGCCTCCATTCCAAGGACTGGGCGGCGTCCGAGCAAGTGCTGAGTCCTCGGCGTACAGCCCCATCAGCTCTCCTCGAGGATCTGTGGACCCCTTCCCCAGAAGTGGAGCGAACGGCATGATGAACGGAGGTGGCTACATGGGACTCAACCAGGGCCTCTCCATCGGCAACGGTGGATACGGCATGCAGCGGCGCGATAGTCGAGCCGAGGATCTGAAGGTACGTACCGGCATTTCCTATGAGACGGCTTCTGATCCCCGACAACGCGGCTAACGGTAATCAAGATCTACCTTGACGACCAGACTGCACTCTTAGTATCGAACATTCAGAATCTCGTGAGCTGTGTTCGTGGCGATGCTGCTATTGAGCAAATTACCGATGAGGTGGAATCCATCAGCGCCATCGTGGGCAAAATCATTTCCGAAACCAGAGCTGGCGGGTACGCGAAACAAGCGTCTCGACTCGACGACTGCCGAGAGCGACTTCTCGAATCCCGTCAGCGCGGCCAGGATCTGGCCAACTCTGGCGTTGGTCAGGGAGAGCGTGAGTGGCGCATGTGGGCGCAGACGCTACCCCCCATCGCGTTCGAAATCGCACGCGAAACCAAGGAGCTTGTTCAAGGAATAGGCAGTATGGCCACCAACAGCAACGCTGATGAATTCGCCTGAGGCTGTCAAAAGTCACTTGACGATTGAGACGCCACGAAAGGATGTCGAGCGGACAGCCTTGATTGCATTTTCATAATGGCTAATAACACGCGCGGTTACCTTCTACATTATCCGAGCGGGAACGTCTATTTGATACCCTTTGTGTGTTTGCATGCTCTGTTACAGAACGGGCCTTTCCCTTCATATTTATTTACAGTTGGTTGAAGGTCAAGAAGCCTGACCGAGGCGGAGCACAGGGATGCATGAGGCACCCTCTGGCGGGGTATAGATACACGCGTTGGCGTTGACATTGGGGTAGGCATTGCTTGGTGTAGTATAAGGAGACGGGCTCTGTACGAGTCAATACAATTTGTTTCCTGAACCGATGTGTAGTTGCTGCTGCTGCTCGCTGGACAAGTCAAAGTTGCTCTTAACCACGCATGAAAACAGCTCCCTCCAGCAATCCCATCTCTCAGGCTCTTCCAGCACTGAGAGACATAGGTCGACTATCACAGCACCAAAATGAAAGATTGCTAGACGCAACCTCGCGCATTCCACAAGTCCCTGGTCATGGCCAACAGCCGGGGCAGGCCTCGCCAGCTATACCGAACAGCCCACCAACAGGTCGCAGCACTCGCTGTGAGGCCCGCGAGGCCTACAAACCACATGTCCCAGTTTCGGGCCTTCCAGGCGGGCATCCTGACATCGGCGGTCTGGAGGTGCATGGGGCGCAGCTCGACGCCGTCGTGTATACGCAGCTCCTGGTCGTACATGACCTCCTCAATGAGGTCAGCTGCATGATACTTACGGCGCGAGGCGATGCGGGCGATGGCCTGCATCCTGCGGACGTTGCGTGCAAAAGATCCGTCTTCGTCCTCGAGTATACGGGCTACGCTCTGGGCGATAGATTCAGGGGTAAACGTTGTTTTGTCCAGGGAGAGGCCGACGCCGGCGTGGAGAAGGCGGGCGCTATTACCGAGCTGGTCAAAGAAGAAGCCCATGGTAAGGACGGGGCAACCGTGGAAGAGGGCTTCATTAGCGCTGGAACCGCCGCCGTGAGTAAAGAAAAGGATACTCGAAGGGTGATCGAGGATGGCGCGCTGAGGGACGAAGGGGGAGAGGAGGAAGTTGGGATGCTCGTTTGCGAGGATGCGGGCCGTGGTCTCATCCAGTTTGGAGGACTGTTGGGAATTGAGTGCGGAAAGGTTGGGGAGCGACCATATGATGCCGTTGATGTATTCGGCTTCGAGGCACTGGAGCACAGCGCGGAGAATTTTGAGGACATCTGACGTCGGTAGGGCAATGTGCGTCCCAAGGGAGATGTAGACGGTTCGGTCATGGGCTTCGAGGAAGGTTACGAGTCCGTCATGGAGGGGAGGGTATTCGTCAGCCAGGATTGGCCCTACAGCGGCCATCAACGGCGGCAGGTCTCTCGGGATCTCGAGGCCGAAAAACGAGTTGACAAACACCAGGTAGTCGGGTTTGGTAAGCAGCGGGAGTGAGTATTGCACGCCGGCGTCGGCCCTCATCCGCTCCGTCCACCGCTTCCAGGATATCAGCTCGGGCAAGCCCTTAACGATGACGAACTCGTTGCGGAAGCGCGACACAAGCGAGGCGTGCTCCGAGGTCAGCGCCGAGCGGTCCACCTCGAAGCCCGGCTGGCCTGGGATGTAGGCCGCCGGGGCCATGAGCATGGGCATCTGCGGCCACACGACGGCGATTTGGATGCCGTACTGGCGGAGGACGTCCCGCGCCGCGCTCTCGGCGAAGAAGTCGGCGAGGATGAAGTCGGGCCGCGCGTCGGGGGCCTCGCATATCGATCGCAGGCCGCGCAGCGTGGCGGGCCAGACGGAGTCGAAGAGGCATTTGGAGGCCATGAGCGGCGCAATACCCTGCTCGGGGACCCAACGACGCATGCGCTCGTAGTGGGCGTCGAGGTCAGCCTGCGGAAGACACGGGCCGACGTCGTGGACGCGGGCGACAAAAGGATAGGAGGCGGTCCATTTGGCTTGCCCCGTGTTAGTAGCGAAGTGGATCTCGTGGCCGCGAGAGGCGAGAACGGCGGCGAGGTCAAGGACGGGGGCTGGTAAGGCGGGTTAGTATGACGAAGTAGGAGGAGGTGAGAAGAGGTAATAATACCGGCGTGCGTGAAGCCGCCCGTGGTGACGAGGAGGAGGATCCTCCTCGGGGGCGTGACGTCGGTCATTCTTGGTCTTGAGAGGTCAAGAAGCCCGGAAGAGAATAGAGGCGCATTTCTGGAGTCGTCAATCGAAGTGTGTCTGGGGAGGCTTATATGTCGAGCGAGTGCCGTCTGCAATGATGGTGCTGGTGGTGAACGTTCGGTGTTGGCTGGATGGCCTGACACAGCTTGCAGGGAACGGAGTTTTGAGAATTATTGAACTTCTGCTGTTGGTCGGCGCTCGGCACACGCCCTTGGCGTCAGAGGCCGGCTCCCTGGTGCCTGTCACTCGCTGCGATGTCCGAGATGCCCGCGCCGAATGCACGCCCGAACCTCGAAGCATTCCTTGGCCAGAGCGGCACGGATGTCAGCGCTGACGCACCTCCCTCAGCAGCGATAGGTTCGTCCGAAGGAGGTGTCCAACTCTGCAGCTACTGCACGGCTTCGGAGTGTCCAAGCATCGGACCGGGAAGATGAGGAATCCCCGCGTTGTCACTTCATGGTTCACGTGGTCGAGCATCGAACATCATGTCCGCAGCGGATCGACGGCTCGGGACGACGCTCAGCCTCCCCACTTGTCCGTGCCTTATTAGTTGGCCTTTCTCCGCGAAGACCCCAGCATCCGGCAGAGCTAAAATTAGGCCCGCGGTGATTTTCTTCATTTGCTGCATACAAACGACGACGACGACGACGCGCAGAGGGTTGAGGATGGCTGTTGCACGGCTGGCTGACTCGCGAGCCCGCTCAGCTCCGCCCTCTGCCTGTGGGCTGGCACCAAAGTTGGAGAAGCACTAACTGCGAGTAGCTAACCCAGGCAAGCCTAATCGTGCGTCCCGAGACGGCAGGCTGAGGGTGAAGCCTAAAACAGCGAGAGGAGAAACTTAAAAGGCCAGAAAAGGACGCAAAGCAGCGAGCGAAGACGGAGCGAGACCCGCCCCCACGTTGTTTCTGACCTTCAAGACGACAAATTGCAGACACGAGACACGCAAGGCACTGCGTCGCTGGCAGGCGCAGACTTGGCTCCGTTCATTCACTCACTTGCTCGCTGCTCAGCACCCGCCTTCGCCCGCTGCAGCCGCGCCCCTCACGTTTGCGCCGCAGCGTTTGCTCGTGAGCGGCGGCCGACAGCGACAGCGACAGCGACAGCAACGGCGACGACGACGACGACGTCTGCTCGTTGTCGACGGCCAGCTCCGCCGCTCATCCCTGCCCTGCCGCACCCCGAGAGCCGCCCTTGGCGCACCAGCATCGCTACCTGTCCCGCGAAGCCATGTGCAGCGCGCCAGTGTTTGACAGAGGACCGGGTGGCCAAACACCCCAGCATTGCATCGAGGCGACCAACAGCAGCCTGGGCCGAACATCGCAGGCGACAGCCCCGCGAGCAATGTGCAGCATGTCCTCGTCGCACGTCCAAGGTGGGACGGCTACGGCTGCATCTCACTCGACAGACATGGCCAGCCACAGCGTCCCTGAGCACAAGGCTGCTGGCGAGGCTCCCGCTACCCCAATGATCGTCCACGTCGAGGCTGCCGCCGTTGGTCCCCACGATCTCCAGACGGGCGGCCCGGACACATTGCCCCAGAACCAACAAGGCGACCGACCACCTCCTTGGGCTGCTGACTTACAGACTCCCCCAACCCAGGTTGCGCCCGCCGTGGAACCCATCCAGCCTCCCCAGTCCGCCATCCAGCCCGCCATCGTTCTCGCTCCGAGCAGCTCCAGCGCCACGGCTCAATCCGTGGCCCTCGAACCGTCAGCTCTTCCAGGCGCGCCGCAATTTTCCCCGAGCGCAGATCCGATGGGTCACTCTGGTTCGAAAGCGGTTGGGGAGACGGGGGAGTCTGCCGGCTTATCCACTCCACCATGTCCCACACGCTCCTCTGGCAGCGCCGATGCCATGGTGACACAAGAGCCTCAACAGCGCGACGCTACGCCGCCCAATGGGACAAATGGTCACACGACAGACGCTAATGACGAGAGCGCAAAAAAGCTTCATATTGAACATGATTACGACGACGTCCACGGCCATCGCATATTGCGCCTCAAGCCTAGCCACTCGCAATGGGAAGACTTCCCCGCAATTCTAGCCTATGCAAGGGAGCTCGGCGCCGAAGGAGACGGCTGTTTCAAGGTCTCCATCCCGGACATCCTGAACGTCCCTCTTCCCGGAAAGGCTGCCCAAAAAGTCGCCGCCAACGCCTACAAGATCAAGCAGATCCGGAAATCGACATTCTGGCAGGTCAGCACGGTGCCGTCCGAAGGCGAGTTCACTTGCTCGAATCCCGGCCCCGAGTTCTCGGAGAGCGTGGATGCCGCGTTCAAGCATCTCAAGAAGCTCTTCAGGAGCAACAAAGACAGACAGATGCGGAACGTCCGCTACAGAGTCGACGTTCCGGCCTGGACGCCGGCGCAGAGGCGCGCGGCTGGCGTGCCGGAACGGAGTCCGATATACCCGCTCAAAGGCGACAGACTGAACGACACAAGGGCCATCATTCCCGGCATCCACACACCCTATGTGTATGAGAGCGGCCCGCACTTTGGCGCGACGTTCCAGATCCACGCTGAGGACTTCAGACTCGCTTCTCTGAACCACCTATACATGGGCCGCAAGATTTGGGTCGTCGTTCCCGCCACCGCCGTCGACGTTGCCGAGAAGGCCCTCGGCCGAGGCGAGGGCTGCTCGCAATTCATGCGCCACCGAGCCGAGTTTTTCTTCCCCGACAAGCTCGACAAGCTCGGCATTCCTTACCGACTCGTCGATCAACGGCCTGGCGAGACCATTGTCATCTTGCCGGACGCGTACCACGAGGGATTCAGCACGGGATACACCATCGCCGAGGCCAAAAACTATGCCGACTCGAGGTGGAACACCGACTCTTACCAGCCGTGCGAGCTGAGTTGCAAGCTGGTGACGGCGATCCCGGCGGCATTCATGAGGCCGCTAGTCGAAGGGGAGCAGCAGCTGGACCTGTGTGCTGCCTACGGCGATGACGGGCTGCTCAAGCCGTTTGATCTGTTGAGCAAGCGGCCCTACGACGAGTCACGAGGGGAGGAAAAGTCGGGTATTTCGGGGCAGGAAGAGGCGGGATCTGTGGACGAACGAGATGCGAAACGAATCAAGGCGTGAATTTTCTAGGCACAGGTGCAGGCAATGGCTGGGTGTTCCTTAGCTGGGCGGCGTTTTATGTGCTATCACGGTGGGCACTTGGCGTGATGTAACGGGATGGATGACTTGACGTGGATGGGATTAGATGGTTGCTGCTGCGATATACCCAACGTAGGCACGGACACGGTCTGGCATTTCAGCTGCGCAGACGCACATGCGTATCAGGGACGGCGAGCGTATGTGTTGGTGCTAGTGTATTGTATTGTATTAATTTTCATCGTAATGCGTGAGATCACCCGAGTCGCAGTGAACGCCAAACGTCACTCTGGGGCCCGGCATATACGTTATGTATCGAAACCATCTTCGTGTATTCCAAGGCGTAGCTTCCGCAGTCACGTTCATCGCCGTCTCGTAGCGCACACAGAGGCGCCTCTATCCAACATCTATGCGAGTCTAGTCTGGTCTCTAATGCCGCTGGCCCCGCCTCTCTTCCTCCTGCCGTTGCATCTCGTCCCGGAAGGCATTGCGGCCGGTTGTGCCCTGTTGTTCAAACGAGGGAACAACGGGGCTGTTGGCGAGGCTGCCGAGAGCATCGCTGTCGCGGCGGGGCCGGTTTGGACGGTCGAACTCGTCGCGGTACGCGTCAGCAGGCGGCGAGTCGGGAGACAGGGGCGCGGCGTCGAGCTGGATGCCGTTGTCCTTGGCGCCCTTGCGGAACATGCGGCGCTGCTTGCGGCCAGTGTAGCCGTGGCGCGAGCGGCTCATGATGTTGCCGAGCTGGATGCGGCGCGTCTTGCGGTGCCACAGGAAGAGGCCGATGATTATCAGGGCGAGGCCGCCGAGGGTGATGGGCAGAGCGATGAGGAGGTTCTGGCGGGTAGAGCCACCGACCGGGGTGTACTTGTCGAGGGCTGGGCGGGTGAGGCCGACGTGGAGCACATCGTCGACCTTTTCCTTATCGTTGGAGCCCTTGGGAGAGGAGAAGAGGGTGAAGGTGACGTTGTTAACGCCATACCCCTTCAACAGGCTGTCGTCGGTGAACTTGAAGGGCCAGAAGCCCCAGTTGGCGGGGACCTTGTCGAAGGTGTCGATCTTCACCCACTCCTTGCTCGACTGGTTGAGGAAGTCCAGGCGGACGGAGATGTCGAGGGTGTTGTTGGGACTGCTTGCGGGGGTCTTGTTGAAGTAATCGGGGTCCCAGGTAACTGTTTCGTCAGCGTTTCGCTCTTGAACAAAGCCTCGTGACGCCTCGAGGGGTTTGTAGAGACATACTGTAGAAAGTGTTGCCCAGCTCCAGCGTCGAACCGTTAAGCGGACGGCAGAAGGGCGCCAAGGGGCCGTCCTTGTTGTGGCAACGCGAGAAGGCGCCCTCGCCCGTTTTGATGTTGGTGGCCGTCGGGTTCGGAGGCAAGCCGGTGCTGGTGCTGAGCTTGCCCCAGGTTTGCCAGGTGTAAACGGACGCGGTGAGGTCGTGGGGCGCGGCGTCGGCGACGGCCGAGGGCGTTCCGCTGACCGTGGTCATGGACGGCGTGAGGGTCTTGCTGGGCATGCTCTCGTCGTTGACGACGACCCAAGGGAGCGTCTGCAGATTCTCGTCGTCGCGCCGCTGCAGCTGCTCGGCGCCCTCTCCGCGCTGCTCAAGAGCCTCGGGGGAGGGGGCCGCGGCGACGGCGCGGCAGAGCGCCAGGCCGGCGAGGATGGCGGACGCGTGCATCGCGGTGATGGGCGCTTGGTGTTGACGAACGCGAGGGCGGATGGGGGATGGGGGATGGGTGCGCGCGCCCGAGACGAGTTGGCGATGCCCGTGTCGCAGCAGGAGGAAGGATACGGCGAAGTGGGAGGGAGAAGCAGGCGCAGGAAGAAGAGGAAGAAAAAGAAGACGTCTGGAAGCCCCGGAAGCGGCGCGTGCTGGCGATCCGTCGCTGCCGACAGGCACGAGGCTTTTTTTTCCTTTTGGTCCATCTTTAGTGGCTGCGTAGCGCCAGGGGCCGCTCGCAGTGGAGATCCGGGGGCGCCGGTCCACTGCCGGGATGTGCGGGAGCCGCCTTGCTTTCGGCTGTGCCGCTGGACGGAATGCGAATCCGACGTCATCTGGGGCGAAGAGTATCGCAACTCCAGACACATATAAACAAGGTGTTTTATACACAATGGCATTGTCTGAGGATGGACCTCGGGTACACTTGACAGCTCCCTTGTACTGTCGCCAACATTGTTTATGCGTTCACCCCACGCAGCATGTGGGCACCCCGTAAAAGCGCCAGCTGAAACTATGGTCGCTTTGACCGAGACGGGGCACGAGCGACGGCCCATGGCTTCACTTTTCACAGGTTCCAATCGACCCGAGATATCAGCTGTCCTTGACCTTTGACTGTCGTTTTGTCTGCGGACGGACTTCGCCGGTGAAGCCCTCAATTCACTACCGAGCATTCTAGCAGTAGGTGGCGCCCAAGTCCATCGGGGCTGCAAGAAGCGAAGCCGCGTGTGGGAAGTGAAGAGAAAATGTGATTGAAGCTGGCAACATGGATAGACTTTGCCGGAAAATAATCAAGGTCGTGCGACCACATTGAGTAAGCTTCGGACGGCCATGAACCGGAAAGCTACTCTCGATGGCTATAGGTCGTGCGAGTACTCGACACGGGCGACGCCGTGATTTCAACACCACTTGCCTTGCCCTTCCAATGCCCCAAAACCGGCAGATGACCAGAGTACTGGAGACACAGAGCGTCTGTTTGCACGCGACAGTGCCAAGGTCATCGTTCTATTTGGCCATCTTTCCTCGTGGCACGAAGGGCCAATAACTCGGTGAAAGCGTGCTTTCGAATATTGATCCTGTCAACTAATTTGGTTGATTTAGGAACCGTTTCGATGCCAATCCCATCCTCCAAAAAGATGATGCTCTGATGAGCTCACATGTCAAGAACGTCAAAGGGCGGGCAGGCGTTCCGTATCGCACCTTCCTGTATGAGCCGTCGAGGCTGCAGGGTAAACGGCAAATGCATCAAGACCACATCTCTATTCTGTCCCTGCACCGACATACCGCCATGTATAAAACTACAGACCGACTGCTTCAGAGTCTGTCTTCGCTTTTTTATTCCCTTGAATCGTCAGGCTTCGCTTCGAGTCCGACAACATCCGAGCCTGCTCGTGCAACTCGCAAGCACTGCTTCTGCCACGCTTTGTTCAGGCTGTCCGTCAAGTGTCCTTGGACAGCTTCTCTCCCCATTCTCGCGCCGCGTGGGCAATTTCCAGGGCCGCCGCTTCGATTCGTTTCGCTCGAACTGGCAGACTATTGTCCCTTGTCTCTCCTGCGGGCCTCTTTAGTTGAGCAATCATCTCTAGCACCGCCATGTGGTCCACAACCCTTCCTGGATCAGGCGACGATGGCAGTTTGTGCTCGCTTCCTTCAGACGCTGGCTTATCACCCGAAAAGTTGCACGTCTGCGCTGCGCCATCGTAGTGGCAGTTGCTGCATGGTCCGGCGCTAGATGGCTTACACCAGCCGTTCAGCTCAGTTGAGGCCACAACGCATTGTGGAGAGATGCCATGGCCGGCTCGACAACGCTTGCAGCGCTCGTGGGGCTGTTGCTCGACACCTCGCTCGTATAACATGATGGATTCGACGGAACGCGCATCAGCAAAGTTCGGACGCTCTCGCCATCGCCACCTCCCCCACTTGCGTCTCGGTAGTGCCGTGTCCAAAACCTCGATACATCGAGTCGCAGGACACACAGATCGAGCCATGGCCAAATCGTCGAAGACACATAGTGCATGAACCTCCATCATGCTTTGGTCCTCCTTGTTCCCGTACAAGGCGGCGGTGTGACGCTCCATTCCCCCTGTCCAACCATGTATGACAGGCCCTTCGCTTCCATCGTTGTCGCTCTCTTCCGCGTCATACTCCATTTCTAACTGGAGCTGATGCATCGAGCGACTCGCACGCCGCGAAGGCATGGTCGTTGAATGGTCGTCGAGAATAAGCGGAGGTAACTTCAGCGGTGGGCTGCGGCTCTGTTGGCTACTGGGCGGCTTTGCCGTCATCGCACCGCTAATCGCACCTCCGGAGAGCCGATTGAGGCTCATCATCGCGACTCCACGAATCCTTCTTTGGCGTTGGTATCCCAAAGGTCCAGTAGCGTGTGGGGGGCGCTATCAGGGCATTGTGCTCTATAAACGAGCAGAGGTGCTTAGGCTTGGCGGTCAAAGGCTGATCTCAAGAGGCGGGCAGCGACGAGGCTGAGACAGATTGACACTGACACAAATTCCTCCTGGGTACAACGACAGAGCCATGGGCGATGATGGGCATGGCGTCTGTTGGTGGTTCGAATGAGTTACTCATAGTGGGAGCTGACTACATACCTACTTATCTGCTTACAGGCCTGCTCCGGACCGCTTCGGTATGCAAGCTTCTGACCAATCTGCTCCGCATGGCACGACGCGGGATGCTGCTGGACGCGTGGGGGACGCTGCCACATCTACTTCTTGTTTCTTTTTCGGGGTACGCTTCTCCCCGAGAGTTGGAGGGCCAAGGAGCCGGACCACCCTTGGCGGATTTTAATACCCCGGGACGGCCTTTAGGTAAGATTAAGTAACGGAAATCAAGGGCCTCGCGGTATTATCCGGTCATTGACTTGGCCACGTTGGTCTGACATCTGGAACACGGCATTATTACTCTGCAACCTGGGCGGCTTCTGGAGTTTGGAAGGATAAGAAGGATTTTGTGGGTTTGATATTGGCTTCATCAGGCCGCTGCCCCCAACAAGGCCCTCGCCGGCCAGCTGAAATTCGCATTGCAGACATAGAATACAGCTGAGCGAGCTGAATCCCAGCTAGCCATTGGATTGGAAGCAGCCGAACGCCAGCAGCTTCGACTGGAGACGAAGTTGAGCGGCACGACGACAGCGCGCGAAGAGACTCGAGACAAGAACGCGGACCTCGGAGGGTAGCAGCGGCAAGTGAAGCAAATCAGCGCTACTGCCGAATCGGTCTTCTCTCAATGAGTCCCTCCGTCTCTTGTGGCGAGCCGATTGCCGCGCACCCTTGGTCCGTCCGGACCCTTTCTCTCGTTGGATCTACAGGCCGAGAAAGAGGCCGCCCCGCCCATCAACAGCCTGTTGCAAAGATGAAAGATGTGTGGATCTGTGGATTGTGTGGATCTGCGGGCAGCCGGACCATTGGGCGTTTGTGGTTCACAACGCTATCCACACAAGTCTCAACTTCCCAAGCCTCCTCCGTGGGGGAGGAAAGGGGGGACACGAACCCGCCTCTGCCCGTGGCCAACCATGCCATCCCGAAGTCAGCTATCGTGGGGGCGGGCTTGGTTGCGCCGAATGGCAGCGCCGCGCGCATCTCGAGATTTCCATTGTGGGTTTCGGCCAATGCCTCTGTGGGATGGATGGATGGACGGACGGACGGACGGATGGACCGATCGTTATAATGACCCGCACCCTCAATTGGCGATACCCGTCCTCGCCTCACACAATCCCTCCCCCCTTCACTTCTTTGTTGCGCGAGAGTGATATAGACGTCCTTGCTGGGTGATAGCGCTGGTGTCCGCTGCCTGGCCGAACCTTTTGCTATCCGATAGCGAAGCGGATTCCATCATGACTGCAGCAGCATCAACAGGGTTGCAGACCAATGGTCGCAATGCCGTTCCCGCTGCTCCGTCGCAGAGCACGTTGACACCCGGCGTGTACGTGCCAACCGTGGCCTTCTTTACGCCGGAAGACACTATTGATGCGGAAACGACCAAGTCGCATGCCAGGCGCCTTGCCGACGCTGCCGTTGCCGGCCTGGTGACACACGGCTCGAACGGCGAGGCAGTCCACCTTGACCGCGCTGAACGACAACTCGTCAATCGCCTCACGCGCTCGGCTCTCGAGGCCGCGGGCAAGTCACACCTACCAGTCATTGTGGGGTGCGGTGCGCAGTCGACACGGGAGACAATCCAGCTCTGTCGTGATGCTGCCGAGTCTGGTGGCAGCCATGCGCTGATCTTGCCTCCATCTTACTACGGGGGCCTTTTGACGACGGAGCTGATTTTGGAGCATTTTCGCACCGTCGCCGACGCGAGTCCCATACCGCTGCTGATCTACAACTTTCCTGCGCCTTGCGGGGGGCTCGACCTCAGCTCCGATACCATCCTGGCGCTGGCAAAGCACCCGAACATCGTTGGTGTGAAGCTGACGTGCGGTAACACGGGCAAGCTGGCTCGCATTGTGGCCGGCACGCAAGGCACACCGTTCCGAACCTTTGGCGGCAGCGCCGACTTCATCATCCAGACCCTGTCCGTAGGTGGCCACGGCGTCATAGCTGGACTGGCCAACATCGCGCCGAGGGCATGCAACGAGGTGCCGCAGCTGTGGAAGACGGGCAAGATGGACGAAGCCGTGAGGCTGCAAAGCATCGTGGCTCGCGGCGACTGGGCCGCCATCAAGGGCGGATTCGTGTCAGTAAAGGCCGCGTTGCAGAGGTATCATGGCTACGGCGGGCAGCCACGGAAGCCGTGTACTCTGCTCGCCGGCGAGGCGCTCGAGTCGCAGCTGCGCGAATTTGCCGAGCTGGTTGAATTGGAAGCCAGCCTTAGTGGTGCCGTCGCATGATCATCGCGTACCCAGGGGAAGTGAATCATCCATATGGATTTCGTGCGTCGTATCATCGACGCTGCTGATTGCCCTTGCAATTGGACTGTTTTCTGTGGCATAGCGAACGGGGCGTTGGATACGCTCTATTATAAGATATGAGTGTTGCATATTGAGAACATGCCGACGAGCGTCCTGCACTTTGGCTCATCGTGAAGCAACGTGACTGCTGAGCCACAAGAACTGAACCCTTAATTTCCTTGTAACGCTCATCAAAGAGCAGGCAACTCTTCATTGACAAATCCTCCACGCGGATAACTATGACTGAAAACCTTCCAAAAACTTGACCAAGCCATAAGCCCCTGGATCCGGGCACGAGTTCCAACCCTCAACACTAACGTATACTGACCGCCCCAGGCTCGCTTCCATGCCCTTGGTCGACTCGCACCCCTTCCTAGCCGCCTCGACCGCGGCCCGTACGTCAAGAGTGGCTTCGAGTGTGTCCACGAAGGGCGCCAGGGCATCGACCACGGTGCGATCCCCAGGTCGCGCGGGAGTATACTTGCTCAGGCTCCCCAGGGCTGCCCTGAGCCCGGCGGCCCAGATCTGTGGCGTTGCAAATTGCTGCTGTGCCGTCTGGCCGGCGACGTTCTGCAGTCCAGACGCCAGCGCGTTGAGAAAGATGGCATACAGCGCGCCCGAAGTGCCGTCCATGCTCCGCTCGACAACGTAGGCGAGGTTGCGGACCAGGTGTACGGCGTCGGTCTGTGGAGGAACAGAATTGATGTGCTCGAGGATTGCTTCAGCGCCGGTCTTGAGACAAAGACCGCAATCACCGTCGCCGACGAGGGTGTCGTACTTGGTTACCTGAGGCTCGGCGGCGATGAGGCTCGTGAGCGCAGCCGTGAGCTTCTGGGTTACGACTTGAGGGTCGACTGAGAAATAATTGTTAGCAAAAGCCCTCGGTGAAGCTACGAAAGGGAATTTGCCTACCGGTGAGGTTGCTCGGCTTCGAGTCTTCAGCTTCCTTGCTGGAAGTGTCGTCTTCAATCTCTGAAGCTGTGGTATCAATGCCCCTTTCCCAGTTCTGGGGCTGCACTGGAGGCGACCAGCCAACCACATCCGCAGGAGCGTCGATCAACGAGACAAACGACTTGTCCACGACCTTGAGCAGAGTGATGCTGAATCCCAGTCCGTTGAGGCTGGTCATGTAAGTGCCGCTGAGGAGGCGTGTCGGCGTCAGCTGATACGTCCCGGCAAGCTGGTCCACAACCTCGGCGGTGATGGCGCCCAGCTCCAGGGCGCTCACGGCACCCAAGTTGTTGACCATGACGATGACCTGCTCAGAGGGCTGGATGTTGATGTACGCGCGGTCTTGATCGGACTGGTCGAGGAGCTGCCGCAGCATCATCCTGACCAGGCCCGGGAGGTCGGTCTTGACTCGGCCGAAGCCTTCCTCGTTGTGGATG
The DNA here is from genome assembly GCA_024340795.1 of Tolypocladium amazonense. Classification (NCBI taxonomy): domain Eukaryota; kingdom Fungi; phylum Ascomycota; class Sordariomycetes; order Hypocreales; family Ophiocordycipitaceae; genus Tolypocladium; species Tolypocladium amazonense. Next base: position 327,217 of record JALHCE010000236.1, on the reverse strand, counting down.
CCCATTCCGATCTCGATATCGTCGCCGAGCTCGTCAGGGACGAGTTCGCGACCTGGGACATGGACATGGGCGAGAGACGCGCCGACTGTTGCCGTGTTCTCTGCAGCCAGGCTGGCGATCCTGTGGACGTCCTCCAGGTTCCATCTACAATAGCGTCAGCATACCATACGGAATCAAAGACTCGGAAGCACCTCACCCTTGAGCAGCAGCAGCCCCAGCAATCTTCTGCACCAAGACGGTGCCCGCAAGCCCCCTCCTCCCGATCCTCCCACCCCTTTTCCTGCCCACGCCCACATCGTCGCCCACGACCAGCAGCTCGGTCCTGATGCCCTCAGCGCGCGCCTTCTCCACCGCCATGCCAAAGTGCAGCACATCGCCCGTGTAGTTCATGATAACCACCAGGACGCCGCGCTGCGGCTGCGCGGCGCCAACGCGACGGATGGCGCGCGAGACCTGCTCCGCCGACGGCGATGCGAAGACAGAGCCCGCGATGGCGGCAGAGAGGAACCCGGCGCCGACGAAGCCCGCAAACGCCGGCTCGTGGCCCGACCCGCCGCCGGAGAGCACCGCGACCGAGGGCTGGGAGGCGGCGCCGCGTAGTAGCACCGTCTTGTGTACGGCGGACACCTCGAGCGATGGGTTAGTGTAGGTGGCTGCGCGCAGGGCGGCGGCGACGAGCGCCGAGGGGTCGTTGGAGAAGTGCTTTGCTGCACCGAGTTAGCTGATGCCATGTCTGTGATGGGCTGTGAACTGTTTTGTTCTTACAAGACATATTGGCTGCTTCGCTTACACGCTGGGGCAGTGGTGATGCTGTGTCAAGGTCCGGCAGGATAGAAAGATGCAACCACCTGCTTTTTCTGCGACCAGGAACCACCGCGTAATACGATTACGAAACTTGTCAGGCAACTCCTCCTCCTGTTATTCCTTGTTGCTCCGTGTGGTGCTGCCACGACATCAGCTGCGGTGATGCTGCTCACTTGCTACGTGACCCCCAACATGCCTCTGCGGGTGACCCCCCATCTAGACTCCAAGAGCCCCTGACCCCCAAATCCTCCCCGACGACTTCTAGAATAACCATAATACCGTCTTCTCTTCCATCGCCCCCGCCTGCATGGGGTATATCCACAGTGGGTGGGTGTCGCGGGGGACTCGGGGGCGTGGTAGGGGGGTCGTGGCAGAGGATGAGTGGGATGAACTTGCCTGCGGATACTTCAGCCAGGCGCCCTGGGAAGGATATGGACTAATTTGAAAATCAGGAAGCCGCAATAAACCGGTTTTTATTAACCCGACCCTGTACTTTATTACCGTCATGTGATGTGCGTGCATTATCCCGCCTGCACCAACCCGGCGGGTGAGTCCTGTCGACCCTTTAGAATAGGGTCCAAGCAGCCTAAAGGCCCCAACGCCTTCTCAACGCCGCCCTCAGCCAACTCCGTGCCGATAAAAATCAAAAGCAGCAACAAAGTTTCATGCCTAAACTCAGCGCAAGATTCCCAGTCTCGCGGAGATTCCGCCCCACGCATAGCCAACCATGCCGAAGCCCGTTCGCCAGCCGCCTCGCGTCTCTGCCGCCTCGCGTCGAATATGCTGAAGGGGCTTCTCGTCAATCTGGTTGAGAGGATAAATTGGTTTCGGGTTCGACTGCACGGCGACTTTGGCGTCAGACGATGTTCGCTTGGGCACTATGTTTAGCCCAGCAAGGACGATGGTCTCGGAGGATGAGCTCCTGGACATCACGTTTTGCCCTGTGAAGACTGTGCTATCAGAGCACGCGTTGCTTGGCTTTGCCAGGTATTGGGCTCGTTTTTCCGCTTCGTTGGTGTGCATGCTCAGCGCGATGCCAGAGTCTGGTTTGCGAACTGCCTCCTCGGCATTCGACGAGGCGAGCGAGATGCCCGAGTCCAGTGCTTCAAACTCCTGTCCCAACTGGGCGCTGGAAGGGGATTCTTTGGCGATGGGCGCGGAAGCTTCGACGTGGAAGTGGCTCTCGCTTTCGCTCCCTCCGCTGTTGGTACCACATTCAAGGGCCCGGGCCTGCATCGTTCTCTTCAGTCGCGTCATGTTGGTGGTCGCTTTATTCCCAACTTTGCGCTGCAGTTGCTGCGGCTTCTTTTGTTCGGCCTGCTGATTCTCATGCTCTTCCAGGTAGTACTCCATCGGTTTAGTCGGCGGCAGCGGCACAGCGGCGACCGGTTTCTTCTGGAAGTACGCCTCCGCAAAGGCCTCTTTGTAGACACGCTCGAGCCTCTGCTGCTCCAGCATCTTCTGAACGGCGGCGATGTGGTGGCGCTTGGCCTCGCTTTGTTGCAGGTGCATTCTGATATTTGAAAAGCAGTTCTTGAGGTCTGGGCACGTGCCTATGTTGGCGTCTCTCTCGATATATTCGTGATGGATGCAGTCGACAGGATGTGGCTTCACAACTCCAGGCACGCCCTCGTGCTCATCCTGGAGAAACGCCGCGTAGAGCCTCCAATAGCTCTTGCACTGGTCCCAGAAGAGGAATCGCTCGGCGCCGCAGTCGGAGCAGACCGCCACGACTTCGCCGCACATCTCGAGGTTGGTGATCGCGGTGGCGACGACGGCTTCAGGGCTTCGAGAAGACGGGAAGAGGAGAGGCGCGCAAGTCCCTACGGCCAACAGGAGCTGCGACTGTCAGTTGGCGAACGGAGGCGGTCATCTCATGACAGAAGAGCATGAATCAAGACTCCCGTACACAGTTGGGACGAAGACCGTTGCGCGGTGAGCACCAGGAAGCCGTTACATGAGCGGCCTGTTCAGAAATAACAAAACTCAGGAGGCTGGTGCGGTGAATTCTGCGAGCAAGCGAACGCGCAGTGCTCGTTTCCACGTTGTGAGCACGTGCTGTTCACTTCTCTGCACTGATTGTTCTGAGGAGAATTGTGTGGCCGCTACTAACAATAGGTAGAGCGAGAAGAGTGGCCGCTGAACAGCTTGTGAAGCAGTGGAAGTATTATATGCGAGGCAATTGTTCTGACGCGAGGCACTGCTAAGGCAACATCACGTATAGACGTGCGCCTTGAAGCATAGAACCAGAACGTTGAAGCAAAATAACAGCCACATGAGCAGTTTAAACTCGTCGCAGAACCACAAGCTCCAGATGGCAAAAGTACAATAAGCCCCCAAGTCCCCAGCGCCATGACATGCAGAACTATAATAATTCACAGCCTCAGGCGGCCTTCTTGCCCTTCTTCGCCTTTTTACGGGACTTTTCGCCCACTTCCTCCTCATAAATCTCAGCTGCCGTCGGGCCCGCTTTTCTCTTTTGTTTGCTAGACTTGACGCTTACCACGGGGTTGGATTTGCCGCTTTTGGTGGCATTCTTGACCTGCTTCTCGGCATCCTCCCATGCGGGCGCATCTCCCGCGATTTCGAACCTGAAGTCATCATTAGCCATGGAAGTTTTTAACAATAGAATGCAAACTTACTGGTCAAGAGGCAGAGAGTCGATGAGCTCTCTCTGCTTCTGCCTCAGTGTCCTGAGCGCCTCGTCGCCACCCTCTTCCAGCTCATCCTCCAGTGAGGTCTCCAGAGGAACGAAGCGGTCGTCTACGACCTCGTCATCGTGAGCGCCACTGGCATCCTGCCTTGTGACCCCAAGTCTCTCCGCCTGCGGCAGCTCTGCGCTGACAGCGGCCGACACCAGCGAGCCGAAATGCGTCGTCACCTTGCGAAGGATCTTGATGAACATTGCCAACAACTGAGTCGAAGGCAGTGAAAGCTCCTGCCCCACGGAATCCATGTTCTTTCGCTGCAGACCAATAGCGAGAAGGATGCATTGTTGGACGCCAGTCAGCTTGATGTCTGACTTCAACTTGCCAGTGAAGAACATGTTTGCAATCGTAGGAATCATGTCCAGAATGACGTGATAATCCAGCATGTTATTGGCGTAGGATTCGAGGCGCTTCAGGTCAAAAGGCGACAGCTGCCTGTCCAAATCCTCCTTCGCCAAGGGCGCAATCTCGAGAGAGTCGAGCTTCGCGCCAGCGTTGGCTGATTCGTCGATGCTCAGGGCTGTGATTGCGGGGAAGTCCCGGAATTGGTATGAGAGCAAAGAAAGAAATCGCTTGTGGAAGTCTCGGGAGAATGCTCCGAGCCAGGTTCGGTCTTCGCTAATATCAAGAGGCCGCAGCATGACGCAGGTGTGTTCACCAGTCAGATCGTTGGCTGTCTGGCGCAGGTAAACCGGCGAGAAGGACGAGCGCTTCCAGAACTTGTGCAGAGCCGGCGTTAAGCCGTAGCTGACGCCGAGGTAGTCAAGAGCTTCGGGCTTCTTCTCTCTGAGCTTGGCGAACAGAGGCGGCATGTGAGCCTGATCTCTGACGGTGATCACCTCGTTCAACAGCGAGGTCTTGGAGAGTTCCGCATCCGTAGCGCGATGCATCGTATCCTCCATTGCCTGATCGTCGTCTTCCGACAAGCTAGCGAAGCGGCCCTCGTAGTAATCTACGAGGAGCTCCAGCGCCTTTGTACCATAACCCATGGAGACGTAGTCGGGATTCGTCGCTATCCGAACGACTCGGGCGCCAGACAAAGATGCAAAGTCTTCATCTTGGAACTGCTGACTGACAAGCCAGGGAATCAAATCTCCAGATGGTCGTTGTCCCCGACTCAAGCTGTTGATTACGCTTTGTCTGCTAATCTTGCCCTCCAGGGAGACTTGGATGACGCAGAGTGGCTCCGGCAACTTTCCGCTGCCCTCCACATTGGGCGCCACCAGGACAAACAGTTCGTGAGCCGGCGCGTCGCTCATGAGTTGCAGGTCATCCGGTGAGTTCTTGTAATGGCTAGCAACATAAAGGGCCACCATCTGCTGCAGGAATGCCTCGGAGACAGGGTGGAAAGAGAAGAGCGTGTCACGATTGACAACAAGAAGCTCGCACTGCGATGGATCAGGGCATCCCTGGCTACTGGACTTGGACTTTGGCAACGTAGCATCGAGGCAGAGCAGCTTGTTCAGCCACTTCTCAACAGAGTCGCCTCGTCCATATCTGATGGGCTCCGACAGCGTGATTTCTCGCAATTTTCTCGCCGCTTGGAACTCTTCGCTCTTCGCCGCACGTCCAGTTGATCGATCGGCAAGCTCTGTCTCACCATTCGTGGTGGAGGCAGATCGCGACTGCTCCCGAAGCTGCTTGATCAGCTTCAGCGACAGAGAGCGACCAGTGCCTTCGTAGCCGTTGATGGTGGATGCCATGAAGACCAGGTACGGGCCCATCAGCTTTCGGACCAAAGGCAGGGGAATGGCCGCGGCTTCGTCAATCACCACCAACTCTGCCTGCCCCAGCACATGAGCATCCTGAGGTCGAATGTATTGAATGGTCTGTCGATGTTGCCTGTGGATGTTGACTCGAACAATGGCCTTGTTGAAATCGGGGTTGGTGCTCTGGATAATGGAGTAGTCGGCGTGATCGGCATAGCCGAGCGCATCGAAACCCTTGAAGATGAACTCGAATAGGGTCTTCAAGTTTTCTGGCGACGGCGAGGTGATGAAGATGTTGCTGTATCCGTACGCGACTGCTGCTGCGACTGCGACACCCATCGCCGCCGACTTGCCTCGACCTCTGGCGGCGGTCAAGGCGACCGTGCTCCTCAGCGTCTTCTCTGCAATTGCCTCCGTGAATGTCAAGAGGGCTTTCGCTTGATCGACCGTTTTCGCGAGGGAGATGAGCGACCCCACGGGCTCTCGCTCCTGGTTCTCGTCCTTGATGCCGTCCAGCTCCATCTGTTGCTCCGTCTTTGGCTGGTCCAGATCAGGCGGTGGCAGAGCCTTGACGTCCTTGCCTCCTGAGATTGGCAGAACGTTCAATTCGTCGTCTATGACCAAACACGAGTCGCAGCGGCCCAAAGACAACAGGAATCGCTCGTTGAATCTCGCGACAACATCGTGGTGGGCCTCTGTCCTGTACCGGGAGTGGACATCCATGGACAAATTGTACAGCTGTCTCAAGCTGTTCATGCCCTTGAGCAGCATCACCACCAGACCACCACCTTCTACCGTCTCGATCGTTCGGGCCAGAATGTTGGGCGTGAGGGCCTCGAAGTCTTGCAGGACGCACATGCCGAACGTATTGCCCAGAATCTTGTCGGTCTCCTTGTAGTAGGTGTAGCGGATGTTGTGCAGGGAGACGAAGAGCTCGAACGGGTCCTCCGTATTGGCTTCTCGGATGCCTCGCTTAATCTCCTTCTTGATCTTGTTCTCGCGCTTCTTTCGGTGACTATAAAGGCACAGTTAGCAACCTCCCCCGCAGAAGCTTCGGAGCCAGGACGGCTTACCTAGTAAAGCCCAACAACTTGTTCTTGTACGCCCACAGAACCGACTTGTTCTGCTTGATGTCCATGCTAGACATGATGTAGTGCAGGTGCACAATCACATCCTTGGACCGATCGCCGACCACGACGAAGAAGCTTCTCTTCTTCTCTTGCAAGCCATTGCGAATGAGCGTCTGGATGCGCTGATCCCTAGGAGAGTTTTAGCCAGAAGTACGTCAATTACAACGTAGGAATAACATACACTTGTTTGCGCGACATCTTGCGAGCGTGCAGGTGGTCAAATGCGGTGGAAAACGTCGACGCAGTCAAGGCTTGCTCGTCGGGTCCGTCAGCGGGACGATGGCCGTCAAGATTCCAAAATTTTGGGCGGTAGCTGATTTCTGCCAGGCGGTGTGTCTTGGTGGGCATCGTCGGGTGGGGGGTGGCATTCGCTGTGCTCACCGAAGGACGGACCCCAAGACACCCCAGCCTACGCGCTTGCACCTTGTTGGAGTCGAATTAGACTTTGTGAAATAATTTCTTTCGGAGAATTGTAGTTTACATTGACATGTCTATGACAATCAGGGTTCTACTAATACAGCGTAGCGTACACTCCGGCCGGACTCATGAGTCGGTTGGGCAGATTGGTTCACGGCTGCATCAAACTCTTTCAGGTTCAATCATGAATTGTGCCTGTGCAAGTCTATGTGCATAAAAAGCCTCAATGCGCAATGCCCGAACCAAATTAAATAGCCATCAGCTACCATGCCCGATGCCACCGATCAATAACTTGATCAAATGCCGCCCAAAAAAACAAGTCAGACAAGAGTAAGAGCCACAAGAGTGCGCCTTACGTCCGGTCCAGTTTCCGACGCAAGTTTCGCGTCCGCTTCATCAGCTTCTTGTACTTCTTCTTCTTCATCCTGAGCTTTCGTTGCCGCTTGACGCTGATGGCGTGCATATCGCGTCGGCCCAGAGAGTCGTCGAATCGGACTTGTCGGCGCGCCATTCGCTCCAGGAAGCTGCGCGGTTGCTCGTCGTTGACAATGCGGGGGCTGTGAGCGACGATTCGGACCTGGCCATCCGGCTCAGTGGACTCCTCGATCGTGAACATGGCCTTGTAAACACGGTGGTGCGGCGTCTCCTCGACGGCCTCGGCCTCGGCGCTAAGGCCGTCCGCCTCGGCGTTCGCTAGTGACTGCGGCACGGGAGGCGGACGGAAAGGCAAAAAGTCGCCAGCCATGGTGTCAACTTGCAGGTAGAGGCTCGACTCTGTGCCGTCCGGATTCCTGACCTCGACCTTGGTCATGCCCTCGCCCATTCCGTGGTCCTCGTGATGACCACCTATTGTCATTTGAGCCATGGGTCCTTCCAGCTGGTCGATGGTGCTGGAGAGCGTGGACATGGTGTCGGACACCTTGTTGGATTTCGTGCGAGGGGCGAAGATGGAGGCAAAGTGCTCATCCGAGACGGATCTCGGCATCGTCTGAGTAATGGAGATGGGTCGGTGAAGTGAAAAGAAACTCGACAGGCCAAGAGCTTGAAACTTCTGCGTTAGCTGGGCAGAATTTCCGACAATCTAGAGCCACACTCACCTTCTTGAGACATGTGATGGGTGCTGGGGACGCTGGGGAGCTTCTTGAACGAAGCGCCCCTATCGGCGGCTTCTTTGCTCCTGCGTTTCCGCTTCTCGCCACTGGCCTTGCCATCGCTGCGCGCCGAGGGCGACGACGCCGGGACGGACTGGCCAGCGGCGATGTCGCTGGAGCCGTTGTCCGGCCGCGAGGGCTTGGAGGAAGAGAAGCGTCGCTGGTGGCCGCGGGCAAAGGCAGGGACCGTCGCTGCAGCGGCCCGGGGCGCAGATGAGGCGATGGAGCAGACGAGGCCAGCCGGGGGCGCGGAGGCGACGACGCGCCGCACCGACGAGGGCAACATGATGGCAGCCGGCGCAAGCTCCGATGCGGTAGAGGGGGAGGGGAGGCGATGTCTGGGTGTCAGGACGGATCCTGATGATCCAGCGTGGTTGTGTCTGGTCAAGCCAGGTTATGGCGGTATGTCGGTAAAACGCTGCGCGGCAGGCCGGCATCCAGGCGCCGACCGAGTGGCTGGTGGCCTTAGGCATCAACTGCGGACGAGACCACCTGACCCACTATCGCTCTGCAAAGCGCTTATCCTCACCCAACTCAAGAGGCAAAAAGCCTTTGTTCCTCCAGATTGGCCCGGGCCGCACTACGTTGCACAAGTGGCTTTTGTCCCGTTCCAGAACGCTTCTTGTTGGCGACTTAGAGGAAGTACAAAGAGTACATCGAACAAAGGCGGATCTCGCGTGGCGTGGGCTCGCTGTGGCATCAGCAAACTTACGTTGGACACCGCCCATCTATGCTCTCTAAAGTCATGCGAGCTGACATGCCCGCCTGACTCTTGCGTTCCTCGGCGCCAGTGCGTCGTCGCTGAATCTGATATCGCGCATCCACACGGGGTGAGTGACGGACCAGTATCATATGTAGAGTATATGGTTATGTAAAGGCGACGTTAAAATACTTAATCTTGCGTAAAAAGCAAGTCCCAATGCAAACTTCTGACGAGTCTATCTTGTCTGTGTATCTTTCCGCTGATGCAGTGCAATTGTGTGCCACCAACTGAGAAAAGGTGATTTAAAAATCAGAATCCGCCCCATGCATCGCTCAGGCAGTCTATATGATGTGCGCGCAGCGTCCCCAAAGAGAAGCTTCAAGTCCTCCCCTCGTCGTCCTCACTTCGACTGGCTGTTGACCCAGCTCAGGTAGCTGTTCCAGCCGATGGAGATGATGTTGGCGAACAAGACGCGGTGCTGCAACGGCAGGAAGGTGAAGTTGATGATCTGGACAAAGGGCCAGACCAGCCAGTTGGTCTTGAGCGCGGGCCACCACGTCGTGTCCAGGCGCTCCTTGGCGCTCTTGCCCTCCATCGTGGCCATGCTGCTGAGGAAGACGCCGATCATGACGGGCGCGAAGAGGGTCTGGTCGCAGGCGACGCGGGCCAGCGTCTCGAGCCGCGGGTTCTTGAGGTTGACGCGGCGCGCCAGGAAGCCGAACCACGTCGTCGCCACGGGGCCGAACACGCAGCCACCGTACAGCGCCATGCGGCCTGTCCGCGTGAGATCGTGCTTCTCAAGCCCGCGCTTCTCGACGAGCTGCTGCGCCGTGATGTCGCCCGTCGCGAACAGCACTGCCGTCGTGACGCTCTGCGTCAGCAGCGGGCGAGCCGCCAGCTTGGCGTTGTACCTGTTGCCAAAGTCAGAAGCCGTCTATATCTCATGGTTATCCTCTCATTCCGGATGCGACATACCAGCGGAACGCACCAAAGACCATGATGGCGGTGCCTGGACGTGATGCTGAACGCTGAAAAAGTCCAGTGAAGCGAAAATGCCTAGTGAGTCTTATCAAGCCCAGGAACCAGGGGCGCCGCAAACTCAATTTCACGCCGGCGTCGGCACTCGCGGGCACGTCAAAGTTGATAGCAAAATATAGCCGCAAAGCGCCCGATAGCGAGCGACAAGTGAATGAATGTAGTGAGAAGAATGTTCAGGCTCTAGTAATTGTATTGAAAACAAAGGCGACGGACGATAGAGATGGGCGCTCGGTGCCCATGCTGAAAGGCTTTATCTGGGGATGTTCTGGGGCTAAATCTCGCTAAAACCGCCCGTCGATCACTGCCGCCACTATGGAGTGCATGCCGCTAGTAATGCTCGCAGGCTCCATCAATGATCAATCTCCTCTGCTACGCCGTACAAGTACGTCATTCATTTAGCCCTCGACCACCGAGTCTCTCGAGGAGCGTTAATCCTGTTCTTCAGCCTATGCCATGCCGTACACATGCACTAAGGGCGTTTCTGTGGACACTTCGCTAATCTAATATTGTAACATATCGTGAATCTAATGTCGTTTACGACATCCAGACGTGACAGTGTGCTATTTATCGACAATAGCCTCTCGAGTCGATGCAATGAGGCGACCCCCCTAATCATGACACGTCCGCTTACACTTCGGTCTCTACGCCCGCCTGCTTCGAATGATGATCAAACAAACCTGTTACCCCATCTCCCACCTTCTCCAACTTGTGCTTCATCCACTTGGCCGTCCGCGGGGCCTATCATCATTGTCAGCACTTGACAATGTCGCATCTCATTCCTGCCGGAGGCTTCTTACCTTCCACTGCATGAGGCCTCGATGCTGCCTATGCAGAGCCTTGTTACGCCTCTTGTAATCCCGCACCTGGTCCAGCGGCCCCTGTTTGTCTTCTGCGCTGCCGTCGGCTATTCTGTGGTGGCCCTGGTCTTTTTGGCCGTCGACATCGGGCGGGCTTTCGTCATCGGAGGAGTCTCCGTCGTCGTCGTCGGAGCTATCACTTTCGCCCGAGGCTTCTTCGTCCACGATGCCCAGTTCACATTGCCTCTTGTGTGTGTCGAGGTTGTCTCGTGCCGTTTCGATGACTTCGACTACGTCGCGCAGGTTGTGGTTTCTCGAAGCCCAACGCGAATGTGCGCTTCCCTGTGTGAGGTTGTAAGCCCTGTCGCTCCTTGATATAGAATGTGGAAACGTTACCATGCCGGCCCATAGCGTCACTTTCAACTTCAGAGTCCCGAGCCTCTCACCACATTCATCCAAGCAACACGCCGTGGCTCGCTCGAAATCGCCTCTCCAGATGGGCAGTTCGAGCTCCTGCTCCTCGTCTTCGGGAATATCCTTGAGCCACAGGACGCTAAACGCCGCGACCTTATCGCCAAACAAGCCCTTGTTTTTGAAGGCAATCGACATGCAGCTGCTGTAGCGTTTTTGGACTGCGAGGCTCAGGTTCTGATGATTCTTGGCGCTCCATTTGGCTTCGTTTTCCTCTTCAGGATACAATTTGCCCATGCTGATGTTTGTCTTTAATTTAAGCTTGCAAGACCTCAGGTTCTGAGGGCAGTCTGGACTGGTTCCCAGGGGGTGTACCTCCACAGTGCCGTAGTCCCAACCAAGCAGATTAGGCGGTGCTTGAAGTCGCAAGCTGCGCCAGACCATGGACAGCCTGATTCTCCCGTGACCGATACCGCCGGATAGTGGCCAAAAGCCCATTACTTGTGAACGCTCCTTGAAAACATCACCGAGGGGCAGGTGTACGATTCCAAGCAATGGGTTGTCCTCGGTCTGTCTCGCATCCCGGACCGACACGTAGACCTCGCAATCCCGCCAGTCGCGAATGAAGCGCTCGCATCCCGCATTGAAAAATGGCTTCGCATTCTGCGGCTTCGTCCGCGTTTTGAAAGTTTTGTTGTGGTTGATGATGACGGTGCAATATGAGCTCGGCAAATGCTCGCCCGTTTCCTCCTCGTCCTCTGCCGCCTCGTCCTCGTCTTTTTGTGTCTTGCTCAGCTTCTCGAGCTCAAGGCCGGTGATGTTATGGATCTGCAAGCTGAATAGGCCGCTGTGGTAATCGTCTGGTGGCGGCGCTGAGATGACTATTGCGTCCTCCTCTGCCTTGAGCTCCTGGGCCTTTTGTTGCTCCAACTCGGCCTCGTCTCGCTCCGTCTGGCCTTCTCGGAACATGGTCTCGCGGAGTTTGCGCTCGCAACTCTTGTCGACCTTTTCCTTTAGTTGCTGCATGTTCTGAATTTTGGGATCATACTTTTGCTGCTCAAACTGGCACTTCTGGATACTTGTTTTTGAGAAGTATCCGACACTCCACTCGAGCTTGCCAGGCATATTGTCGCCGGACTTGAGTGCTCTGAAGCCGTCTTTGCGATTCCACATCTTTCCGTGGGACCGCTCATCTGTCATGAGTTCCTTCAAGGGCACCTCAATCCGTCCGAGGTCGTCGTCTGCGGTGAATCTGTCCGAGTCCCACAGTTGTACACGCAGTCGCTCGTGGATGTTGAGCTCCTCGGGAGTCACGAGCACAAAGGTCGTCTCATCCCAGCATGGCTCCATTTCGGATATGAGGATGCGTGTGCTCCAGAGGACCTTGCCAAACTTGGCCCATCCAACGGATACGTAAGGGTCCGAGCTGCCGTCGCTGATCAGCGGTATCGCAGCGTCGCTCATCTTGAACTCGTAGCCTCGTTTGATGTTGATCATGAGGACACCCATTGAGTTTGTGTCCTTTTTGAAGTCGTCTCCGGCAAGCATGTCCTTGAGATCCAGCGTCAGACTCTTCGGTGCCACGTACTGGGCCACTGCAGCGTCAACTGCGGATTGGACAAAGTTGCTGACGAGAGGGACGTCCATGATATTGAGTCCGTGCTGGCTCAGGGGCACGCAGCTGAGATTGACCTTGGGCTGGCCGAGGAATGTCACTGTACAGAGAGCAAAGAAGGGAGGGTCAGGAGTCAGCTGGAGCCGCAGCCTCACCATGCCGACTATGCCCTGTAGGTCCACCCAAACAGGAATCTTGATGTTTCCGGGCAAGTAGAAGGCGAGGAAGAGATGCATGTCTTTGGTCCGCTCCTTGAGGCTTCTGGAGCTGGACCTTGTGCGGTATGCAAACGCAACCTCCATGTTGACGAAGTCGCCCTCCTCGGCTTGCATTCCCTGCGCTACAGCCTGCTGGTCGCTCTTGTCCTTGGCATCATGCGTTTTGGTGTCGCCTCCATCCGTCTCTCCAACATCAGTGTTGTTGTCATTTTCGCAGTGCTCCTCGGGCGTCAACTTTCCATTCTGCATCACAGACTGCGCCGCTGCGCCTGTTGGCAGCCAACGTACGCCGAGGATGCGAAGTGCTTCGCTCCCCTGCCCGATGTCTTCGACGCTGACCATCCGAATAAACCTAGGAAGCGAAGCCTGCATGACGTCTTCAAGCGTATCGGCGAGGCTGGCAAACAGCTCCGGGTTGATGAGCGGCCACACGGAGCCAAGCAGTGAGTTCAACCAGACTGTTGTCTCCGTCTCATTCTTGCTCGCCTCGGTCTGGATTTGTCGCCGTTGGGCATCCCACAGCTCATCTTGAAAAATGTTGTTGACCTTGTGAGAAGTGTAGTTCCGCACTCCGGCAATTACAGCCACAATGGCAGCGGCACTCAAGACCATCAGTGTAAGCCAAGCGGCGCTCCCTGTGAGACTGCCGATTCCTTGGGCGCCAGGGACCTTGTCCTGCCGTATGAGTCTCTCCAGCATCAATGCTCCCAAAACAACGATGACGGTTCCAGCAAGCCCAATAGTCACGCCACGCCTGGTGATGGCTTCAAGCTGCTCATTCAAAACATCAAAGTCGGGCGGCGGAAAGCGGCTCGTCAACCAATCGTGGTCCCGCTGCGAGCCAGCCCTTTCGCTCTTCAGCTGCTCCTCGGACTTTTCCTTAGCGGTCAGGCCCGTGGCCGTCTCAGACGTGGAGCCGGAAGGCGGCTGGTTGACTTCAAGCTCCTCGAGAGCTTCATCTGTAAAATCGTGGATGGTGACTGGAAGATGGGTCACTGGGTCGGTGACTTCTCGCTCTGCCCTTTCCTTCTTTCTGTCCTTCATCTGCTTTCTCCTTTTCTTGGGATCGATCGCCACAGGATCAACCTGTGATGTGTCTTTTGGGCTATGCTCGACTTCATTCTTGGCGTCGTTCTTTTCGGCGTCGTCTTGCTGACCGGTCCCGGGCGTCGTCGACTGGTCTTCAGGCCTAGACTGGCGCCATCCCAAATAGGACGAGCCCTGGTCTTGGACGCCTTCATCGCCTCTGATGGCCTCTTGCTGCCTCGCAGCCTTTTCCTCTCGGTATTTGGAAATCGTAGGAATAGGCCGTTTGGCGCTGTACGGCGCCTGGTAGCGCCGTATGTCTTCAACGTCCTCCTTGCCTGACATTGCCGCAACTTGAAGACTTCGAGTCAGCCCATCGGTGAATTGCGGAACGTGTAAAAAGCAGGATTTGGTGAAGGAACGACTAGAAATTGAGCTGTCAAGCCATTGTCATGGAAAGTGCACGAGGACAGGCATTCGGGTGATAAAACAGACTCGACGGTGCCTTACTGAACGTACTGTACGAGTGGGACTTACCAGGTTACGTCATAAGTTCGAATCCTGGCACAAACCCACATCGAAACCGGGAAGGACTACGCTTCTACGGCGGCCCAAGCTGCCAGGTTTTCTTCCCATATTTAATTCTCAAGACGAATAGTTACGAATTGTGCAAGATTGACTGTCTCTTTCGGTGAAACAGACTGATGCAACATTCGAAGTCGAGCCTATTTAGGCCACCGTCAATTTGGCGGGCGCAGCTGCGGCGCATGAGAGGCTCTCAGCTCCAGAACGGCAACACACCGTAGGTCAAACTCGGCAATTAAGCACACAGACAAAAATGAAAACGCGAGGAGCACCGACATTGACACGAAACCCAAATCTTGCATTAAAATATGGCGAATAGCCAATGCCTGCGGGTTATGCCTATTTTTTAAGTGCATTTAGCGTCGGCAGTATGCGCCACAGGCGCCTTTAGCGGCTGGTGGCTACCCTGCACCTAACGGCTTCCGAGATCCTAGAATGGCAAATCGTCGACCAGGTGACTTGCCAATCATGGCAAACTGTTTGAAGGCAATAGAGCCCTCGTGCTTTCGAGTGCTGCCAACCTAGTGGTGATGCTCCAAAAGGTTGAACACTTTCGCGCCGCACCTCTCCCAGAATCGCTCCGATGTAGCCCCTGCGAATTTTGGTTTCCGTGCAGCGAAGTGGTACAGGTTCACCACCAAGTCCGGGCGATGTGCCCACGCATTCCCGACGTTCAGCCTGAGAGAGTCAGGCACCCAGTTAAACACGCGCCACAGGTGCCATAAAAAGTCACTTCTGCCCCAGGCCCCGCGGTCGGGCCAAAATACTGTAAAGCTGTTCATATCGGGCGACGCGTAGGGTCGTAACGTCAATAAGCTCTGTTCAGGCGACGCGCAGTGTCGTAGCGTCATGTCGTACAGCTCGCCCATGCGCAGCCCATCGACGTACTGGTACACCTGTGGCTGGCTAGCCGGCATGATGTCACCTGCTGAGAGATGGCTCACGAACACGACTACGATCCGGCAGGGCGGCTGCGAGACGAGCATCTTGCGCCACGAGGCGTCTGGGCGCAAAAACGGATTTTTGTCGACACCGGTTGCACGCGTCGCGCTCGCCTTATAGAGCCGCAGATAGCGGAAGCGCTCGTAGGCCCTTGGGACGGCCGACCACCGCCGCATGTCCCATATGCCGCTGAAGGACGGACGGGGCTCAGATGCGCTCGTGTTCTCGAACCAGACGGGAAACAGCTTCCGGAGAAAAGGGTTCTGTTTAATGTACTCGTCTTCGGCGTCGTCACCGTCTTCGGGCAGTGCGGTGTCTTGGTCGGGGTGCAGGAACAGTGCGCGCTTGAGTGGTAGGGAGGCGGCAAGGAGGGCGTGCCAGGTGCGGCACACGCGGGCCACGGAGAGGAGCAGGGTGCCAAAGTCGACGTGGACGAGCACGGACTCGATGAGCTCCGGCGTGGACAAGACGGCCTGGGCTGCGGGCTCCATGGCTTAGTTAGTGAGGAGGTAACGTGCTGGTGAGTCGACGTTTGTGGTTGAGAGAAGAAACTCCGAGTGCTTCAATGTGCGTTGTTGAGAGAGAGAAGTCCCGAGTGCTTCAACTTGTGTTGTTGAGAGAGAGAAGCTCCGAATGCGTTCAACGTGCGTTGTTGAGAGAGGGAAGTCCCGAGTGCTTCGACGCGCGTTGTTGTGAGAGAGCAGAGCTGAGTGTTTCGGGGGGTTTTGGTTGAGAGAGAGAGAAGCTTCGAGTGCTTTGAAGTGTGTGGTTAAGAGAGAGAAGCCCTGAGTGCTTCGGCGTTTGCTACTGAGGAAGAAGCTCCGTGTGCACCTCGGGTTATCTTGACGGCGGGCTCGGCAGCCAGGGCATCCACACCTCCGAAGTGGGGAACGAGCGGCAGCCGGGCCGGGCTCGCAGAGCCCCACAGCGGTGGGTTGCCTTCGGTGACCACGGCGCCCGTCGCCGCCAGCCAGTCGGTCGAATCGCGTGGTGTACATGTTGGGCGAAGGATGCCGGTGGTCAACTTGGTATGTCGTCTCCATGGCGCTGCCGCAACAGGCGACCAAAACGGGACCGCAAACACGGCTCTCGCTCAGACGAAAGCCAAGCCAGCAGGAAAGCGTCGCCTTTTCTACGAGCAGAGCCTACGGATCTGTTATAAGCAAACCAGCAAAACGCACCCTCGCCCATGCCACCACACGCAGGAGAAAAAAATCGTACGATTCCCCACGGCGGCAGCGCCTGGGCGTGCGGGCTACGACGTGGCCGGGGTCTCCCTCTGGCAGCGGAAACAAGATCGATGCAAGCCCGCCTGCTGTGCCACTTGCAAAACAAGCATAAACGAGATCTCAAAGGAAGCCACTCGTTGATCTGATGATTTCTTTCACTCCCCTTCAGAAAGTGGCCTGATGATTTTCCGTCGCCATTGCTGAGGAAGGTGCTTCGCTGCGCCCTCGTCGACTCCGCTGCCTCGACAGCCCGCCCCTCATGTCCCACGAGAACTACCCAGGCAGCTCACCGCCGCCAGAGCCTCAGAGTAACGAATACGGGCGACAAACCAACCAGATCTGCCGAAAACCCATCAGCAATCCCAGCCCGCCGTCCTATCCGGGGAGGCTCGTGGTGCCGAGCGCAGTGTCGCAGCCCATGGAGCTAACGACGGTGGGGTGCAGAAATGCCCCGACACCAACGTTTCGGGTTCGCCAGGCAAGGTTTCGGGATGACAGGCCAGGGCGGATGCGCTGCAGCCGCAGACGGAGGCTTTCCCGATTTCGACGAGAGGAAGTTTTATTCCACGCTGTGGCTGATGGCGGCGAAAGTCTGAGCGCGGCGAGCGAGTTTGGGATGAGGCCCGTCGATCGACTGGCGGGCAACTCGAGGCGGCGGCAGCAGCAAGGCTACGCGCAGCTCCCCGGTGGCGACGCATAATCCAGGGCCACGCTGCGTCTCATGCGACGTCGCCTCTCCACGAAAGGGCCGCTCGCAGTCCCGCCATTCGCAAACCCGCGAGTTCGTCGAACCGTGGCTCATGCACGGAAACCTCTCTCTCGTGGTAGCCGAGCAGCGCGCACGGCGAAGCTACTGTCTCTTGGCTTAGGTTACCTTACCCCTGCGCGCGGAAGCCAACCACTCGCAGCGGCCAGCCACGATGCAGCAGCACCCCGGCCGCCTCGCGAGACCACCGTTGGCCACACCGCGCGCTGCTCTAAGCGCCGGGGACGCGGTGCCCAGGCCCGAAGCGGCTTGGCGGCCCGGCTGTCCAAATATACCTGGCCAGTGATGTTGCGCGGGCATCTCGCTCGTCGACGGTGCGCAGGCGGCAGACAAACAGACATAACTGCGCCGATGGCCGCGTCTATTCCATCCCGCCGCTCTGGTTCTCGTTCTGCATCGCATCGCATCTCGTACCTTGACCTTTCGGGCGGCGCCGCTGCCATGTGCAACCCAGGCGCCACGGCGTAGCACCACGACGCCATCACCACCAGCACCGCCGAAGCTCCACCCCCGAAACACCAGACGCAACGGCTCCTCGCACCCGGCGTCGCATGCTCGCCCCCCGTCCCAAGGCGCCGCCTCGCCGTCTCGCATAGCCCGGCCGCCCTGCTACGTCTGATCTTCGCGCCCCTCCCCAAAGCCCTCCCGGCGCCCAGCCGAGTGCCACAGTCTCCGCCGCCATTGCCCTTCTCGACGCTGCGCTGTCCCCCGCCCGCAATTCCTCTCGCCGAACCAAGACGAAGGGGCGTCTTTGAAAAGTTTCACGCTTTTCCCGTGTGACGCTTGCGCGGGAACCGCTAGGCACATTGGATCGAAACGCATACCGTCATTGTCGGATCCTCGACTCCATCCGGGCCCCTCCTGCGACTCGGCCCTGCCAACCCCGGCCCCCATCCGAGCCCTCGACTGGCTTTGTGCTCCTTTTCGCTTTTGACCCGGCCTGCGCCCTGATACTCTGTTCATCCCGTTTCTCTTTTTGCACCTTTTCACTTGCCGTCCGTCCGTCCGTCCCTCTTGGCAAGCAAGCTTCGGTCGTCCTTCTTTTCTCCATCTGCTGCTGGTTCAGATCGCTCTTTTAGCCTGTTAATAGTTCGCCCTTCGACTTTCGTCCGGGTCTCCTCGTCCTTTCCCTTTGGCACACGACGACATCGACGGACCGGGTAATTGGGGACATCGGGGAGCCAGACTCAGCAGCCTCCGGTGCGATACCCGCGGGCGTTATTCCCACGTCACCGTCGCGGGATACGGATTTACAAAGCGCACCTTGTCGGTGCCGTCGCCGGTCGACATCTAATCACTGCAAGAAAGAAAGGGGCCATAAAACGAGGGCAAGATGGCAGGGCAACTGGGATACCGCGAGTTGATTCGCAAGCAGTTTACTGCGCAGAAGCTCGGCTTCCACTTTCTCTTCTGGACCTTTCACTGGGGCATTTTTGCCTACGGATGGTAAGCCAATCCCTTCCCGTGGCACTTACACGGCGACTGACAGACACCAGGTGGAAGCAAGCCTCCGATATACGCCTCGCGGGTCTCAACACCCTCCAGTTCTCCGTCTGGATGTCTCGTGGCGCCGGACTCGTCCTCTCTGTAGACGGCATGCTCATCCTCCTGCCCGTCTGCCGCACCCTCATGCGCTGGCTCCGCCCCAAGGTGCGCTTCATACCGCTCGACGAGAACCTTTGGATGCATCGCCAGTTGGCCTACTCGCTGCTCCTCTTCACCACCATCCACGTCGCCGCCCACTACGTCAACTTCTTCAACGTCGAGAAGACGCAGATCCGTCCCGTCAGCGCCCTCCAGATCCACTACGCCCAGCCCGGCGGCATCACCGGGCACGTCATGCTGCTGTGCATGCTGCTCATGTACACGTCGGCCCACGCGCGCATCCGTCAGCAGTCTTTCGAGACCTTCTGGTACACGCACCACCTCTTCATCCCCTTCCTCCTCTCCCTCTACACCCACACCGTCGGCTGCTTCGTCCGCGACACGGCGCTTCCCTTCTCGCCCTTCGCCGGCGACGACTACTGGACGCACTGCATCGGCTACCTCGGCTGGCGCTGGGAGCTCTGGACCGGCGGCCTGTACCTTATCGAGCGCCTGTACCGCGAGGTCCGAGCCCGCCGCGAGACCACCATCACTCGCGTCATCCGCCATCCCTACGACGTTGTCGAGCTGCAGTTCAACAAGCCCTCGTTCAAGTACAAGGCCGGACAGTGGCTCTTCCTGCAGGTGCCCTCCATCTCCAAGTACCAGTGGCATCCCTTCACCATCACCTCGTGCCCCTTCGACCCCTACGTCTCGGTCCATGTGCGTCAAGTCGGCGACTTCACACGCGCTCTCGGTGACGCCACCGGCGCCGGCGGCGCCCAGGCCAAGCTCTACGACGGCGTCGACCCCATGGGAATGTACGAGGTGGCGCTGCAGAACGGCCAGCAGATGCCCGCACTACGCATTGACGGGCCCTACGGCGCCCCCGCTGAGGATGTTTTCGAGAATGAGATCGCCGTGCTCATCGGCACTGGTATCGGCGTGACACCCTGGGCCGCCATCCTCAAGAACATCTGGCACCTGCGCAACTCGCCCAACCCGCCCACCCGCCTGCGCCGCGTCGAGTTCATCTGGGTCTGCAAGGACACGGGCTCCTTTGAGTGGTTCCAGACCCTGCTGTCTTCCCTCGAGGACCAGTCCAACGAGGCGGCCCGCCTGCCGGGCTCTTCGGGTGTTGAGTTCCTCAAGATCCACACCTACCTGACCCAGAAGCTCGACATGGACACCACCCAGAACATTGTTCTCAACAGCGTCGGCGCCGAGATGGACCCCCTGACCGAGCTCAAGTCGCGTACCAACTTTGGCCGTCCTGACTTCCCCCGCCTCTTCACTACCATGCGTGATGGCATTCTCGATCGGACCTACCTCAACGGACTCGAGGGCAGCATGCGGACTACGGTTGGTGTCTACTTCTGCGGTCCCTCGGCAGCAGGTATGCTTCCTCTGTGTCCTTTCTTTTCATACATAGCTAACACATTACAGCTCGCGACATCAAGGCGGCGTGTAAGGCGGCCACGGCGCGCGAGGTCAACTTTCGCTTCTGGAAAGAGCACTTTTGAGCGGAGAGCTTCTCCATCCTACGTAGTCTTTGTCATGAATACAGGAGTTTCGATGTCACGGAAGCACTGTCCACGTGGTTTACATACAAGTCTAGAGCGTCTTCTACTCCTCATTAATGAGGTAGATGTGGACAAGAGAGAGGTGCAACCACAGCCAGTCATATTCAGGTATCGTCCCAGTGTCGGCGTTTCCTCAGCCGCGTTTGTCATTACAATAGTTCATTCAAACCAACGACCCCAAAATGTTCCCCGTATTTCGCTCAGAGAAGATGAGATCCCCAAAACCACAAACCGTCCAAAGCCCATCGTGTCCGATCCGTCTAATTTTTGTTATCCGTAAAATGCGTGTCCTTGAAGGAAAGAAATGAAAACAACCGGTTACATCATCAAGCACAGCGCGGAGGTATTACGCCCTGGCGTGTATGTCTTCTCTGCTCTCTCAATGACATCAAGGCTCATCCCAAAGCTGTGCTCCGGGCCCGTGTGATCACAACGCCTGCCTAAATGCACAATAAGAGCGGTGGCCATCAGTCGTAAGCCGTCGGTCGGATCCACAGTATATACGCCCCCTGGAAAGCAACGCCGTAATGAGCTGATGTCGTCTCAAATCGGTACGCCCAGCCTCTGCAAAGAGGTTAGGGCGTGGCAGCACCGAGGCGACCAGTCTCGCTCTTCAGCTTCTTCATGTTTTCCTCCGTCAACGCTTCTCCGGCTCCAGGCTCCTGGTATGAGTCCCTTCGGAAAGCACTCGCGCCGGGGCGGCCGGCGGCGTCGATTAACTTTGTCTCCTGAAGCATGTTCGACAACTCCCTCTCGACCTCTGGCCGTCTTATTTGCGGAGCAAGCTCAATGGCGGCCTGCGAGTCGAACGGCGAAGGCTCAGGTTGACCGTTCGTGGTAAGTGGCCGCGGTGTAACCTGGCTATCCTCGATATCTTGCGACATATGGTCAATCGGAGATAGGATGTCGTCCTCAAGCCCGATGTGAGGTATATCGGCATTTTCGCATTGTTCGCTAACTTCTGAGCAGTCGGACGTCGAGTGTTCCCGTGACACCCGAGGTTGCCGGCGTGCAAGACACCACCTGATCAGCATTTTCTCGAGGATTGACATGGTCACCGGTTTGGCGAGGTAGTCATCCATGCCGGCCTTGGTGCATTTCTCGCGATCGCCCTGAATCGCAGAGGCTGTCATCGCCACAATCGGGACATCTTGAAGAATCGCCTTGTAAGGGAGATGGTGTCGCAACAAGTGCGTGCACTTGTAGCCGTCAATGACGGGCATTTGTACATCCATGAGGATGATATCTGGCTTCGTATTGCGTCCCTGCGAGGTGGCTGTCAGGTAATCCAGAGCTTCCTTGCCGTTCCAGGCAGCCGTGACCTGGAAGCCGAGCTTTCCAATAGTCTTTGTGGCAATTTTTTGGTTCACGGGGCTGAGAAGAAGTTAGCGACATCTTTTAATGCACGCGGCGTTCGGAGCACTTACTTGTCCTCAACTACTAGAATGTGCATCTTGGCTCGTTCCGACCGAGGAAGATCCTGATCGACCCTGGGAGGCGTCCGTACGGAGCGTTGTCGACGCGGCACGGACGAGAGTGGAGCGCCGTCGGGCCAGGAAGAAGGCCCTACGGCCTGCTCATATTCTGAGCTGTTGCATGACAAGCTCAGCTCAGATTGAAGACGATCAGGAATGGCCCCGCTCTGAACTAGCCCCGGGTCTCGCGGGCCCTGCGGCTTGTTGAACGTGATCCAGAACGTGGCCGTCGTTCCAGTTCCCACGGTTGACTCCAAGGTGATACGGCCGTGCATCAGGTCCAGCAAGTTCTTGCAGATGGTGAGGCCCAGACCTGTTCCCCCAAAACGCCGCGCTGTTGACGCGTCTCCTTGACTGAACGGCTGGAAGAGCTTCTTACGTACGTCTTCCTGGATGCCGATTCCCGTATCTTCAATGACAAACTTGATCTCCACGGATTCGGCGGTTTCCCTCTCCTTGACTACGGAAAACCGAACATGGCCCTGGGTCGTGAACTTGATGCTGTTTGTCAAAAGATTCGTGATAATCTGACGAACGCGGCCGGGGTCTCCAAGGACAACCATGTTATTCTCGATGTCACTGCCAATGTCTGACAAGAACTTCAAGTTTTTGCGCTCGACGGCAAATTGAAGCATTCTTCCCACTTCCTTGACAATGAGAGACAGCGAGAACTGCACCTCCTCAACGTCAAGCCGGCCAGATTCAACCTTGGAAAAATCGAGAATGTCGTTGATGACGGTGAGCAAGGACGTGGCGGAGCTCTGGATGTTGTCGACGTAATCTCGCTGCTCTTCGTCCAACTCCATATCTCCCAGTAGCTCTGCCATGCCGAGCACGCCTGTGATTGGGGTTCGGATTTCGTGTGACATGTTGGCTAGGAACTGGCTCTTGAGCCTATTTGCCTCCTTGGCAGCGGCCTCGTTCGCCATAGCCCGGCGCTTCTCCCTGGATTGTTCTCGTATGGCTTCTTCCCTTTCTTTGAGCTCCGTTACGTCCATGATGACGCCAATGACTCCTTCAACGCAACTCTCACTCGTTGTCTTGCCTTCTCTGGTCTTGCCGTACATAGGCAGGAATCGGGTCCGGTAAAAGCGGTCGTCTACATTAAGTCAGCATTGCGACCCGACAACACAGCGCTCGGATGCTCGTACCAATTGAATGCTCCTTCACGTCTTCGCTCGAGACTCCATCTAGGATGTCTTCGATTGGCTGGAGGAACGCTGGTCGCTCGCCCTCTGGCAGCTGCTCGGTGAGACGATTGAAAACTTTGTACATGTTCTCGCCAATGAACCACCGAGTGCCGTCATGACTCTCTTCATAAGTGTTGTTCCATATGAGTGCGCCTTCAAGCATAGTAACCTGGCGACTTGGATCAACAGTAAATATGGTAACGTGAGAGTGTGCGATGACGCTGAGCAACTGCTGTCGCGTGCGTTTGGCATTAAATTTGGTCTGGATACTCTCGTGCACGTCGGTGCAAGTGCCTGGTCAAGTTAGAAAGCAAGGACAAGAGTTCTTTAGCTGGGTCTGCTCACCGAACCACTTTTCAATCTCACCCGTGTCTTTATTTCGAATAGCTAATGCGCGGCCGAGAAACCATCTCCACTCGCCATCGCGGCTGCGGCACCGATATTCCATCACGTACGGGTCCCCTGTGCGAAGGGAATGTTCCCATCGAGCAAGGGCTTCGGGCTTTTCGTCTGGATGAAATGGACTCTGCCACTTTATACCGAGGGACTCCTCCGGCGTCAGGCCAGTATATGTGTACCAACGCGTGTTGAAGAAGTCGTGAACACCCTCAGGAGTTGCAGTCCAGACCAGCTGCGGCATGGTGTCGCAAATGAGCTTGAAGCGCTCGTCGTCTCGTTCTTTGATTTGGGTGATTTCTTCCGTCATGTTGGTTACATCTCTCCCGGTAACGACTCCGGCGAGGAATTCGCCCGTAGTATCGTCGCGGATCGCTTCGCCCAACACGTCATACACGATCCTGCGGCTCTCTCGATCGATCATGCCCACGCGCATGCCTGAAAACGGAGACTCTGTTCTGAGAAGTATCGATAAAGGATTCTCGCTGACGTCGAGTTCCCTGCTAAAATCCTCGGTCCACATTCGCCAGTGCTTGAGGAGTTCGAATCCATCAGTGGTCGAGTCCAAGTCTGCGTCTTTAGGCAGCAGTAATCTGGCGGCCTTGTTGGGAAAATTGACACTGCCATCCTTCCACATGGCCACGATTGGCATTTGAGTGTTGTCCAGAAGTGCGTCCTTCATGAGTATTATCTTTTGTAGCACCGACGGCGTGCTCGAGTGGGCTGCAACGGACGGGGGACCCATCGGAGGGAACGGGCTCGACGACATCGTGACAACGCCTGGGCTATGGAATGACGGCGAGTTAGATTCGCGGCTCGACGCTACGCTCGAGGCGTTTGAATGGATGATGGACTTTCGATCGACGGCATCGAGGACGCTTGGTCTCGCAATGGATTTCTTTGTGTTTATAGGCATAGACGGGTCCGATTGCGTGTGAGTGAATGTCAGCGTGAAGTAAGTCTGGCGATCCTCCACTTCCCACACAGTGACGATCATTTTGGCGAAAGCTTGGTACTCGGATTCTTTGGCCTTGTATCGGCTGTCAAACGTCGTTTTGCTGATATCCTTGCGGCTTATCACAACCTCCAGGACCGCATCCTGCTTCGAGAGCCCTGTCGAAGTCTGGCGATGGTCCGATTTGCCCAGAGGGCTGGACGTCGGTGTAGCCTCGCCGCCGGCAGTGTCAGAGTCTGGACGATTTGCGCCGGTCACCGGTGGTCGCACGCCAACATCTGCGACCAGCGAATCCAGGAACGATTCCCACGTGATCCAAACAGGGCGACCGTCCTGCAGCATGTCAATGCCGACCTGGGATAGCGTCTGTCCGCGCAGACGCTCGATGGCGGCCGTGGCACTGTCTTGGTCGGTGTCATCGGTGATTGTGCCCATCATCCTGCCCATGGCTTCGTTTGCTAGGACGACTAGCTTGAGACTGTTGAGGACGATCATCGGGACGGGCAGGTATTGCATGGCCGAGAAGGCTAGCTGGCCGGGGGAAATTGAGGGCATGGCGAGTCGAAAGGGACTCTGGGACTGCGAACGGGTGCCGGCGCGGGTGCCAGCGAGCACCGGAGCATCTCGTAGAAAACGGCCGCCGGCGACGGGGCGAGGGCTGGCATCACGGCTGCTCGAGATGTTATCGCCCGTTGTTATCCCGGTCGACTTGCGGGCGTCTGCCCCCGCGGGAGCGATTGGGTCTGGGGGCTCGGGATGCAAAACATGTTGACCTGTCGAGGCATCGTCAGCAGCGGCAACGGGCCTAATAGCTCGTTGGGGGCTGCGTTCGCGAGGCTTCTCAGGAGAAGACATGTCGTGGCTCGGATCGTCACATGGAGAAGCTCAGGACGGCGAGCACAAAGCAGCGAAGTTCAACTCCGCACAGCTCGCGACCGACAGCCGTGTCGAGGGAGGGCGAAGAGGCAGAATCTCCAAGCGTCGATTGTCACGGCATGCAGCCCGGGCGGAACATGGCGTGGAGGCGGCGACCCTAGCAACGTGCTGCTGCTGCTGCTGCTGCTCACACAGAACGACCGGCGGTTGACGGTCCACGGCGATGGGTTGGGGGTGAGGCAGCTCCGAAGTGAGCTGCCAAGCGTAGGCAAGGGACTCGTGGAAGCTCGAAGGTCGGCAGGTTGCTGCACAGAGATGTAGGACCGGCCCGAACGACTTTACGCCCAGCAACGCTCGTAACGATCAATGGCGGCTCGGCAGGCCTGGGCGGGACAGAGGCAAGCCTGGATGTGAGTGAAGAAGCAGACCACGCCGGCGCAAAAGCCTCGAGACACGAGCAGATCTGCTGGTCGACCTAGCCAGCCTAGGACATGGGCATGCGCAAGCGCACAGGGTGGGGGTGCGGACGGTTGGGCGGTTGGACAGTTGAAACGAGTGGGTGGATGGGAGGGATGGAGGGTTCGCGGGGACCCTGCCTGAACTCTGCCGTTGCACCGCGGCGCACCACGGCGCACCACACGGCACCGCTCCGCACCGCGCCTGGGAATGGCAATGGAAACGGAAATGGAACCCCACGCCCCGGTGGAAGCTTTCGTCCCAGCGGAAGCTGGCGAATCGAGGCAGCCAGCGGCCGCCACTGAGGCCTGCGGCGACGTCGTTCAACCAGGCGGGGGATGGAGGGGCCGCAGCAGGGGACTGGCCGGGAGCGCATGCACAACAATCCGATCCTGGTGCTGCAGGGCAAAAGCTATTTTCCCCTTTGTGCTCGGGTCGGCCGGGGGTCCTGCGCCGGAAACGGGACCGTGAGACGCTGAGACGTCGTCGATGGCGAGCCACCGTGGTTTGCCAGCATGCGCCGTAGCTGAAGCTAGCGGCGACGGGAGGGCGTTTGGCGACGGAATAGGAACTCGAGCCTGTCCGAAGCACCACAAGCTCCATAAGGCAACCCTGGCACGCATATGGGCATGGCCTTTGACGGCAGATTCCACCCCCACTCCTCGTGGACGCTGCCGACGACCGATGCCGGCAGCGCGCTGGCGCAGAGCTTCCCTGCCACTGCTCTCCGCCCGCTACGTGTACAACTCTTGGCCATCACGTTGCGCAACGCAGACCGCGCAGCCAGGCGCTTCGGCAGGAGCACAAGCCGTGACCGGAGACGCCTCTCTCTCTCCCATGCCAAACGCGGCGAACGTATAGTATCACGACAGGCGGCCTGCCGAACTTCACGAAATTTACGTGCTCCGTATTTCGTACCTCGCTGCCCCCCAGCTGCAGCCGCAAGCCCCTCGCGTTGCACACGAGAGCCGAGGGAATCAAAATAGAAACACGAGGCCTGGGCTCGACTGCTCGGTCCAGGCCGGGTCCAGACCCGTCACACAAAGGCGACCCGTACCTCGAATGACAAACAATGCAAGCAGCTGGTAATTCTCAAGCCCCATGGCCTGGGACGCGGATGACAGCTCCCGCGGTGCGAACAGCCCAGGCACTTCGCACCCGTGGCCTGTTCAGGCTGAACTGCGGGAGAGTTTGGCCTAGAGACTTCGCTCAGGCACTAACACAGACTCCTCCGTCCGAGCACACGGACGCGATACGGGCGTTGTTGTGGGCAGCTCCCAAGTCGAGTCACGTCACCTTTGGAAGCTCCAGGTCCTCCCTCAACCTCCCGTTGCGCCATTTGCAACCACGCAGCGTACATAAGTTGAATATCCGTCGAAGAAAAAAATTGCCTTCATCACCTGCTCCTGCGCGGCACGACACTCCACAAGTGACGGGGCGGCCCCCGATCCCTGCTGGAACCCCCAGGGGATCCACCCGCGTCTAGACCACGGCTGTCGTCCGTTGATCGATTCCCGTCTCGCGCTGGCGACGACGCCGGTTGCGGGCACAGGCCACTCGCAATTAGCGACGAGAAACCTGCAGTGCGATGCATTCTATTTGTTTATTCGGTGTCTCTTGCAGTCCCTTTCCTTTTGGGTCACTCAAACTCCATCCAATTCGTCCCCAGTGCCTGGTCTGACCATTTTGGGATCCGTTCGGACCATGCGACTCTCTTCCAAGACGATGGCTCCGCTCGGTGGTCCCAGATTTCCAAGCACTCCAATCCTGGGCGGGTTCCACGACAGTTCCACTCAGTCGATCTTCTCCAGTTTCAGTGGACACAGGCGTCGTATGCGACATGATGCTCCATCCAGACTAAGCTCACTTTGACTTCTTTTACTTGCCCTGACAAACCAGCCCTTCAAGCTCGCCATGGTCAAGCTCGCTAACAAACCTCCCCTGCAACGGCAGATCGAGTTCCTCGTTATGGATGATGCCCGCAATGTGTCCGCATAGGAAAGTCAAGGTGAAGAGGGTCCGCGGGACGCCTCCCGCAAGACGTCCGCAAAAAGGACCGCTGTGGGTTTGCTTACGAGAATGGATGGCGCCAGCGGTGGCGCCTCGGCGGGCTTTGCGTCAGGTCGATCGTCGTCGGCTCAGACCGAGCAGACGCTGTTGCTTCGCCGGCGGTCGTTGGCACTCGGCGTTCCGAGCCGCAGGCACCGCAACAGAGGTATTGAAGAGGGTTGTGGAGGGTGCAGGCCTCACACACCCAGAAGCTTGACCCGCTGGTCCAGTCACCGACAATCATGTCTGATGATTGTGATGCCTTGGAGGGTGGTGCAACGTCGACCAGGCTGGAACCAACCCAAGCGCCTCTGGAACCCCCGGGGTTGTCCGCCGAAGGTGGAATGTAAGCATCCCCGAGCCTCTGCTTCTCATCCTCCTGGACCAGCTCCCAGAGCGCCTGCGCTATGGCGGCTTCATTTGCTTCCTCCTCCTCAGCCTGCGTTCGAAAGCCGTTCCTTGTCGCCGCGTCCGCGAGCTCTCGAGCCTCCCTGTCGCTGAGCTTATCCGATGCGCAACCCTGGAGCACCTTATTGCGTCGCTCAGCGGCGTCCGCAATGACCTGGCGGATATCTTGATCGGGCCGTGGAGCCGCTCCACCTAGGCGACGGCCCAGAGTCGCTGCAGGAGACTGGCCACGAGACTTATACGCCGCTGCACGAGCGAGGCGACGCACCTCATGGTCCGGTAACCTCGCACCACCTAGTCGACGACCGTCGGATAAGAAACCTTCGCCCGTGTAGCCCTTCATCATGAGCCCTTGCAGCTCATCACGCAGCTGATCCCATAGGGCATGGAATGGCCCATTGTGAGGCCCGTGGACGATGTGGCACAGCTCATGCAGCATGGTGTCGACCACCGCCTCGAAGGGCAAGAACTGCTTGCGGTCATGGCTGTGCCGCAGTCGTAGTAAGATTTCGCGCCCTGCATCTACATTCAGGCCTGGAAAGGGTCAGCCCGTGAGCTACGTAATAAGTCCTGAGAAAAATACCAAGTAGATTGCCTTGAGGCGGGTAGAACTCCGCCAGCAACCCGACCGCCCACCCGCGATTTCGCATGATGGGCTTAACCAGCGAAGCCACCTTTCTCAGCGTGTGTAGAGCATCGGATGCGCGCGACTCCTTATCCAGGTGGACATACGAGCGAATGAAGCGGTCTTGTTCCGGCATGGTGCAAGTCGGGTCGTTTACGTCAACGCTGTCGCATAAGCAGATCCGCAGGAGAAAACTTGACTTCAAGGGAAGCCTGCTGAATTAAATACCCGCCAGCCTTCTTATTCAGAGAACAGCGAACAGTGAACCGCAAACTGAATACGTCACGGAGGGGTGCCTTGCGGCCACTTCACCCTGGACCTGACCTCAATCACGTTGCACCGTCGAGCCGGGAGCTGGGCTTGAGTCGAGTGCGCAAATGGTGGCGTCGGACGGCAGTTCGCTTCGCCCCGATGGCAACCAATGACTAAGCCAGGCATCGACTACACACGTCGTCTACGTCTACTTGTACGCTACTTTACACTTCTTAATATACTAATCCTGTTGGGCTCAGATGGTCCCTCGTGCGCGTTACATTTCTCAGGAGCTTTTCATAGTTCTAAAGGGGATTTTTGTCCTGCCTCGTTGAGATGGCCCCATTTTCTTCGCACGCCTCTGTTTACTCCTTTAGGTGACGTATGTGATTATTCCGCAGGTTCACAAACGCGAAGCCAGTAATCAGGATTGTGATATTCTGAACTGGCTTCATGATGAATATGAACATACAGCATCTGCAAAGAAAGAGTTCCTTGCGAATATACGTAAACCAACGAAGGCGATGACTTGAGTCCTTCACATGTGGACGGGTAGCCATTCTCATCTGACCCCTCCTTAGATCTTTGTCCCAAGACATCGCAGCCTCACATACGATATCATATGTCCTCCATCCGGCTGCCGACAAACCTCGCCCAACACCTCCGCCGCCTCCCTCACCACCGCATCCCTCTCCTCCTCGGGCACCTTGTCCAAGATGCTTCCGCCAAACAGCCTCACCCAGCCCTCCACGCCGCCCTGGTCCGCAGTCGTCGGCCGCCACTCGCGCTCGACGCGGTCCACGCGGAAGCCCGCCGCCCGCATCCGCCCGCCCACCCACTCCTCGTCCGGGAAGAACCACGGATGCGCCTCCACCGCGGCCGCCATCCCGATCCGCCGCGCCGCCGCCATGAGCAGCGCCGTGCGCATCTCAGCCACGTTTCCCAGCCCGCCCATCTCGAAGGCGAATGTGCCGCCGGGAGTCAGCGCTGCGTGAACGCTCGGGAAGAAGCTGTCGTGCGAGGACGGCTGGCGCAGTACCCAGTGCAGGGCGGCGTTGGAGAATGCCTTGGTGAAAGTGCCTCGCTGCAGGGCTGGGCGAGAGGACATCTGCGCCGCGTCGAGAACTGGGTGCTTGAAAATCAGTTTCCATGAAGCGATTTTACCAGGACGCGGAAAAGTGAAGCCGACATACCCTCGAACGTGCAGTTGGGCGCGTCCTTACACAGCTCCTCGGCCGATGCAATCATCTTGGCCGAGCTGTCAACCCCATGCACTGAACCCTTGCCTTGAGCCAGAACCTGGGCAAACTCTGCGTCCAAAACGCCATCTTCATTCCAACCGTTAGCAAACCGGCACATAATGACGAAAAGGCGTGAAGTGAGGTACCAGCTAACCTCCGCATCCAATGTCTAGCACTACATCGTCTGGTTGTAGGTCTAGCCACTGCACAATCTTGCCCGCCAGCTTAGGCACAAATGAAGCCGAGTGCTGGTAGTCCTAGATTTATGTCACGTTAGCTTCTCATGCGATCATTGATGATGCTTCGTCGTTGATATCAGAGATGCTCCTTACGTTAGCGTCCCAGTGATCTTTGTCGCCCGCCATAATGTCGCGAAATAGATGGCAGAACGAAGAACAGCTTTCACCGGAAATTCAAGACAGCTTTCAGAAGTGACTTGCAATAATTTAGGTGTCGACCTGCGGTGCTAAAAACCTGTCTGAACAGACTTGATGCCTTCGCTTGGACTTATAAGTCGTGGTGGCCGACATCGGACTCCAAGGATCAGCCCCGCGCAGGAGGCCGTTATGTCCGATGGCATTATTCCCGACCCTGTCATCTGCAGCCACACTGAGTCGGTATGATTGTACTCCTAAGAGGCGCTCACTATTCAAGAGGATGTTTAGGACATGGATTGCAGGGGCTTTGATCAGTCATGCACAAGTCCCTTTCTTTGCACGTATAGACGTCCGGATTCATAACGCATTACACCCTGCCCTATCAGGGGACTATTTCAAACAAATGCTCACAATTCTACCATTGGAACCACTTAGTCCACCTCCAGGAGCTTGAACTTGTCGTCCCCTAGGGCCTCCTCGACCCTCTCCATGAGCGTCAAGACCTTCTCTTCCTCCAACCGCCGTCCAATGACCTGAACACCCACAGGGAGGCCATGCATGGCGTTGGCGTCGTAGAGCTTGTAGGCACCACGGGCGATCCCGTTCAGTTTTCTGATGTTGAAGTTGCTCGGCAGCCTGTCCTTGATTCGGTCCACGTGGGTGACTGGGATGACACCTGCAGTGTAGTCAATCTGCTCTTTTGTCAGTATCTGAACAGCCTCGTCCCTAAGACCTATGGCGAAATCCACTTACCAAATTAAAGAGGAAGGTATAAGCGCAGCTGCTCACGGCGTCATGCATCCCATTGTGAGGCACGGCAGGAGTCGCGTTTGGAGGTGCAATAATGAAGTCCAGCTTAGCGTCGTCCCACATCTCATACCAACCGCGCTTGTACGCTTCTCTCCGGGCAATGAGCGCCCAGTACTCTTGAGTGGTTGTCGGGTGCCAGTCGCGAAGCAAGCCGGCCCAAAGAGGATCGCGGCGGACGTATCGGACCCAGAGGTAGTAAGCGTACTTCACAAACCTCGGAAGCCTGGCGTAGAAACTCATCTGCGCAGCCCCCCGGTCGTTCCATTCGCCAGTGCGGAAGAATCCCTTGACCGTACCCAGGCCGTCAGCGCATAGCAGCCGGGACGCGAGGTAGAGGCCTTCGTATGGCGAAGGAGGGTCAATCTCGACAATCTGATGACCAGCCCGGCGCAGGGCAGCCTCGGTCATCTCCAAAGCTCGCTTGCAAGCAGGGCTGGGGTCAATGACACCATCAGTGCGGAAAACACCAACACGCATCGTCTTCTTCTCCTTGTACTCCTTGACAACGTCGGATCGCCATGGCATGGGGTGGCAAGAATGGTCGTAGTTCCAGGCGCCTTTTTGGATGACTGCGCGGGTGAAATACAACAGGTCGTTCAAGGTGCGAGCCATGGGGCTATAGACGGCAGGGACGCCATCCTGGCCGGGCATGCTGGTATTCATACCGAGCTTAGGCCAGCGACCAGTCGAGCACTTGAGCGAGTAGATTCCAGAGAAGTGGGCTGGGCAGCGGACGCTGCCGGCAACGTCGCTGCCGATGCCAATTCGGCCGCCCAGCGCCAGCAGAGCACCCTCGCCACCGGTGGAGCCGCCAGGCGTGTACTTGCTGTTGTATGGGTTGGTAGAGCGGCCCCAGACGTCGTTTGCAGACTCAAAGCTGAGCAAGGTGATGGGGATGTTCGTCTTGACATAGGGAACGGCTCCAAGATCCTTAAGCATCCTGATTGTGGCGCCATCCTCAGACAGCGGGCGGTGGACCTTGCAGGTCATACCGACGGTGCTGTCGTAGCCCTTGACGTCGATGGTGTCCTTGACGCTGACAGGGATACCAGCCAGAGGGCCTTTGAAGTTGATGGACCCATCCTTGATCCACTTCTCCGCATCCTTAATGAGGATCTCGGTGACGCAGTTGGTCTTCTCTTGAGCTTTCAGGGCAACCTTGCCGTAGGTAAGTAGAAGCTCTGCGGCTTTGCTGGGATCCCTTTGCACGTCCTGGACCAGGTCGTCAATAGGCCGGATGATGTTCTCCCGGTCAAGGGCAGTCAGGGGAGCGTGGTAGGCAGTCAAGGCCCTGATGCGGCTGGCGCGCTCATCCTGCTTGAACCGGCTGGTAGAGACATGTAAGTACATGCAGGTGTCAGAACAGAAGGGCCTTCTATACGTACCAGTCCCGGCGATGTTGCAAGTAGTCCAACAGGAACATGGTGGGAGCGAAGTCTGCCTTGATCAGCAGGGGAAAGGAAGGTGAAGAAGGTTGGCGACGTGGTAATGGGAGAGACAAGTCAGGTCGAGACGGAATGCAGGTGTGAGAGGTGTAAGTGGTGGCGGGCAAGTCACGAGATTGGGGAGCTACGAGCCTCGGGGGGCAACTGCTACTGGCCGCGCCGGCTCTTGCAGGGGGTTAGTGGTGGGACCGCTGATAGCCGGCCACTGGAGACGCCTGGAGCTTCCCCGCAGTACCCCGAACTTACTGCGGGCGATGTGGGGGATGCCAGGGGCGGAGGCGGCTGGTTGGAGCTCTCATGTTGCGACCTCCATCTTGCTCTCCGGGCCGCCGAGTCGGACTCAGAGGTCGACAGTGGCCGGATACAATCAAGGTTTGGGTATGTGCACCGAGTTTTGCGGAAGCACAACTTGATGTTGTAGAGAATAAAGTCGTTGCCGCTGTCGAGCTTTCGGCTCACGAACACATCCCAGCCCACATCGAACGCGAACACGAATGACTCGTGAAACAGGCCCTGTCTTACGAGCGTGCGTTTTTAGAAAGGCCAACGGAGGGACAGTGGATCATGCATCCCGCCAGAGAAATCTCGACAGCGTCATATTGCTGCAGTTTATGGAGTACTTAATTCAGCAGCCAATTTTCTCTCTAGAAATACCTAGTTGGGCTAGCGGTTCTCGCTCCCGGCGCTTGGTCTCACGGTGTGGGGACCCTCCCGAGCCCCGACGTAGCCGGGGCCCCAAGCAATAACAGCGAACGAAGTGGCGATCTCGGAGCTCCGGTATCGTATTCCTTTAATCGGCAGATACTCTTGTCACGAGCGTTGCCATGCAGCTAGGGGAACGCCTCACTATACCGATTGTTGTCTTTGGAGATTCTCTTTATCCAAATACAGGGGATCGGTGAAGGCACCACTAAACACTAAAGTTGCAATCTTCCTGTTTTGCAGCACGTATCAACATTGAGCTTGCAGTCGGATTTGCATTGGTCTTCAAGTGTGAAAAAGCTGCAGAAACGACTAAAGCGTTGGTGGGTGTGCGGAATTCATGTAAGGCTGAGCAGCATGGCATCTTTATGCAGGGACCCGACTTGCATGACTGAAGAAGAATCGCTGCGGTAGGCAACTGCCGTCTTCAGCAGGAGCTTAAAAGGTCTCCTCACAGCTCATGGCCACAGGAGGGGACGACGATGTCTGCCAAGTTGTCGAGGTTCCGGTACGGCATGAGAATGTCAACGCCCATTCATGTTCTGTCAAGAATCTTTCCAACTCTACACCAACGAGAAGAAGGCTACATATGATTGCGCCCAATTCGCCTTCAACATTTAGCAAGATAATTTATGGCCAAAAAATTA
Organism: Tolypocladium amazonense; assembly: GCA_024340795.1. Lineage (NCBI taxonomy): Eukaryota > Fungi > Ascomycota > Sordariomycetes > Hypocreales > Ophiocordycipitaceae > Tolypocladium > Tolypocladium amazonense. The sequence goes on along the minus strand of JALHCE010000236.1, from coordinate 292,897 downwards.
AGGCGACACTCGATCGCTGTCCGCAGTATCGCCTAGGGTCCACCGCAGCGCTCGAGGTGCCAAATCACGGAGCCTCGGCGCCATCCCCCGCAATGCTGACGGAAGCAGAGCCGGCGTTCTCCACCCGTCGCGAAAGTCTGCGTCCTAGCTAGCATCGTCATGTGAACCCAGCACAACTTCGCGCAAGAGTCTGATGCCGCAAACTCCAGCGTCAGCATCATGTCTGCCGACGACCAGCAGTTTCTAGACACGGTATGTCCCATGGCCCCGGAAATGGTGCTGCCCAAGCTGACTGGAGCTCCGCTGCGCAGCTCGCGAGCATCCCCGAGCACCTGCGCCAGTACTCGGACGTCGTCGCCGACTTCATCGACCAGAACGTCGACCGCGCCGCCCATGTCGTCCGCGAAACGCTTGCATCGTCAAAATGGCTCCCCGACTCCGTGCGGCCACGTCCGCCTGTCCAGCCGCCCGTCGCCGTCGTCTCTGCGACGCGGTTTGAGCAGGTGCAGGACTGGGTGGCGAGACACAAGATCCTGACGGGTGTCATCGTCGTCGTCTGCGGCACCGCCGCCTTCAAGGGCTACCAGAAGAGCAGATCGCTGAGAAAGACGCGCAGAGCTAAGAAGGCGCGCAATGGGGGTCGCACAGAGGTCATCGTCATCGCCGGATCGCCGACGCTGCCGTTGACCAAGTCCTTGTCGCTGGATATGGAGAGGCGCGGCTTCATCGTATACGTGGTCTGCAACGCTGCTGAGGACGAGACCATGGTCCACGCCTTTGCTCGCCCAGATATCCGACCGTTGACCATTGATACCACTGACGTATGGACCTCGTCTCCCTCATGAGGACCGTGAGTGGTGCTAACTCACTTCCAGCCCCCAAGCGCCGGCGCAGCCATCGAGCGTTTCGCCGGCTACCTGCAATCACCACAGGCGCCCGGCCCGCACATCAAACCAAACCATCTGACTCTCAAGTCGGTCATCCTCATACCCAGCCTTCACTACCAAACGTCGCCCATCGCCACCATACCTCCGTCCAGTTTCGCGGACCTCTTCAACACGCACCTCCTACAGCCGATACTCACCATCCAGGCATTCCTGCCACTGCTCACGTCCCGCCTCAACCCGATAGGTGAGAAATGGATCCCACCAAAGGTCCTCGTCTTCACGCCGTCCATCATTTCCTCCATCAACCCGCCGTTCCACGCCCCCGAGGCCACTATCTGCTCTGCTCTTTCGGCCTTCACAGAGGTCTTGACCGCCGAGCTGCGGCCTCTGGACATTGCGGTCACGCACATGCAGCTGGGCACCTTTGACTTTTCGGGCTTCGTTCCGACGCGGGCAGCGATCGCGACATCCGGAAACCCTCAGGAGACGCTCGCCTGGCCCGACGGCGCACGACACGTCTACGGTCGCAATTTTGTCGCCCAGACCAGCTCCGCCATCTCAGGCGGTCGCATCCGTGGTCTCAAAGGCAGCTCGCTGCGGCGCCTGCATAACACCGTCTTCGACGTCATCGACGGCTCCATCACCAGCGACTCGGTCCGCGTCGGCCTCGGCGCTAGCGTGTACGGCTTCGTCGGGCGCTGGGCCCCGCGCTGCCTCGTCTCGTGGATGATGGGCATCCGAAGGGTCGACGAGCTGTCAGCGTGGAAGACGAGCTCTTATGAAGGCTCGTCACGCGAGGAGAGCGAGGATGGCGAGGCCACGGCGAAGTCATTGCACGAGTTTGTCGCCGTGCCGTCGGAGCGCAACGTGTGGAACTCGGAAACTGCAGATAGTAGCATCTGGATGCCGTCCACAGCTGAGTCCTCGGTGGCGCCTTAAAGACGCAAGGCATACCGGGCGGATGGAAGGGGTGCGCTAAAATGTAATCGTTTGTAATGACCAGCACACGTGTACGACAAGGGATCTACTCTTCTTCACTATAGAGAATTTCACGACTCAAGTACGAATCTGTCAAAGTGTGGTTCCTAAAATGGATAAATTTCTGCGCTGTATGCCATAGATTTCCCTTCCTCAAAGTCGTCGGGTATCATATAATCGAGAGCCCCAATAATGCACAACGCCAATCGAGTCGTCACTCCTGAATCCTCCTCTGCCCACTCATCTTAATGACCTCTTCCCCGGAACCGCCTGTCCCTGCCGCCCCTCCACTTGCCACCGCCGCCTCCCCGGCCATGGCGCCCGAATCGGCCCTCATCGCGATCTCTGTGGCCGTCCCTCATACCCCGATCACCGCCATCTTCTTCGGCACGCGCGGCCATCACCGCCTCCATGCGGGCCTCTTCCTTCTTCTCTTCTTCCGACTTCAGTGTTGGCTTCTCCAGATCCTTGGCCCACTTGGGGTGGGCGCCCTCGCGGCAGTCGGGCCCATCGGGGCAGAAGCCGGCGAGGTAGAAGACGCACAGCTTGCGGCGGACATGTTTCTTTGAGCAGAGCGGGCCGAGGGGGCAGAAGCCCATGTCGTAGTGCGGGCAGGGCGGCAGGCGCGACATGGGGTCGACGTGCAGATAGAGGCACTCCTCGCCATTGGAGCAGTAGCCGTTGCGCATGAAGAAGTTGCACTCGGGCATCTTGCGCAGGTTGTACTCGTGTAGGAACTCGCAGTGCTCGCCCTTTTTGCAAAGCCCGCGCAGCCAGTGCTTGCAGACGAGCGAGTTGAGCCCGCCCGTGGGCTGGGTGGTGCGGCCGTCCGACACATGGCGCTCCGGGCAGCGTGTGCCGTTGGGGCAGCTCCCCGACTGGAAGGCTTTGCATACGGGGCGGTCGGGCGGCAGGCCGACCTGGTATGCTTGTCGCAGGAAGGGCGAGAAGCGGAAGTTGTAGGGCTGCGGCGCGGCGTGGTTGAGGATGGTGGAGGCTGGGGTCTTCGCCGTGGTGGTGGCGGTTGAGGTCGCCATTGCGGTTGATAGCGTAGCCCTTGGGCTGCTGGGCGATGTGTTGTAGTGTCTGATGCGATCGTGGATTGGAGTGTCGCGTGGGAGGCGTTGTCAGAGACTGTCGCGGAGGCGTGGTTGAGATCTTGGTTTAGATTGAAGAAGCGAAGATGCGGCCTTGGCCCGAGCTCCCAAGTGGCATTTCAAGGTGACGACGTTTGGGAGCTGGTTTGGCGGCTTTGTCAGCCGAGATGGTGCCCCCAGCGCAGGCCTACCCGAATACCGCAACAGCTACGCCAACAACAGGAAAAGCAAGCTCGCGATCCAGAAAGCCCCAAGTCGCGATTCGCATCCGGCTGGTCTGGGAAAAGCCCTCTATTTCATTAACAGTGCCTCCCGACGTTTGACTCCGCAAGTTCGCACACACTTGCCCAGCTCTAATACGCCACTCTATGGTCTCTCCCTCGCCCTCAGGCACGCACTACGATGACTGCCGCTGAGCCCATCTGTCTGCGGACATCAAGGCGCCAGATGCCCAATTTCCGTTGCCCAGGATCATGTTTCCGCTCTATCGCTTGAAAAGAATCAATATGCTACAATCGCCGCCATGAGACGCCCCGCATTGACATTACGACTCCATTTCTGGCACATCCTGCTCCCTCTTCTGCCCGTAGCAGAAACAGCAATTGACGTAGCGGTGCACACTTCGGTCCTCGAGGCTCTTCTTGACGTGTTTCACCAGCTCTCGCCTTTCTTGCGGCGAAATGTCCAAGGCGGCCAGCGGCTTTGCAGCTAGACCGTCAAGCGAGTCGAGTATGACGGCCCGCATGAACAGACCCAGCGTCTTCAGGTGTCTGTCGCGCGCCCATGTGGATATAGGAATCTTCTTGATGACGCAGCGGATGTTGGTGAAGCCGGCACGATCGAGTGTGGCTGCGAGGTCGGCCGTCCGCATGGGCTCGCATCCGAAAGTCCGTAGACCCTGGACCGCGGCGTCATAGAAGATGCGCAGCGGATCCTCGGGCCCCATTGTGCCATCGTCGCAGAGTATCTGAGGGATCGCTTCCTGAAATTCGACCCAGCCTCCATTCTTGACTCGCCTACATCATCGTCAGCTGTCCGCGTCGCCCGCACGTCTGACACAAGAACGTACGGGTACACCTTGGCGAGCACGCCGTCCAGGTCTCGCAGCACACCCGCCATCCCTCTAAAGTGCACGAGGTCGTAGCCCGAGCCATGGAGCCAGTCAGACCCCTCGCAGTCGTCGACAAACATTCGTACATTGACGGGGACCCATTTCGGCTGTATTGCAGAGAGGTCGGTGCCGATGACACTGGCGCTAGGATACAGATCCGCCACTAGAAACATTAGTCTCCCCAGCGCGACATTTAAGAGAAGGGTTACTACCATCGATTGCCCAGCTGCCTGGATCCTCTGGTCAGCTTCGTCATCGGCGCACTGCGCAGGACACCCAACGACGTACCAGTTCCCGTGCCGATGTCGATGATCTTTTGTGGATATTCGCCAATGTCAGAGTAGAAGAGATGCCCTCCCTGACGAACAATCAGTATCTGCCCGAGTCCCGGGCAACTCAGCGACCATCCACTTACAGTGAGTTCCAGCATCATGGCATGATTCGCTTCCTCCCGTTGCTGTTCTCGCCTGTCGTTTGGGAGGGGATACCGGCCTTTTTGGTAGCCATGATATCGCCGTCCATGTGCTAACTCATCTTCGAGAACGCTGGGAGACACCGAGGTGGACTCCGCGCAAGAGAGCGGCCACGACCTCTCGGATATTTGATCGTCATTACCTTCACCGAGGTCGTCGCCGTGATCCTCGCCTTCTTCCAGGGGGTAAAGATCCAACTCGTCTGTTTCGTATCCGTTCTCACTCGCTGTAAAGACCGTCTCGTTGTCCGGCGCCGTCGAGCTGCGCGACAGCTCGTCGTCGTCATCCCAGTTGGCGTCCCATTTGCTATCCTTGGCGTTGCCCCGAGGCTGCCGACCACGATCAGCCACCCCCTCGCCAATGCCCGATTCGTGAGACATGGTACAGACGGTGCCGACGTCTCCAGCTTGGTAGGCGAAAGCGCAGAAGACGCAACCAACAGGTGTGAACGTTGGGCTGATTTACGGTGCTGGGGCGTATTCGTTTAATACCAAGTAAGCGAGCAACCTGGTCGACGAGCAGTGGAACCCGGCACGCACCAACAACGGGATCTGTGCGACGACCGCAGCGGATCCAGGGCAGTAGGCAAGCCACGGCAGATAGAATACGGAGCACTCGTAGTCTCCTTCGCAGCAACGCCGCGGGTGGACGTGTCCCAGATGGGTCGACCGGGTTGAATACGACTGGGTGAAGTGAACTGTGCCGTCAGGGTTGCCTCAAGCGACGGCTTCGCATCGCGGCCACCGTCCCCATTTCCGCTCGTCCTGGGAAGAGAAGCGAGGCTGCCGGACCAACACCGAGCCAGCGGCCTGAACGATGCCCATTAGCGGACATGGCAGCGAAGGACAGTCAGGGAGCGGCAGGGGCTGCGCAAATCGCGCCGAGCACCAGGCCATCCATGCAGGTGCGTGATTGAAGAGCCGTTGGACGGGCGCGTCTGGGCGCCGCGCTATTCGGCTGCTTCTGCGGAGAACCACACCACCTGGACCGTCCCGCAAAGCCACGACGAACCGAACCCTCTTGGCCCCCGATTTTTAGCCTTTTAGACGTGGCGCGCTGGACGGACTGCCGACAGGCCGGGGGAGAAGCAAGGTTCAGGCCGTCCCGGTGCCTGTCCTCGTCCGCCGCAAACTGACTTGTCGCCAAGCGGCCGCACAGCTCGCCAGCCCCAGAAGGTTCTCGTCTCACGCAACCTGAGCCCAGATGGCGCTCCGGCCGGGTCAAGCGGATCGTAGCGTGCAGAATCCCCCGCATGCGAATCCAAGATTGCCGGCCCTTTCCATCTCGATTGGTGCGACGACTGGCGACTTGCACCCTGTTGGTTGCACCGGATCATGCAGATCCTGTGCGACCGACAGTGCATTGGCCAGGGTCGCAGCTGACGGCGGTTACAAGGCTCCCATAGATTCTGTTTTCTCGGCTTGCAGGTGTTTGCATGATATGTTGCCGTCGACCGCCAAGCAGAGGGGCTTTCAATAAGACTGCGAGGGTGCAGGCGGTGAGCGCCACGGTCATGGCGGCAACGCCATCTCCCCAGGCCCAAGATATATACGGAGTACATAGCCACGCCATTATACTCGTCTACGCCGACGCATTCGATGTTCCGTTTCTACTTGATTACAAGCCTACTCGTAGGCACTTCTTCCACAACCTGTCAATGATTCTCGTCTCATCCCAGCTTTCTAACCCAAGGCAGTAGGTATGAATGTGCGTTTACCTACCCCAACGCAACTTGCACACCGCCTTGAAGTCGCTCGGAATCCTTCTCAGTCAAAGTCGTTCTGCGCGCAATCCAATAATCGCACATGTTGACCAAAACAAGCTCCGACCAAAGTGGTCCATACGCATCAGCTGAGGAACACTCCGCATCTGCCGAGCCGAACGATCAGGGCGCCTCTGCTGATAATGTCTCGCAAGATAAAATGACAGATCAGAGACGCCACAAGTACGGAGTAGAACAGTCCAGATCAGGCAAACGGAACGTCCACCGCCCCAACCCTTGAACCTTTTACGGCCTGTAGATCTGGTGGTCGATTTGAAGACATCCAGAGAAGAGACTGTGCTTCTGACATTAGACCAAGTCCCTTCCGCAATGCATGCCCAGATTGATCCTACCCATTGGTCCACGTCAGCAATGCACTGGTGTGGCCGTGAATGCCTCCTTACTAACCCTTCGTAGTAAGCAAGAGTCAACATATTCTCCGACAGAGCATTACAGTGTCTGTCTTTGCGCAAGGGTTGACGTCTATGTCAAGGTATAGGCTAAGTTCTCCCTACTTCTAGCAGTCGAGTGGCAGGGAAGGACCTGTGGCAAGTCTAGAAGCCATCTTAACATGAACGCCGAGCTGATGCGCTCATCAAGATGCAACGATCTTATGAGAAGGTTCAGGGAAAATAATAGTATTCCCGTTCTTTTCGGATTTGGTGCAAGGATATCGGATCGAGAACTTGCTGCTTGAGCTGGAGGGTCGCGACGGCGTCTCCATGGGAGACGATGTTCTCCACCAGGTCGATTCGCTGTGTCTCAAATTGAAACTCCTTCTTGGTAAGCGTCCGGCTTACTTCTTCCCATGTATCGATCACGCATGGGTTCATAACAAGAGTCCAACTGCCGCGCCAAGATAGGACAACCTTGTCACCAGTTGTATCGAAGCGGAGCACTCCAGCCATACCGTGCTTGCCATTCCAAATTTCCAATACGTCAAGTTTCGGCATGTTAATGGCGGATGCGCCGGCAAGCAGAAGCATGTCGTTGACTCTGGCGTGCTCCTCTTCCGGATCCAAAAATCGGGACGTCAGGGCCAAATATTTCAAGTCGTTCCAAATCCAGCCCGGCCGATAAGCCTGGAAGAAGTCATTCGCGTCGACGAGGTAAGAGCCAGAGAGCCTTCTTAACCCAAGACTGGCCTCGGCTAGGGTGGAACCAACGTATGGGTCAGGCGTTCGCGCCGGTTTCGGGAGTATCTCGACTCGCGAGCCGAGGGTGCCAAACGCGTTACTCCAGTCTTCGAACAGGGTCAGGGTCTTCAGCCCGCTGGATATCGACGTCTTTAGTAGATTGATGTACACTGCCGCTGCCTTAGCGCATCTTCGCAAGTTGCAGCTGTGATGCTTGCCGTGGTACCTTGATCACGTTCAGCCTGTGGCTTGCCTGGATACCGATGCCACGGCTCATACACTAACGTCTCGAGCGCTGGGAGACTCTGAAGAATCTGGTTCAGCGTATTCCACGAGTATTGACGGCGGGTATGTCGACGGAGGATAAGCTTGGTTACGACATGAACGGCCGGAGGCCCTTGTCCCCGTCGAAACAACAGATTGATGGGGCTCCCTGCCAAGCGAAGGGCCGAGTGGAAAGGAGGCGCAATTGTGCGTTGCCCGTCGAGCCACCCGTGCGAGGGATCGTGGAAATTCGGCATCTTTGGTGTGTCGAGAGAAGTTGACCGCGCGCTCCTCACGTGAAAGCCCTTAAAGAAATGTGTCGAATCACTCGGCGAGTGAACGCTTATCTCGAGCTCCAGTCCGCTCGGCGCGGCATCGCGGCCGGTCTGCCACGTGCTAAGAATATTAAATAGCTTCAAGATGGCTCTCCTGATGGTGGTGCAATTGTTCTCTCGTGCCGGACCCAGCTCTGGGTAGTCGCAGACTGAGCACTTGTAGTGGTTGAGCTCAATGCGCAGCCAGAGATGCTTTATTTGTCGTCTGTGCCGGCGAGCCAAATTTCCAAACCTCTTAAGGCATGATTGATGCAAAGTCAGTTTGTCAAAGAGTTTTGGCTCGAAGACGGCTTGCCATTCTCTGCAAACGCATGCATAAGAAGCCAAGCAGTTTCCTATAATTGACGCTTGATTGGACTTGCGAGCGCAATCACGATAGTCTCGCTCCACGACTTCCAAGATCATCAGCCGGATTTCTGGTGGCAAGAGAACCCATTGTGACATGCTGGTCTGTTATCACGCCTATTTGCGGATCCAGAGAAAGGTTGCTTGCAGACAAGCAGCCTCGTTGCCGCGGATGCACTGTCGCGCAACGAGTTTCGAGCTGGAGGCATAGCGCGCAAATACTCCTTCTCCCGGCGAAGGTTTGCCATACGTCGTATTTCAATCGTGGCGGTCGACGATGTGAGGCCGCCCGGCCCTGCCCACCTCCGGGCTGGTCAGGAGGATATGTTCGGAGACGGACATCCAGATGTGTAGCACGGCCGAAAGATTCGGCGACTTAATACGTGACCAAAGTGCACCAAAAGTTGCTGATGGCTCAACGGACAGCGGGCAATGCATGCTTCGGCTGCATCAGCACGGCGTACAACTGCGCTATTCGAGCATCGTGGTGACCGGATTCGGGAGCGTCATCGCTAGCTCGCTCCATTGCAAAGGACTAGCCAACAGGGAGCAACCCAGTCGCGGTGCGGGTCGGAGATGATGTGCGATGAACTCCAGCGGCCGGGGCCTCAGCCACGTTTTATCTTGATATTGCGGAGGCTGCGGTTACAGAGAACAGATCATGGCATCCTGATGAAGACGAGGGCTCAGCAACGCATCCGCCTCCTTCCACAACGCTCAGCGTGGATGAGGAAAGGGCAGGTGTCGGGGTGTTTCTCCGCAAAAGCCCGGGTGCTGGGTTGGGCAGGAAGGATCCAGCCTGTGCGAGGGTACTCGTAATGCAGGCAGGTCCAACGGCATCAGTCCCTTGCCAGAAAGGAGTCACTCCGCACAATAGACCGCGGTGACAGCCTCGGGCAATCGTTAGCTTCATCCACGTCAATCAATCCTCAAACCCCTCTACCCAGCGAGGCGTCGGCCCACTCTCCTCTCCTACTCGCAGCAGACAACAAGATGGTGGCAGATAAATTATAGCCCCCGGGCCCCGAGTCGACCAACACCACGGAGCAGTGATGGCTCATGAACTCAACGGGTCTGGCGGACGGGCACTGGGCAACAGGCAACGCACACCGCAGCGTGCGTGTCTGTATCCTGCAGCGTTTAACCGTCGGCTGCATAAGCCGTCAGCATTGCGAAGTTCCGGACCGCCACGGCACGTCTGCCTGACTGCGTCTGTCTCACTCGCTGGCCGCTTGCTGGTAAATCAGCAGCCAAATGGGGGCGGCGAACCCCGTTGCGAACGGGGCGGCTCTCGGTCCTCGAGCCGGCCCAAGCCAAGACCGGGCTGTTCCGGCCTATCGTCCGCTGGCGGCTCCGCTCAATTCTGCCTGTCATTTCAGCCTCTCCATTTATGTACATCACTCTGGCCTGTGCTGTCGAGCAGCGGCGCGGGAAGCCGTCACCAAAGCCTTGGTTCGGAGTACACCGGGCGCATGCTCCCGCCTAGGTTGCCATCTCATTGCGCCGGACGCATCGTTGAATCCCCGCTGCTTTTGTCTTTGGCGTGGTCGCACGACAGAACCTTGTTGTCTGCCATTGGCGGGCCGCATTGACGCGCTGTTGACAGTTCGCCGCCGTCAGGGCATCATTTCATTCCCTTGCTTGCTTTGTGTGACCTGGACCGCGGGCAATGTTGACTCGTCGCGTCAGCCAGTCCGGAGGCGGAAATAAGCACATGGAAGTGACGTGCACGAATCGGACTGACCCAATGCGGCAATGCCTCATGCTCAAGGCGAGGCGGCGCCCTCACGTTTGGTTCCAAATTGGGCATCGAACTTCTGTCCAGGTACGAAAAGGGGCTTGGATCTTTTGGTCAGCCATTTTGTGCTGAGTTAAAAGTACGCCCTTCGTATTTCATGTCGCAAATGCCAGCATCGACCGACAGCCGACCCCGGTCGAGTGATTGAGGTGCGTCGACTTCGATCTGTTGCGAGTACTCGTACGGATACAGCAATTGGCACGCTCCTGATCGGGCCCGGTCCTTGGACTGCAGGCCCTCATCTTATATCGCACGCTTCAGAAGCCTTGCAGGAGCCCCGTCCCGCCCATTGACGCTCCGCGCCTCCCCGCAATTATGTCATGCATCGTGGCATTCGACGGTTATGCTTCGTTTCCCCTGGACCCTCGTTCGCAAATTGACCTTTCTGGGCCCGTTGCAAGCAAGGCCTTCCGGCCTGTTCTCCACTCCTGTCTGGCTTTCTGGGCCCTGGGCCCTGGGCCCAGAATCCCGTCGTCACCCCTTCACCGTTTTGAGGCTCACCTCTCAGTGCGGCCCGGGTCTGTTTAAGTAGTTGGACAACCCTTCTTGCCCTCAACGCCAGGAGATGCCTTCTTGCTGCTTGACTTTGACTTGTTTTTTATCCTCCTGATCCCTGGCCTCCCACCAGGCAACACGTCGCCCTGGGCTGCCCTTACCTTCAGCATGCGGTTTACAAAGGCAGCGCCACCCGCTTTCTTCGAAGCCTGATCATCTAGTGTACTTGCCCAGTGCGCAACCACATTACTCCCTTCGAGCCTCCAGCTCTCTTCCCGTGTGCTATTTGAGACAGCTCTGAACATGAGTTCCTCATCTCGCGCGTCACGCAAGTCACGGCATGCGGCCAGCGTTGCCAGGGTCATGTATACCAACGCCGTATACTTCCCCAACAGCCGCATATATCAAGGCGACACCCCGGGTATGCTCAACTACAGTTGCATCAACCACGTCTACTATGCGTATGCCAGCGTTGCACCAGATGGCGGTGTGTTTGTGAGCAGATTCCGACACTTGACAATCCCGATCAGATCTTAGTATCATTACTGACTCGTGGCCTGCGGAATCCAGCTAAGTGATGAGTGGGCTGACGCCCAGGCTCCCGTGGACGGCGTACAGGGAGGCTTGGGATCGTTGATGCACCTCAAGCAGAAGCATCCTCATCTCCAGGTGGTCTTGTCCATTGGCGGAGGCAACTCATCAGATCTGTATCCTTCTGTGGCGGCCAACGCTTTGTTCAGGCACAATTTTGCACGTTCAGCATTGGGCCTTGTTGAGGCGTCAGGCCTCGATGGCATCGACGGTGAGCGACGTTTTACTTGAACACGACGTGAGACTGGACGACTGACCTGTGTTTTGTGGCTGCCGACAGTCGCGTGGGAGTATCCTTGTAATGCACAGCAAGGTCAGGACTTTCTCGCCTTGCTTGCAGACATTCGCACTTATCTGCCCGACGACCGTTTTGTCCTTACGGCAGCTCTGCCTGCCAGCAAGGCCATCCTGCAATTTATAGACTTGAGAATGGCGGCTGCCTATCTCGATTTTATAAACTTGATGGCCTACGATTTCTTCGGCACTTGGTCACACAGGAGCGGCCACCATGCGCAGCTGTATGCAATGAGCAAAGACGAAACCTCGGCGGCATCTGGAGTTGCGCATATCATGTCTCAAGGCTTCCCGGCCCAAGGGATTCTGCTTGGCATTCCGACGTACGGTAGGAGCTTTCTGCATGCTGCGGGCCCTGGACAAAAGTTCCGAGGCGGGGGTGGCGACGGCGGGACGTTTGAGTATAACCAGCTTCCTCGGAAGGGGTGCAAAGAAACTGTGGACAAGCGTCATGTCGCTGCCCAATGTCTAGGCGCGGATGGAGGCTTCGTCACCTACGACAACCCCGAGACTGTCAAGGCCAAGGCCGGCTTCTGCAAGCAGAAGGGGCTGGGTGTAAGTCCAATCGACTCAACGTTGACGGCCCTTCATATTTTCAGTACGCACCGACGTAGAAGGGCCACGATTGCTAACGATGGCGCAGGGCCTTTTCTATTGGAATGCGCCGGCTGATTCTAGAGACAAATCACGAAGTTTGGTCGCGGCTGGTTTCCGCGCGTTGCATTCATCATGACGCGGTCATCAAGGACGGTAATGAGCACGACTACTAAACGGAGAGGCGTGATAGACGGCATCGGCGGAAAGGCGTCAGCATTTTAATGGTCTTGTGCAGGCATTCGTTAAGGCCAAGGTTCGTTTCAGTGCACATCGGCATCAGCATAGGCACGCTTCAGCATATCGAAATGGCAGGTGGTATCGTTACCCGCCTCAATCGCAAGACATATCATGACGTGCCATTCAATAGATTTGATTAGATTACACAGCGGCCATGCTTGCCATGGCGTCCATATCGTGATAAACTACTCGTAGACGACGCTACAGGTGCCGGGAACAGATGGGGTGAGACGCTCAGCCAGCGTGCCACTCGCCAATTATCGGTCACATGCAAGTGCATAATCGTGGACTCGCGTCTTGCATGATCGATAAACGTTGACTCGCGTTTTGCATGATCTGCTCACCTGCGTTGGCGGGCATGAACGCGCGAGATGCCTTGATTATGGAGGAGCCTCGCATGTGTCCGTATTGCATGGTGAGTGAGTCGTGGCTCACTCCAGACATTGTCGACAACGAGACCCAGAGCCTGTCTGGGCCCGCCGGTGAGTCGGCAGTGTGCTGCATATGTCTACATGCGCGAGGCATAGCCGTACGAGACAGCGAGGGATCTGGGCAGGCTTGTGACGGCTGGTAGAGTTGAAGGATGGAGGACTGAGCTGCTCACCTAGCCATGGCAGTACAAGAACTCCTAAGTGCCTTTATCACTAAGGTACCTTAGGTACGGTACCTTATGCGCTACAGTGCCATATGTCACCGTTTTGGCCGGGTGCCAGCACGTCCCGCGAGCTAACGGGTACCCCGTACGTGACCTGTGGATAAGATAAGGACCCGACACCGAGGGCGAAACGTCATGGGCCAGGCACCACACTCCTCAGTCCTCACCACCACACAAGCCCCCCGTTGAGCCGTCGCCTCACCGCACGCTCTGACACAAAACAAAGGCCGACACAGAGCTCAGCAGGCAACAAGCGAACGCAGCTTGAGCTGAAGATGCGCGCCGCGAGGGCCGCTCAGCCTTCGCTCTCCGCTCAAGAACTCGCCTCTTGCACGGCGTAGCCACTTCAGCCATCGCCGCGCGACCATCGCCATGTCCGAGGGTGCCTCACCCCCCATCGAGCCCCCAGCCGCTGCTGGGGGAGCCGCTTCAACGACGCAGCTCGGCGAACACCAGCCGGCCGGCGACGCTCCCCCAGCCTTTGAGCCGCTCTTCACGCTCCTCACCAACACGACGGCCAACACGACGGTGCACCCCCGCGTGCAGTACCTCTTCGCCGACGACGACACCTCCGTGCTGTCCAACCCGCCCGACCGCGCCGTCGTCGTCGACCTCGCGCCCTCGGCCGACAACACCCGCTGGACCGTGTCGTGGGCGTCGAGCCTCAGCGCCGACTTTGCCGTCACGAGCTCCCGCCTCGACGCGCAGCAGGCCGACGGGGAAGCCTCCGACTCTAATACAGCCATGCTGCGCATCGAGGGCGTGGAGCGCGAGCCTGTCCCCGACGTGCGCGGGGATAGTCTGCCCGCCTCAGGCTCCGGGAGCGCCGCCGTGGCAAAGGACGACGTGGACGCACTGGCGGATGAGTTCCGCCGCAGGATGGACGTGCTGAAGAAGGTGGTCGGAGAGGGCGAGCGGCGCAGGCAGCAGCACCAGCACCAGCACCAGCAACAAGAACAACAAGAAGTGCAGCCTCCGCACGAAGAACTCGTCGACGCAAGCAGGAGCCAAGATGAGGTGAGGAGAAAAGGCGCTGACGAGGGCGAAAGCGCAAAGGAGGGTGATGGATGAGGCAGCCGTCCCGTTTCTGGGCCGCACATTTGAGTCCTTCCCACCGTCCGCAGCCGCCCTCATCAAAGACGACAACAATGACTTTGGCACCGTTCGCCTCTCTCCACTCCTATCAGTCCATTACGCGAAATGGTTTCCTCTAGCAAACGATTTACGACCGTCCTACCAGCAGGCCCTCCTTTTCTACTGTCCAATGATTTGTACCCTGCGGTTCCTCTGTTACCTCTCAGCACGAGCAGCAACTCCTGCTACCTAGCTCACTTGCATCTTGTTTGGCGTATTGGTCGCTCAAAAGCTCCCTTCTACCTCTCTCAGCGCGGTTAGATACAGCGCTTTTCTAGTATGAGTCAAATTCAATTTCGAGCGCATTCCGCGACACATACTTTGACACCAGGAAATGTGCTTTCACTGAGCTCACGCGTGACCGGCAACCGAAAGATCAAAAACGTGATTAAAAGAAGTATTGTCAACGCCCTTTATGCTAAACTCCCAGACTCAGAATCACATCATCCCTCCAACACAATGGCCAAAACAAAGGAGGGCTCTAAAAGGGACGGAAGGAAACGGGGCCGATCCAACGCAAAGTGTCAAGAGGCGAAAGAGCGGACACTCGCAGAGCGCCGCCATCATGACCCTCCATGGCCCCTCCCCCACGCTTGCCCAGTCTTTTGGCTACCGTCGCTCCCGTGATGATGCGGTGTTCCCTGAGCTGGAGGGGGAAATTGCAGTAAAAAGGAAAATCAAGGCGTGCGCAAGACTGCTATATGTCGATAGTCTTCTCTATAATACTCTAGGGAAAATTGATCCGCTGTGGGGATGCGTGCGTGCATGTAGACAATCATGCCACCAACACGCCCAAGACTCTGGCTGTGGCTCGAGAGCTTATTGTGGTAATTGGGGAAGGTGGACCTGGCGGCCAATGCGGGCCATCTCCCTTGCAACGTCCTGGCCGACGGGCATGCGGGCTCGCAGGGCGACGGGAAGGGTGTGGACGATGGGCAAGGCGCCAATTTCCTCGATGACATCTCGCTTGCTGCTGTTCTTGTTGTTGTTGTTGCCGCCGCCGGTGCTCTGCCGGATGACAAAGACGTAAATGAGCACAATGATGATGACGATGACGATGATGGTTACTGTATCGGGAGTCAGTGATGATGTTGGCGTTGGTAGAGGCCATGATCTTACCGCAGATGCCCAGGCAGATCCACTTCTTCTTCCTCGTCTTACGAGCCGTGTTCACGGCCACACCAATCTCCTCGTTGCCCTTGTCTAGGTTGTCGACGACTTCCTCTCCCTTTTGCTCAATCTGCATGACGGCAGCTTCTTGTTGCACGACCAAGGTATCCATGTCCTGGAAGAGCTGCGACAGCTCCACCATCTGCTGCTCAATCTTGACCAGAGCCGCGTGGCGATCCTGCACAGCCGTCAGCGCGGCGCGAGCCCGTCCCTGACGATCACTCTGCATCAAGGCCTGGCTGAAGACCTGACCGCCGCTGGTGTCCTCGATTGCGGCACGGACTTCGTCCTCTGTCGCATTGGGGCGCACGATGCGGTACTGGCGGGCCATCTGTTCCTGGGTACGCTTGCGGAATTGAGACTCGACCTGCTGGTACTGCTGAATGGCCGCCTTCAATCGACGGTCGACGCGGCCAACCTGGGGATTGTTCTTGGGGGTGCGCGATTCTGGGCTGGACTTGACGGTTCGGACACGCTCCGTGAGACTGCGGTATAGGGCCATGGTGTCCGTGGAGAGGGTATCGAGCTGGCGATTGGCAGCGCTGGACGAGGAGCTGTCGGCATCGTCGAGGGTTCGCTGCTGCAGCATGCGGAGCTGTTCCAGATTGCGCTCAATCTCATCGATGCCGCGGTCGATGTCTCTGCATTCGTTGAGAATACCATTGGGGTCGCCGCCTGCCATGGAGCTGGCATTCTGGGCTAGGGGAGCCATCTCGACGTTGTTTCCTGAAAGTCGCGTTGAGCCTTCATCGCGGTGAGATTGCGTCGGTACGGTAGCTTACCTGCGTAGCCGCCGTCAATGGACTGGTTCTGGCCATAGCCACGGTTGCCAGCGTAGGAGCCCTGGCCATAGCCGGCCTGGGGCTGCCGAGCAGGCGGCGCGCCATAGCCCGGGGCTTCCTCCCGCTGGTCGTAGGGGTTTGGCCTTCCGCCATATCTAATTCGGCAGCGTCAGAATCAGCATCAACAACAGCGTCTGCATGTACGTCGGGAAGGCGGTTCGAGGTCCCGACGTCGGTGGTGTGATTTCTGCAGGGCGAGTGGTACTAACCCGTACTGTTGCGCCATTGTCAGCAAACGTCGTCCCGCGAGGCTACTGCAGAGAACAATAATGAAGAAAAGAAAAATAGCATTCCAGGGCCAGGCTGCGTCGACTAGAGTGCCGTCGAAGCACTCGGACCAGCAGCATGGCCTTGTTGAAACGCCAATGGTTGGGAAAGCAGGGGTGAAACACTGACACTCATGGTGAGATTGGGAGCGCCTGGCGCTCGGGAGTCGGATGCCGGGAAAAGAGGCTCTCACAGAGGCTGGGAGGAGAGACGCGCGAGGTTTGGTGGATGCGGCACTCGATCGAGACTTGAGCGGGCGACGATGGGGACGAGGTCGAAAAGAGCAGCGGGCCCAGGGTGTAGTTAGATGTTGACGACAGGGAGATTGGCGTTGCGGGCGGCAATCAAAAGGGGCGGTGCAGCCACTCAGGTACCCGTACGAGCAGGGCGCGCACACTGTGGCGAGAGCTGACGACTCGTAGCGGCCAGTCTCCAGCGAGATCGTCGCCCGCCCGCCAGACTTTTCAGAGGTACCTGCTCTGTGTGAGCTGCACTGTGTGTGCTCCCTCCAGCAATCACCGGAATACGAGTAATGTTACGAAATCTCTGGCGCTGCATCCGCGCACAAAGACTCTCCTCGCACTCTCGACGGAGACGGGCCAGCCAACAGCGAAAAAACGCGAGCCTAGAAAGACGCTTGCGCACCAGACCAACGGCAGCTTGCGGCGACGACGGGGCCCTGGGCGGGTTCGTCGGCCGGGTTCCTGCAACGAACTGGAGCACCCTTTGTGGGCTGCCTGGGGACAGGGATTGGGCATGGCAATCCTGCGGCCACGAAGGGCCGGCCAGGTTTCATGTTGGAGCTTGCCGCGTAGAATCCTTGGACGTTTCCATTCGTTGGCTGTGACAATGGTGCTACTGATGGCCGTGGACGCCCAATACCGACCTGAAAGCCAGCCGCTGCGTGAGAGACATCTGGCTCGTCCCCTTCCATACACTGTCCAGAGTCGCATCATCACATGCATCGATCAGTCCAGAGCCGACGCGACGATTGAGGGTGACGCTGCGCGGATGAGCCACCAACCGTAAGCCGCGATCGGGGGCCTGAACGCTATAAATAACCAGTCTGCGCCACTCACTCACCCACCAAGGCTTTCGTCCAATGAGTTCACCAGCTGCCGAGCCATGCTCGTACGTCCACGAGGACGGGACGACGCCCAGCCTTGTCCAACAGGGCAATCAGTCGAACATTTTCTTTCATCTGAAAGACCATGCCGAGAAGGCTTTAACGTCCGCGTAACCTCTCTGAGCAGAGGCTGGGCTCGTCTGCCAAGATGTCTCTAGACAGCATGCAGCATTCTTGGACTGCTCTCACATTCGTCGGAACTGAGGAGCAGAAAGTTTGCATTAATCGTGAAGAACATTTACTAAATATATCGTCTCTCCGCCATCTTCTCCGTCGTAACCAGCTCTTACCGTAGAGTCTTGCCCAACTCCAGTCGTGGGGTCTTCATGACCTCGCCTCAGAAGCTACAGGACAGCATACGCCGAGACATAGCTGACACTGGACTTATTGGGTGTCTGCACCAAATCGCTCCGGTCATATTTCACAATGTTGAAGCGGTATTTCATCTCGTCATCGGCTTCCTTGGCAAGCATCTCCAACGCCGCCATGGCGACGCCAATGGGATGCCTGCCACAGACCGTGTTCTTCGTCTGTTTGAGATTGTCGACAAAGGCATTATGTATGCCACTCTTAACAGCATCCATAGCAGCCTCGTCAAGCAAGCGAATAGTCTCATGGATGGGCGGCCCTATCGGGGCGGGATCAGACCTCCTCAACTTGGTCAACTTGGTCAGATCATTTCCTGCGGAGTAGACCATGTATGAGAAGTTGGGGCCCCAGTGGCAGAAATCCGAGCTGATGATGAACGCGTTTTCGGGGTCCTTGATGTATGGCAACAGGATCCTGCCCACGTCCTTCTCCTCGGCCCTGTCGTTGTCGCCAATGAGGATGGGGACAATGGTGGGGAATTTATCCGGAGAAGCAAAGGTCTTCTCGCAGCATTTGTAAAGGTAAGGCAGGTGCATCTCGAGTGAGTGTTCGCTTATATCTTTCCATCGCGGAATGTCTTCCATCTCACCCGCTTCCTTGACACGCTGAATCGTGTCCTGGTCCACGGTCAGGTTTCCAAACGGAGTGGCATACTCGGCAAAGGTGGTGACGGCGCAGCCCTCGAGGTAGTACGTGTGGGACGGGCCGAGTATGAACACCCGCTTCGCTTTGCTCAAGTCCAGGCAGCTGTAGGCCCAAGCAGCGCATTTTCCAGAGTAGTCATATCCCGCGTGCCTGTCGAGGAGAATTGTCAGAGCCGAGCCCACAGCCAATGCACCATTGTACTGATACTCACGGCGCAATTATGACCCTGGCTCCAGGGATTGGTAATTCCGACTCGTTGATGGACCCGGGGACCAAAGCCATAAACCCATCAAGTTGCTTCCCAAGGCCTTCGGCGTTCGTGCCGTACATATACCAACTGCCTGCCTTTTCTGCGGGTCGGATTGCCCTCGCCGTAGAAGCAGGGTCCATGTCGTCTGAAGGCTCCATGCTGTCCGAAGGCCTCTGGCAAGCAGTCTCCCGTGGTGTAGAATTGAAGGGTGAACTCGACTCAAGAAGTCTCGGCGCTCCGGTATACTCGTAAGGGAGGGCTTTCGATGGGGTCATCAACCCCGCCGCGGCATGCGGGGTTGCTGGTAACGCATCAAAGCCACAGCGGGCTGCGGGCTGAAGCCACTTGCTGGAGTTTAATGGGTCGCGCCCGAGAAGTGGCAGGTATCGCCGCAACGGACCATTGGCTGGCGATGTGTTAGCGCTCTACTTTCTTCGGGTTTCTCAAGTTTCTCAAGATATGCTTGATAGGCATCTCGTTCAGTCCTCCCACTCGGGCATGTGAACCTCAGTTCCTTCATCCTAATCTACCCATGCTCCAGGGATCTTGGTGTCCTGCTTTTCTATAGTGGCCCAGAAATCGTTGGCCATGTGCTCGAACTCGGGTGCCCACAAGATCATCCAGTCAGTGGCGTGCGGTCCAATCCTGAGATCGATGAGTCGGATCGGAATCCAGTAATAATCATTCCGAGCCGGACCCCTATCTCGGGCAGCAAAGTGTTCTATCTTCCAGCCAGCACGGAAAGACTTCCTTGGTACAGTCCGTGACCGCCGGATCGCATCCGAGTCGAACGCTCCTTTAGCGTCGTAGCAGTCGCCATGGAGGTTCTGGATTTCGCGCCGTCCGTACTCAAGAAGGTCAACTTCGGCGGCTTGGAGATCAGCGAGCCAGCGTTGGAGTGTTCTCTGGAGGACCATCTCACAGTGAGCAAAGCTGACATCTGGGCAGAGGTAACAAAGGACACCCCCGATGACACTCATGAGTGGTGTCCCTCTCCAAATTGGCACTTGTTGCAAGTCCCCGGGAACCACCTGCTCGACGCTATGCAGGTCAGACTTGTCAGCCGCGCGCGCAACGTCTGTTGCAAAGTCGCTCCAACCCTCGGTATAAACGCGGAAGTAGACGAATGGTTTCTTGAATGGCACCACTTCATCCGGATATCGGCAGGCAAGAGCCAATGCGGCTGAATGTACAAGTGAGAGCTGCTCGCGAGTCGACTGCCTGACGTCGGCGCTGATGACTGTGCCTTCGGGTGACAACAGAAGTCGCAGAGTACGGTGTATCGGGATGAAAAAAGCTCCCAGTCGGATGGCTTCCAATCGGTCCGCCAATGAAATGCTGTAGTACGCCGGCATGAACATGTCTCGAAACATTTTTGAATACGTATCTCCATAATCTTGTTCTCGTAGATAATCCAACGGTCTCTCGGCGGGAATCGCATCGGGCCCCCGAAGAAAAGATCGGAATAGCTCTGCGATCTCTTTTACCTGACGATCTTTGCGCGAAAGTGGTCTTGGCTCCGAACCTGGGCGAACAGAATTGAAAGTTATGGTGCCGAGTGCACTTCTAGTTGACCGTTAGAATGAGGACCTCATGGGGAGTTTTGCAATAACAGACTCGTGGTAACTATCTACCCTCTCATCCAGTAAATCGTCCAACCCCAACTCTAAAAGGGTTCGACACAAATCTAGCTGGAGGTAGCATGCTGCAAACTGAAACGGATTAGGCGCTAATTCGTTTCGTGGTTTGGCATACTCACGAATAACAAAGACCTGCCTCGCTCATCTCTGTCGTATGGCGAGGCCTTCCTTGCACTAAACAGTTGCAATACCCTCTCTTTGTCTCCCTTCTTAATGCATTGAAGAATTTCGCTCCCGTTAGGGATGATGTTGTAAGTTCGATACGTGACAGTCCATGCACCCAGTGCTGAGCTAGAGCGTAGTTCATATACAGATCTCGACAGCCAATCCGGCAGTTGTATGCGCGCTTGCCAAGATGCAGGTCCTTTGGCGCGTCCCAAAGAAAAGTGTCCAAGCACGGAAGAAGAAAAAGATGCCGAATGTTTCCTCGCTCTGAGGACTACACCGTTCTTGTGCGTCAGGTCTTCCTGGGCTTTCTTTTGTCGCGTTTCGTCCGCCGGTCTGTTTTCGGGCTCGTTTAGTCGCTTGACCACAACTGACGCGACGCTATTGGCAAAATACTCGGAGTTGATGTTTTTAAGGACATCATAAGAGATGCTTTGCTGCGCTCTGGGCTCGATGTTTTAGTTACAGACGCAACGTGACCACCTACACAAGTTCGTACTTACAGTTGATACATCTGGAGCGCCAGCTGCAATAAATCCAGCGACTGTGAAAGTCTTTTTTCGAGCTTCTCGAGATCCTTCTTTTTCATGATCACCTTCAACGCGGCGCTTCTTTGCTTGAAACCACGCTTGGTGTCGAGTTCGGTCTTCAAGTCTTGCAACATGTCCTCCAAGGCTTGTTGAGCTTGTTTGGTACATTCGTAGCTAATCTTCAGCGCGCTATGACTGTATGAAGGCCCAGAGGCATGTGGCTGATGAAAACTTCCCTCAATCTCGCGGAATATTGGCTCATAGGCCTCCAAATTCGTCACGAGAACGCGGATGTCTTCGGGGACATTACTGATCTCGCCCCAAAGCCTGTAGGCGTGGAAGATGTAAGTCGCCACTCGTGGTACACCCTGAACAAAGGCGGTTGGGTTTGCTGCGAGCTTTAGTCCGGACATGTCGACAGCCCACCTTGCTTCTTATTATTTCTGCGAAAAAAGACGGTATGGACTGCGCCTTGGCACGAGCCTCAGGACGCTCAGAGAACATGATGTGTCGAGTTCCGATCGACAGCCTGAGTCCACTTGGAATAATGCCTCCCTACACCTATGTACAACCAACATGACAGCAGGTGGCCTATCCACGGCGGCTACAGGCAGAAGCTGAGAGGATAAGAGTGCACGGCGGACAACGATTCGCCAGGCTCGACGAGCAGCCAACAGCAGCGGCAATGCCAGCATTTCATTCGCTTGGGCGAGCGGGTCAAGTCGCGGGGGAGGTTTCCAGGGGTCCATGGCCTGGTCTGCGTCGCTCCGAGTGGGTCATGGACTTACAGCTGTTGGCACCTACCAGTAGGTTCTATACAGACTTGTTGACAACATGAAGGGCGACACACAATTTATGCTCACTCGACTGATTTGGGACAGCAGTCAAAATGGATACATAAAGTTATAACAGGCTCCATGTCATTTCATCAGGCCAAGGGCATATCTGCATCGTGTTCTATTAGACACAAAAGCAGCTGCCTAGGTCAAAGGCCTGAAAAGAGTGTTGCGAAGCGCAAGTGATGATAAAGGACCAGAGCCTGTGGGATGTGGCACAACTGGCGGGCTGGGAACTGTGCAACTCAGGCTCTGCGTGCATGTACTAAGTTCGGAGCGGGCCGCACAACCAGTTCCTTGGCGCCGCGATTCAGCTACGTGATGAAGACCTCACCCGGTAGCGTTGACTACGTCGCTTCCTGCGATTAGGTACCGTTGTGCATTGCCATCCGGTAAGAATTTTAGTTTCAACGAAAATTTTGCTCAATACACAGAGGCTGGAAGCTCATTGCGTTGAATAATATTCTCGAGCACCCAGCCCTTGTATCCGACATGGAATTGGCATATATGAGAGATTTCATCTTCGTAAACTAGCCGTGATTCTTGCGAACATGGTCATGGCTGTGTCAATTGCTGAAGGGTTTTAGGCGCAAACATCTGCTCAACACCAGACATCATTCTAGATTCATGTTGCATCGCGAGCCCGCATGGAAGGCATCTAGGCTTTCCAATGGGCTCAGCCAATCATCTTCCCAAGTCATGTTGTCGAGAAAATCATGTGGTCACAATGAAACGGAGAGCTCAGACTCGGGTCAACGAGTACCCGATCAGCTGTCACTTCGTACCAGACTGGATACGCGGCAGACTTACATGTATACTCCAGATCATGGTACTCGTATAAGCAAGAGGACCGATGGTCATGACCCGTAAGCCAAGGCTCATGCATGCAGATTCTGCACGTGTCCAAAGATAGCCTACTCGTAAAGAGCTCGGTTTACGTCGTATGCATGTCGGTGTTCCGCATAGAAGCTTCAGTCAGCATTCTAACGTTTTCTCAGCGCAAAGAATTTTTCGTCCGAATAGCCGGCGATTAGCTTAGTGGACGGGGCATCCTGCTCGAGAACGTCAAGTACGTCTAAATGACCGGGTCTCGACCGAGCCGCTCGCTTGAAGCTTGGAAGAGAGCGCTTTGATGCAAGTAGATAGCTTACGTGTACCGGCAACACAGCAGCCCTCGATTACTTTCTCAGTAATTCCATGACGTCTGGCCGTATGAGGATGAGTAAGTATCTCAGGCGGTTTCACACCTGAGATCCCTCGCCATCAAATTTGAAACGCACAGCGACGCGAAAAGATGGCAGCGAAGTTGCAGCGCGAGCCATTCAACCAGAATAGGCAGGCGAGAAAACTTCTCCTCGTATGGTACTTCAAACACCTACCGACGGGGAGAAGAGCAAATTGAGCCGGGATCCTTTGCGTCCAAGCGGAGACGGGTTAATAAGGGCTACAACTTACAAGGGGAAACCTGCACGTCGAGAGCCCACTCGGTTACGGATGCAGACTGACCGAGGCGGAAGCGGGGACCGCGGCACGGCAAATGGCCTGAAAGAGGGCAAACCTCCAATTTTGTCGTGTAATCGCATCGCCAAGACGGCCGGCGAGATCGTTGCGGGTACGGCGGGAGACGGGAGAGTGAGCCGATCGTACCCAAGAGGGCAAAATCTCTGCGTTGAAGACGGGGCCTCGCGTTCTGCCGATTCCTGGTCTCGCTCCCATGAGTTGTCGCCCGGGCATCTCACGTCGTGACTAGCGACAAAGATTTCCCAGTTCGTCTGCCGAGCCGCAGCGAGGCCCACCGAGGCCGGGCATTGGACAGGGGTCTGATCGAAAGGATCTGCGGCACAAGTCGACAATTCCCTTCTGTCGACGTCTGGACTGCGCATCTTACGATACAGACAAAAGAAATAGCGCTTTCTCCTGCCTATAAGTGCACTAAAAGTAGGGATCAGCTGCTCTGTGCCGCGCACAATCTTTCCGCGGGCGGGTCAAAGAAGTGTTGCGGGCGTTTGCAAGTACAACCAATGCATCGGAGATATACGAGTACGGAGTAGTCCGTACAGCTTTGCTTGTTCAATGCAAGCTTCTCTAAGCCAATTACAGTCTTTGCTGCCGCCTTAGCTAAACCCGTTGGATCAATTTAAGGTAAGGTAGGTCCGTAGACAAGCGTCAACGCTCGGCGGGCTCTCCGGTGCGGCGCTCAAGCCACCCAAGCCACCCATTGGAGCGCTGGCTGCTGGCTCTTATCAACCGGTCTGCTCGTACTCCGTAGAATCCCCTCCCCGGGTGGTTTCCGCGGCGCGTGCTGAGCCGCCAAGCTGGAGGTGGCGGCGAGGTTTGCTCCGCACCGTGCATCCATGGTCGATGCAACGTGATCCTCAGCAGAGCATGCAGCCGCTTCGGGTGCATGCACGGGGTGAGGGTGCTAATATAAGCATATCGTAAGTAATCAGGCCATTTCGTCGCCGGAAACCGTGTTCTCTCCGCCCCCGGATGCCGGTATGAGCCTCACGTTGGGCGTCTCAGCCACCTCGTCGCTCGGCGAGGCTCTCGTTGCGGCGCTCTCCCTTGGGCGGACGCGTCGCGATGGGGGCTGCTATGCGCTCCGAGCCGATTACGCTTCAGTGGCGCATTCCGTCATGGCCTACGGCGGTGCGGGTACATCGTCTCGCCTCGCCTCGAAGTGCTCCGGGGGGCTGCAGCGCGCGAGCCAACCGGGGACCCGCCCCTGCCCCCACCACGCCGCCGCCGCCGTCGGCTGCTTACCTTACCTCAGAGTTATTACCAGCACGCTTTTCTGCCTTTCGCCTCTCGTCGTGGTCACTGCAGTTCGTGACAAACAAACATCTGCAGCCCAGCATCGCCGTGCTTCCTCACGCCGCCGTCCCTTTGCCCACGCGATCGCGCTCTTAGGCCCTTCCGCTTGTCACCATGGCGGGCTCCTCTTCCAAGTGGGCGTGGTCCAAGAGCACGCGCATCAAGATCATGCTCGTCATCGACACGGCCTTCTTCCTGCTCGAGCTGATCGCCGGTTTCCTCGCCCACTCCCTGGCCCTGACTGCCGATGCCTTCCACATGCTCAACGACATCATCTCCCTGGTCATCGGTCTGTGGGCTGTCGTGGCCGCGCAAAAGGAAACAACTGATCAATTCACCTTTGGTGTACGCTCCTCGCCCTCCCCGTGAGCAACGCAAGCTGATCACCTTATCGCAGTGGGTTCGCGCCGAGATTCTCGGTGCCTTCTTCAACGCCGTCTTCCTCATCGCGCTCTGCGTCTCCATCATCCTCGAAGCTCTCACCCGATTCGTCGAGCCGCCCGAGATTGACCAACCCAAGCTCATCCTCATTGTCGGCTCCGCCGGTCTGTTCTCCAACTTGCTCGGCTTCTTCGTCCTGGGCGGGCACGGTCACTCGCACGGCGACGAGGGTGAGCACGGGCACGCCCACGACCATGGCCACGGACACGACCATGACCACAGTCACGCCCACGACCATGCCCACGACATCGAAGAGGGCAGACCCGCCAGGGGTATCCGAGCCGAGTTTGCAGACGAGGAAGGTGCCGTCAATGAAGTCCTGCCCGAGACCGTGGTCAGGAGGGGAGGCGCGGCCGTGGACCGATCTGCCACCGATAGCCCCGATGCTGGTCGCCGCATCCGATTCGGAGAAGAGGCTCCGAGCCGAGACGAGTCCAACACGAGGGGCAGCCGCGCGTCTGGTCAGGCGAGGGGCCGAGGCCGGCGGAGGTCCAGTAAGAGTGGCCATTCGCGCTTTGCCAGCATCGAGGACATGAGCATCCATCCCGCTAGTTTCCGCCAGGATATCATCGCCGCCAGCCTTGCCGCGTCCAACACCACGGGCCAGGCTCTTGAGAGCGACAGCTGCGAGGAGTCGGCCAACTCTGAGGCCGAGGTGAATGAAGAGTCGCCTCTTCTCAAGGGCGCCAAGGGCAATAACGGCACCATCGACAGCAAGTCGCCCAGCTCTCATCCCGTCCCGGCCAAGAAGCACAGGTCTCGCCGGGATTCGAGCGTGCATGAGGGCCACATTCACACGCTGCCCCGCAAGCCCGGCGCCAAGGCCAGCGGTCACAACCACGCCGACATGGGCATGAACGCCATGATGCTTCATGTCCTCGGTGACGCTCTGGGAAATGTCGGTGTCATAGTCACCGCCCTCATCATCTGGCTCACCGACTGGCCGGGCAAGGTTTACGCCGATCCCGCCGTCTCCCTCTTCATCACTGCCATCATCCTCAAGACCTCGATTCCCCTCACCCTCGCCACGGCCAGAGTCCTCCTCCAGGCAACGCCCGAGAACATCGACATTCAGGACATCCGCCAGGACATTGAAAGGTTGCCTGGCGTCGTCAGCTGCCACCACATTCACGTTTGGCAGCTGTCCGATACCAAGATCGTCGCCAGCTTGCATCTCCAGGTCTCCTTCCCCATCAACAGCCACAGCGGCGAAAAGTACATGCAGTTGGCCAAGCGTACTAGAAAGTGCCTCCACGGATACGGGATCCACAGCGCCACCATCCAGCCCGAGTTCTGCCTCGACCAGGAGCACCAGCACAGCGGAGATTCCGCCGCCCTCGCATTGGATGGGGCCTCCGGCGACAACGCCTGCCTCCTGGAGTGTGTCGATGATTGCAAGGCGCAGGGGTGCTGTACTGGCCAGGAGACATCGTCCAAGGCCTCCTCGACTCGCCGTGGCAGTGACTCCTCGCATGGCGGCACCAGTGCCCAACGTCAGCAGTCTTAGTTGGGATGGCGACATTTCTGGTGTCGTTTGATTCAGCCTCCGGGTTAGACAACGCGGGCGGCCAGTCGCCTGCCGTGTGACACTACATGGTGCTACTCGTTGCTTTTCGCTACGAGACACTGGAGCATTCGGGGAGGCTTCTGTCCTTGATGGTTTTCTTCGGGCTCGATCGCAGCCCATTAAATAATACTCTTTGATAAAATGCGGGTCTGGCGTTGTTGTTGCGATGGGTTTGCTTTTGCTATCAGACAACATGTCGCGCTGTGTTCTCACAGGTGAGGGACGCCTCAGCGGAACGTCCCGAGGGTGGCTACAGCGAATAAGCAGTTACATTGTAGAATCTACCTAGTTTTTCCTTTGTTAATGGCAAAGCTAACTACATGCTTTGTTGGCGAAGCGTGAGGTGAATAGGTAAAGAAGCATTTCCGAGAACCAACCGTGAGGTGAAGCCGTCAATATATGTCGAGGAGCTTCTTGCGAGCCTCTGGTTATCGACATGCTGCTATCTCTTACATATCATACGGGTGGCTTCGGCTCCAATTCAAATTCATCAACGCAGGTGGTATCCGGTGTCTCATTGACCAGAATCAATACGTGTTCAATCCCTCTCATATCAGCACGCTGTTGGACTCATTGATGTACAGCCTTCCCTGATTTGCATTGTGGCAAGAGCAACACTCGCCAGCGACGACGATATCACCACATACAGTCAGCATCCAGCTTGATCCAATTACGTATTAATCCTCTTCTTGTCACATCGCCATTTGAGATGGGGGAGAAACGGCTTAAGAATTGTTTATTTGGCCTGGGTGAGAAGCGAGGCTGTCGTATGGTCACTGGACTGTGAGGTGGCTAAATTCCCCCATGCCCCAACATCCATCCATTCTGTTGAGAACATCGCGGCCGGTCAGCCCATGCTCCTTTATGACCATCTCCTCGCAACAGATCGCTGTCTGTACTACATGTATGCTCTACTGAAAAGCTGATGTACACACGCATCGACTCCTGAGCCCCGAAGAAGCTGCTCAACGGCACTACGTACTGTCATTGTTGCTCTGCATGTCCATATTTACCAGAGCATCTCATTTTTGTGGCCTATTTTGTTTAGTAAGGAAACTCCTCGAAGAGTACTGAAACAGAGGACACACAGCCCCGAGCCATCAGTTATTTTCGGATGTGTACTCTTGTCTGTAGGCACCGTCTTCGACTGCATGTTCCCGGATGGTCATACACAAAGCATTAAGCCCGCAAACTTGTAGGAACAAGTGGAATTGCGCAAAGAGCTTCGCTGTATAGATTAGCTGCCCTGCTGTTCACTAAATGATAGGGGCTCAGAACTCAGTCCAGCAACGCATCAAGATGAACTCTCGCGGATCTCCGCACTGAGCATATCACAGCCCGGTCGCGGGCATCGCGATATGAGCATTACAGTTTCTTGATGTAATTCTCGCTGCGAGTGATCCAAAGTCTCAAGCACCTCGAAGGACACCGACAACGATAATGATGCTCCAACTCTAAGCCGAGCACTTGCAGTGTTCGGACGATATTCAGGGGGCAAGAGATGTCAAGCTCAGGTTAATATTCTCAAGACCACTGCAAGCTTCCGTCGGCTTGTCCCTTCTCCAACATTGACAAAATCATTCCCGGCTTTGCATCACGGGACATTTACTTTACTTATCATCCAACTTCCACAGATCACCGCAAATTAGGGCTCAGTCTGGCTAGGGCGACGACCCCTGAGAGTGGCACATGACCTAAGAGCTATCAGGAAGGGTTCCCAGGAGGAATCCATCGTCCCAGAGCTCCAAACGACAGAAGCTAGCTAAATAACGAAGCCGTATACGGAGTATACATCGAGTCGACACAAACCAAGAGTACCTACTTGGCATGTAAGCGGGTGGACGCGACCAACAGAATGTCAGCAACGCAGTGGGCACAAGATGCAACGGTGCTCTACTGGTGTCAGATCACGCGATCGTAAACAAAATATCACCAGACAGGGCCCAGTGTGCCCGAGGAAGGAGCTCACTGGACCGATGCCGGCAAAGCCGAGGAACCGCAGCAATTCGCATGTTCGCGTCATGACGAATTTCGAACACCCAGGGAGAGGCCCATGCAAAAGCTTGATTTGCTCGATGTTCCCGATATCCTGATTTCGGTGCAGACAGAAAGCGGCGGGGTAGGTCAGCGCCGGTGGCTGGGGCATTGGCGAAGCGCCTTGCTGACCTGCAGCATGCAAGGCCAGGAAAGGCTATTTGAGCGAAGAGGGCGTTAGGCTGTGGCAAAAACAGGGACGAGGGGCGAAGCTATTGCTGCAGCCAAGTACGAATGGCAGTCCGTAGGTCGGGGTTCGACTGTGCTGTTGCCGATGAGTAAACGAACGCCATTGTTAGGCGAGCTGGAAGAAGGCAGCTCCGCAATCTGTTTTTCGTATGGGGCGCCTGCAGCCGCACGCGTATCGCACGCGTCAAGCACGAGGTGTCGATTCGTGGTGTTGATGACGAGACGACTTCACCAGTCTTCCAATGCCGCCGTGTCGCTTCCATGGCCGCCATCTTGGCCGGGCCCAAACTCGCGGCCAGGATCGATCTCGGGAGGCCGCATCTGGACAGGCCCGGGGCGACGCCAAGCTGTTAACTCTGTTGACTGTTGACGATGGGACGCGCGAGGCCCGGCTCTTGGGGGCGCGCCCAAGTGCGCGGGAACTCCGATGCAAGACGCCACAACACCAAACACCCTTGCTTTGGCGTGTCTGCGCCCGTCCTCGTTCAGCCTGATGTACGTTCGTTAGCACCATGCGGAACCTTGCTTCAGCGGCTACCGTTGGCTGCAGCATTCGCCATGTCCAAGCAACAGGCTCACGTCGTTCCACAGCCGGATGGGTTGGCACTTCGTCCCGTGCTTCAGCTGTCACGCAAGCAAGGCTCGAGCAACCGCTGCAGAGGATCTTGCCCCGTGTTTGCACATCGCGGGAGCCTTGGCTCGACACTTGCGTCCAGCTCGCAGCTGAAGTTGCACTCGCACTGCTGCTGCCGATCCCCACCCCCACAGATAGCCCGTTCCCCTCGTACTCCGCAAGTTCCCTCCAGCAAAGCATCTCTGCAGGATGCTGCTCTTTCGACGCATTTGGGAGTGCTCCGAGCCGAAACCGTCACTGTTGGCGGCTATCCTTCGATGTCGGGGTGGACTCCTTGCAGCAGCAAGCCGCCTCTGGGCGTAGGGGGCCAAATATCAAGAAGACGGTAGGTCCGGCCAATGCCCTGCCATGCCTCGCTGCCTCTACCCGCGGGCGCTGCGCGGGGACAAGTTTGCGGTTAGCTGCCGCCTGCTGGCTGGAAATGCACACTTCCCTTTCCAGGCCAAGGCTGAGATCCGCGGACCGGTGATTCTTATTGCATCACTCGCGGAAGCTGACATGTCGAGGAAGCTGTAAGGAAGAGGCGGCCCCACTGAGGCGTGGAAGGCTCCCATGTTCGTTTTGCAAGAGTTGGAAGTTGGAGACGTCCGATCCTGGGGTTCATGAAGCTCATGGCCACCACCGACCGCGCTGACGCCGAGTTCACGCACGGGCTCCTTGAAGACTACTCGTACGTTCCGATATTGCTTAGCTTCTGCCACGAGCTTTGTCTCTCGCCACTTGTGGCCGCTCTCTGCGGAGCTCGATGACGACCTCGTACACCGTCTTCCGCGGGACGTCGTCCCCCACCGCGTCTTCAATAGACCCCTCTGCCGCAGTTTGTGAGGATTTTGGACCCCGTTTCTGCCTCTTAGAAGTTTTTTCATTGTCTTTGAGCTTCCGATGCCGAGCCTTGAGCGGAGCTCCGGCGGAGCTGCTGGTGGATGAAGATGGGCTGGCAGGATGGAGTCGAGCAGACGGCGCTGTGGAGCTCATGGCAAGGTCCGTTTGCTGGGCTTCTGACATGCAGCAACGTGGCTGAAATGCAGGCTCTCCAGAAGGGGTTATATTGGTCGCCGGGCGCGGCGTCCAAGAACGCCAATTGCAACTACGACGACGATACGAATCTGAGTATGATTCCAGGGCTCAGGGACCTACTCTCGTGCTTCGCACGGCGGATTTTCCACATCCGGCTGTCTGAAGCCTCCAGTCTGCTCCGGCAAACTGCCCCGGTACGGTCTCTGACGATGACACGAGACGTGGCCGTAGCTAAGGATCGCCAAAAAGGGTCCGGGGCCGCCGAAATTCGAATGCTTGCTTCGCACCGTATTCTCCGCCTCGTTTGCTAAGCCGCGACAGGCGGCGCTCCGAGACCAGGGGGGAGTGAACAACCGCGCAATTGCACAGCACTTTGGAGTTGTGCGGGTGGCTGTAGCATTACTCCGTACCCAGCATCTGCATTGCGGCTGCAGCTCGCCAGCCATTGTCGCGATAAGTTCGCGTACCCTTCCTGCTGACGCCTCCAACCGAGCCAAGCAGCTGGCCAGTTGTCCGTACAAGCCTGAGCCTTCTGATGTGCGTTTCGTATATACATGCATGCGTTTTCGTCTCGTGCCCGCTCCAGCCAGCACGCAAATACCAGTGCCATTTGCATCTGAGCGGGCTTCGGTTTTTTTGAGATCCTCAGTCGAGGGTCCGCATGGAGGGTCTCCTGGCCCAGTATTTTATAGCTGCACCGTTATTGGCGTCTGCCAGGCCCAATGTCGTCGAGGTGGGACGAGAGGGACTGCGGAATGCCGAAAGCGCCTCGTAGGCTCTGGGACTCTCCAGCAGTTGGCCTTGCACCTCAGGAAGCGAAGCTGACGTTCGCACGAGATACCAGCTTACAGCACGCAACGATTTCCCAGCGCACATGTCGTGCTCTTAACGGCAGCGTACGAGTACGCGTACATGTACGTACAAACATTCATCCTGTCGGTGTCCGATAGCCCGGGAGGCGGCGCCTGGAACCTGCCAACGCTCTCGTCACCCACCGGAGACTGGGTTTATCACAACTAGCCAGATGAAGAGCATCCATCCACACCCAAGCCATCGGGGCACCCACTGGCGTTCCACCCTGCCTCTATCCCCACGAAAGCGAGAGGTGGTACAGGAGCGTGCCTCGAGCCACCCCGAGCCGCTGCAACGCCGCTGGTAGCTCGGCTTTAGGTGCGAAAACGCCGGAAAGGTCCTGGTCGGTACGAGCGAGATGCGATCTTCATCGACTCGGCACGTCATGATAGGGAGCGCCGGCTTACGGGCAGGTTAGTTGCAGCGGAAGGGCGCATTGTCCACAAGAGGAACAAAGTTGCGGTTCGCCATGAAACCGGCAAGTCACAGTGTAATTTGCCCGATTTCTCCAGGACCCTTATTCAGTTCAGGAGGCTCTTTACTTGTATGGGGAGACCCTCGCCGCACGGTACCGCTTATGAGACCTGTGCATCGACTTCAGGTGTCACCGCCGCCAGCAGTACTGCAGCCGCCGTGACGCCCTGCAGACAGGCGATGCAATGTGATGCTGCTCTTGCGCGACGCGAGACTCCCGGCGCCCTGGCGGGCCGTGAATGTCTCGCTGCGCGAAAGATGCCTCAAACATCAATTACTTGGCCCGGCTGTGTTTCAACACGCACGGGAAAGGCGCCCAGTACGAGTAAGTTACGTTACCAATGTCAAGGCGTCGCATCGGCTCCAATCCATGATGCACGATGAAGCACAATTGCGCATTTATGACGACGGACGCCGCCGTCCAGTCAGATTAAGGCGGCAACGGACCCCCGGAGTGCGCTTTGCTAGAGCAGCCCCTCGGCATTCCCCTGCCGAGGCCATCTCGACACCGACCAAAGTTTCTGCACGATAGGCTTGTTCGCCTCGTCAATGCTAGCCGCGATGGGTTCCTGCAGCTTGGAACAGGAAGAGTTTTTTTCTTTTCCTCCTCTTCTGTTCGAGACCGCCTCGAAGAAAGAGGGGTCTCAACGGTTCGCTTACGTTTTGGGAGGCTGGCAGTGGACAATAGCAGTGGGTTTTCGGCATCTCCCCTTGTTGCGGCGATGGAGATTGGTGAGGCTGTCAAGAGGGTCGATGGGGAAGTGGGCGTGCTGTACGAGTACGGAGCAGCTGTTGCGTTGTGGTAGGTTCGCGCATTCATGCAGGTTGCGGCAGTCGATGAGACGGGCGCTCAACTGGGCGTGTGGCGAGGGAGAAGCCCCTGACATCACGCCCTGTTCTGATCGTGAAGCTCGCAATGTGCATAGTACCCCATCCTCGTGCACGGCGCCGTACGAGTACGAGTAATTCATCGGGCAACGCAGACGGCAGGAACGGTAGTGTTGCTGGGCCAATTGGTCGCGCCGCTGGCAAGGGCCGTGATGCCGGCACGAAATTGTCAAAAAGGATGACCAGGCCACACAGTGCCGTACGGAGCAAGTCGCGTGGAGCGTCCGAATTTGGAGGTGTCGTCAACTGCATTGCCGTTGGCTTCACCAGCCACAGCGTTCGTGGCGCGCTATCCCGACTTGTGCGCTGTCGTGCAGGTTCAGCCTCATCGTGCAACCCAATCCCGCAGCGCAGGCATGAGGCCTCTTACCGTTTCAGGCAGGCTTCCAGAAGACCACGCAACCCCAGTCCGTTCCGGGGTGGAGCTGTGCAGCTCCATTTGCACCTCATGCCAACGCTTTGTGCAGAGGCCTAAGAGGGAACGGGCAGGGGTCTTGAGCCTTGCTGTCTTCGTACTCGTACGGACCACCAGGTTTGTTGCATCATCAAGGCGATCAATGCTAACGAGATGGAGTCGATCCTCGGTTGTTCGACCAACGACGGGGCGGGCAAAAAAAATTCGCCCCTTCTCCTCTCCTCTTTGTTACTCCATGCACTTCGACGTGTTTGAAGCCGCCTCGGGTGCGTCGACAGGCACAGGCGCCAGGGTGATGGTTCGCGTCCCACCAAATCCGAGGCTCCTGATTAGCAGGTTGGTGTTGCGGCGCCGGGGCCTGCTGGGCCTGCCGGGGGACCTGGAAGCTGAAGGCCAGTCAACGAGTGGCTAGCTGGCTCCTACCGGCGGCTCTCTGGGGCGGTTTGACTGGCAAAGAGAGCAAGACCCGGCGCGACTCCATCGGGAGGACCCTGAAGCAAGGGAATGGCGTTCAATCATCAAAAAGCGGCCCCTCGGGGCTCCTGCTTAACGCGTTTTGCAGGACGCCATGCGGCCACGCCCGCGTCGTAACGTTCATAAAGTGCGTGCATGGTCATGGTCATGGTAGTGGTCATGGTGTAGGCGAACAAAGGAAACGCAGGCAATAGCCCACTTGTCTGAGTGTCATTTCGGGTACGGCGGCGGGTGGACGAAACAGTATCCCCACGTCGCCTGCACGCCGTACCTAAGCAGCCGCAGCGAGAGCAGCCCCTTGCCTTGGTCTCTGCTCGTACGGACGCGCAGAAGAGGCCGCTTGCTTGCCTTTAGGAGAGACGCTTCGGATCATGTGTTTGGCACATCGCGGCTCATCCTCGCGAGTATTCGACGTCGTCTCTGAATGCGCTGGTTCGGCACAAGCCAGCAGCATTATTTCCCCTGCACTGCCCGTGGATACCTTCATTACCATACCTTGCTTCTCAGCACGGAGCACGTCGTCTTAATTTTGCCAATCCTGACGCCCCCCGAGCTGTTGCCCTGCCATCACCAGGACCGTCACGGGGGTCCAGCGCGGGATTCCTGCGCTCCGGCTGGGAATGCCCAATGTCGGCGGCACCACCGGCTTGACGGAGCTGCACGGCGCGAGTCGTCGCAGTCCTCGTACTCGGCCAAGCAGTCTGGGCCGCTGCAGACGAAACGGTCCTTGTTCCCGGCAACTCGACAGCCAGTCAGGGTCAGCCTCCAAATGTTGAGGCCCTTGCGGGCAGCGCTAAGCACAGCTTTTGGTGGTTGCAAAGCCTGGGCAAGCCTCACGAGCCAGCCTAGCGGCTCCTACTCGTACTCCCACTCCACCCGGACCGAGAATAACCCCTACGTCAGAGCTTGTACTGCTTTGTTCATGAAACCCACTGATTGCACAGCACATTTCCGTACATATCGTAGAGGGGCAGACAATGTCTCCGTAGCGGATCAAACATTCTCATGACTTTACGCACGCAATATTCATGTCTCGCATACAGAAAGTCAGGCCTGGCAGTCTGCAGCCACGACGCCTCAGGGCCGTACTGGTGTTGACGATGGCCCATCAATGACAATGGCCTGCTTGTGATGCGACGTGTCTTAGGATCGTGCTCTGGTGTCGCGCCAATATGAGCCCCAAGCCGCCGTCAGGACCTGTTGCAAGGCGTTCTGCGGACTCGCCCTGTTTTGTGCCGGCTCAGCCATTCTTCCTGTACGTATCTGTTTGCGTGGCAGGGATCAAAGGATCCTCGTCGTTTGCGTGTGGGGGAGCTTTGCGGCCATGCGATAGGCCCGCGTCTCAGGCTGATCTCACTGATCTCAGCAGTGACCTTGGCTCGTGCCTTTTGTTGGTCGCACTGGCCGCGGCGTCTCGACACCATATCAACCTACCACAGCTCGCCTGAGGCTCTCTCCCGAGCAGAGCCCAGATAGTTCATCGGACAGGTTCGTCGGGGGTATCTTTGTTGGCTTGACCAGGGTGTGTGGTCGAACAGCTGAAACACCCTTCGGTGGCAAGGTTTGTCTTTGCTCAATTGGAGCGAATCTGCACCACTGGAGCGATCAAACAGACAGTCGCAAAATACACAAACAGGAGGCAACAAGCGTGGCTCCTTCGATCAGTCTCTCGTCAGTGACGTTGATAGTTTTATTTATTTCTTTTTCTTTGCGTGCACTCTACTGCACCGGACCATCGCGTACTGCCCTGCTCGGACAATCACGGCTCATTCTCCAGTTACCGAGCATTGCCGCAAGGCAAGGGCAATGAGCTCGGATCACCAAGCTGGCACCGAGCGTATGGTTGGAAGCCGTCGCACTCCTGATATTCCTCCGCAGCTAGCCTCGTAGGCCCAACAAGGGTCTGCGAACCAGTAGCGAGTCCGGTGCAATCGACAGCTCAGGCCGCTGAGGAGAGGGCGATGCAAGCCAACAAGCCAATGGCGCAGCAATTCCGTCGCCGCAACCATAGCCGAGTCTTACGAGTACCATACAAGTATCTCGGATTTCAGCTGGGTGCCAGTAAGATAACGGAGTACTCCGTACCCTAAGAATGGCCTGAAGGGACCCTACCTGTCCTGTTCCTGGCCGCTCTTACCCCTCAGTGGCTGGCCGTGGGGACCGCGACCCCAGTAAGAGACCTGAAGCTTGCTTGAGGTCGAAGCTCGTACGAAGCGCGGATTTAAGCTCTGCTAGCTCGTGCAGCCATCGCCTTGCCAGGTATTGATGTGACGGCGCAGCCCTTGCCGACGAGTTTCAAGGCACGCGTTCTGGAGTTCCATTGGACACTTAGGCCACACGCGTTGAGTGGCTTTCCAAATCATTGATGCGACCTTGGCGGTAATCCAATTCGTCTCCTTAGCGAGGGCGCCTTGGCCCTAGGAAGCCGGGAGCCACTTCTTTGGATAATCGTATGTCAACGGTTCCCAGTCCAGGATTATTGACTTGAGGCACTGGTCGAGGAGGTGAAGTGAAGGCTGTTTCCAGGAGGCCATGGACGCATGCCTGATGAGAGGGTGCTACCGGGAAAGATGCTACCCCCGCCGATCGGGCTGAGTGGGTGGGCTCGACATTACCGTATTGAGTAATTCCCAGAGTTCGACTCCACTCGTTCGTATTACATGGAGCTTTGACGGCGTGAGCAAGAATTGGTGAGACGCGACAGTTGTTTGCCTACAAGTACGAGTAGAACACCAGTAGGCATGATTGGATCATTGCCACTTGGCAAATCCGCCATTCTTAAGGCCATCGATCTTGTTCTAATTGTTAATTCTATTTTGAGTCGTGACGCACGATGTGGCAGTAGTGCAAAATGACGTGCCCCTCAGCCATTCATGCAAATGGTCGGGACAAGTCATAACACCGGGTTGAACGCTCCCAGCTCACCTCGACGGTCTGGACGTGGCGAGGCAAAAAAGATGGGTGAGACTCCTCTAGAGGGTCACGGCTTTTGCGGCTGTCGCCCTGGCCGCCTCTCGAGTACTTGGTATGAGTTGAGCCCCAATCCAGCCATGCGTGATGATTGCAGCAAGCTGCGTTGCAGTTCATCCACCAATTCGACGCAGCCGAGAACTGTCACGGGATCATATAGGGAAGCTTCATTTCTCCAGGCTGTGGGCGAATGCCATTGTACCCGAGCAGATGTTGTCGCAGCAAGGAGACTTCATGTTGAGTGCCACCTGGAAATGCGGAGCACCGCTCCGTCGAAAGACTAGCCGGCCTCAAGGCCGGCATCTAATGCAGGTATGGCGCCTTAACGGCGCCGCATTTCGGCGTCTCAGCTGCATTTTCCCACATTGAGGCTCAATACACACCTCAATGGCCCCACGATACGCGATGGTCATGAATTGTTCAAAGGGCCAAGACAGCTTGTAGGCAATTGTCGTAATGCATACGGACCAGAGGCCAACGGCCGACAATTTTGTAAGAGATGCATCTCCGGATTCCTGCTCCTCAAGGGAGGCTAAGCCACCAGCGAGTTCAACCTAGCTAGGGGGCCAAACGAGGATCGTTGCCCAGATAAGCAGCTAGCCTTGCTTTTTCTGGTGTGTCGCAAGATCGCCCAGCTTGCTCTCTGGGCTGGCTACTCGTACAAGTAGGTACAGGAATCGAAGCAGAGCGCACTTGCTGGGGTAGTGGATGCTGCAAACGCGCCCGCGTATCGTTCAATAGATGGTCGTCGTACCGTAGGCGCTCGCCCAAAGTCCATGTACCGGCAACGACTGCTTGGTTCGGTCAACGATGCGTCAAGCAGATTGCGATCATGTAAGGTACATTTGAGCCATTCGAGTTCGCAGCATGCTCCTCACTTGTTATGCAATCATCTCGACGATTGTGCCAGCATAAGCCCCGCAGCGATGAGCTTTTGCTGACATCGCCGAGCCTCTTGGCCAATCTGAGTCCTCCGTTCATGCGAACCCGACGTGAGGGAAGCAGGTCGCCTCAGACCTGTCAGCGCGGGACACTCGAGACACCAGGCGTCGCTGGGGCTGGTCCAGGTACGAGTAGGGCACGGAGCGGCGCCGAGGGATTGGCCAGGCGCGGAAAGGCTCATCTTGACACGCATGATTAATTGGATCTGGTCGAGTCGTGCCGAAGCGCGTCCTGAAGGCGCAATTGGCTACGCGCCGCGAGAGGAGGCGGCCGGCGCTCGTGGTTCTACCGGGGCCCTTGGGACTGGGCTGCAACCACTAAACCCACCGTAGCGCAGTCGACACGCTGCCTTGGATGTCGCAGCGCCAGAGTCTGGCCAGGTCATGCCATAGGCTGGTCGAGGGCCCTGGTCCATGGTCTGGAGGGAACCTGGAAACCCCAATTCCGGGAGGAGCCCGGAGTGCGAGTAGCTCGTGACGCGAGACCGAGAAGGAGAGAGACTTGACTGATTGTGAATGTGCCATGTGTCGGTAGGCCGTCTTGTTTTTCTGTCGGTCTGCGAAGCGAAGAGCTGGTAAAGTATTCGTTTGACCCTGCCCGGCAAGCAAGGCTGCCGCCGCACTACGAGTACTCCGTACGCCCTCCACCAAAGGTGTACCGGCTGCAGTCTGCCTCCACGTAGGGAATATCAGCATCCATTGCCAGTAAGCTACAAGCAACACAAGAGGCCGAGGTCACGGTGCTGGGCACGGTCACGACGTTAGCTTCACCACGGCATGACAAGTTGGCGCGGTGCTCGAGGTACCCCGTGCAAGAAGTCTTGTACACGCTGCCGCACGATCATCACGATGCTGCTCCTGATGAATGGAGCGTAGTGTCGCATCATTCGCGGAAGCCCACTTCCAGGAACGCGAAAGCCCCGTCAGTGATGACGCCCCGGCCATGGCGTAACCATTGCGGGAAACAGTTTGCCCTACGGTTTGGCGTCGCCCGATCCGTCCTTGCATCGGCGACGCTCTGACAAGCAGCGACGGGGGATGGGGCCCGCCCCCTGCCGGCCCGACCGCGGTCAACGAGTAGAGACGTGCTCTGGTGGCTCAGCCATGAAGCTGGAATCCCTTCAGTCAGTTGGCTCCTGGCGCATTGATTGCTCCTGACGGTGCGGTTCGTGGACAGCGGCTGTTTCGTCCCGGCGATCATCGAGGTGAGCAATGAGGTACTCGTAGGCGGACGGCGGCATGGCAGCAGCTCGAACCGGGACGGCAATGTACTCGCACAAAGCCAGCACGGAGCACAGCCCTTTTTAGCGGCAGCGGATGACTGTGCTGGTCCGCCGTGTGCACCTGAATAAGGTACGCGCGCCACTGAATGCAGGCGGGTACTAAGCAGCCCCGAACCTTGAATGCAGTGGATGGAATAAATTGGACAGGCACATGCACAGTTTCTGCATACGCGCGCGCACACGACACCACGACGGTTTGGACCTTTGGCCTGGCCGGCCAGGAAGCGGCCAATTGCGAAAACATAAACATAACAGGAACAGTACAGAGCGTGCCTAATGACTTGACAACAAACAAAAGCTCAGCATTGGTCGAGGTCGGTAGGTAGGTGCCTGAAGGTAAGGTAAGGTTGGCAAGGTATAATAATCCGACTGAGGCAACCGCCCGCGAGTGCAAGTAGCGTCATAGCCAAGGTGCACAGCTCTTCGCACGGCTCCTGCATCATCGCAAAGCCGCAGTAAGAGGGCGCTCAACGCAGGCAAACCACACAAAACACAGCTCTCTCGTCTTCCGCCGTTCTTCGCCTCATCGCCTGGCCCATTGTGCTCCGATCGCACTTATCCATTCCTCCGAAATTCCATAATCCGTACCCGCGGCGCTCCTACACGACTCCTTACCGGTCCGTCAAACGCGGTACGAGCAGCAGAATCCCTGCCACCTCGAATTTCCCAGCCGAGGGAAACAAAGCAAAACGCCAACCACTGCGACCACTGCAGAGTCCAAGACTCGCGACTCAAGTCACCCATCATCTCGAACATCTCACACGGGGCCGCCTCGCGCCACAGCCATACGATACGGCCCGCTGTCTCTCTCGCCGTCGGGAGCCGCTTTGCCCTGCATTGGCACATCTCGCAATCTCAATACCTACCGACCGAGCAAGCTTCCGCGCGCTGCTCGCCTATTGCATGTGGTGAGTGCCTTGCGGAGTGCTCGAGTACCTGACATGCATCCAATGCATCATCACCATCTACCCCAGTCCTTGCACAAGAACGCCGCCTTCGATGCGCGCCACCCCTCCCCCCAGACATTGCACTGTGGGCATGCGTATGGATGCTTGGATGCAGCATGGTAGCTCGCTCGCCGCTCGTCTGGGTCACCAACCACCAACCACACGCTACCACCCCCTCCCCAGTCGATGGGACGGACGGACCCCGGTAGCGCAGCCCACAGGCGACGCGGTACCGCTGCACAAGTCACTGGCTGGTGCTGGTGCGAAGCAAGGCAGGCCGCCCAGACCAAGCAAGCATTGGATAACTGCTCCTCCTGCGCCCACAGCGCGCGCAAGGACACACTCCTCTGCTCCTCTCACTTCCCAGCTCCTCCGCAGCCAGCCAGCGGCCACGCCCCGGGGCCTGGTACCTCTCAGCCCGTACCCAGCCAGTACCTGGTCGTTTCGCTGGTTAAAACTACCTCTCCTCCAGTCCTTTTTCCCACTCTCCGTCCTCCTCTTACCCTTTTATCCCACCTCCCTCCTCCTCTCTCCTTCTCCTCCCCTCCTCTCCCTCTTTTCCTATCCATTCATTCCCTCAGCCATTCCAACTCCTCCTGACCCGTGTGAGCAGCAGGTCGGAACCGAGCCTGGCAACTGGACTGAGGAGAATCCCGCCGGCAACGCCCCCGTTTCGCCGCCTCCCGGCCCGAACCCCCCATCCTCCTCGGGCCGCTCTATAAAGGATAGGAACAAGGAAGCCCCGAGACGCAGAGAGGCAAAGTGGGAGAGAAGTGAATCAAAAAGACCTTCGCTGGTATTTCACTTGTTCCCCATCTGGACAGCGCCCTCTGTGCCTCGTTCGACGCTTCCCTTGGAGCCCCAGAATTCCTCGGCGCCGAACCGAGGAATCTCGACGCAATCTGCCAACACACTCGCCTGCTCCCTTCGTTGCCCGTCGACGCCGCGAGACGTTCGAGCGACGCTTCCCGAGACTGGCTCATCTGGGCACTCGATCTCTGTCTCGCTGTCCCCGTCTTTTGATTGTCCCACCTTCAGGTCCAGGCACTGAGAACAGCCACCTGATTTCTACATAAGCCAAACAAGTAGAGCTGGGTTCCCGCCTACCTGTCTCGCGTCCATACATCTCCGTCATTCTCTTCCTACGAGAAGTGTCGGAATTGGCCAAGATTCAATCGTCGCGTGCTTGCTTGCATTTGGCATCCTGTCATCGCGACAAAACTCGTGAGCACTCAACGCGCGGAGTAGACGCAAAGGTATGTTGCCGTGGAGCCTGCCCTGAGATTAGAAGCTGGTGGGATCTAATCTTTAAGTGCTCCCTTATACAGCTGCATGCCGTGCTGCCTCTTGCATATCTCAGCCTGCACTGTCGCGCTTGATTTCAATCCTGTGCATTGCTCTGCCGGAGACGTTAACTCGTTGATCCGGCCAATCACAGAGCGTGTCTCATTTCTGTCTCGTCCCTTCGTCGCCTGTGGCGGTAAGCTTCCCTTTCCTTCCCCCCCTTTCTCGTGCCAATCCACCACATTCCTCGTGCCTGAGCCAAACCCCTACTCTTCAAGGGAGCAACTCAGAGGGGAATTGCAATTGCGCCTAGTGCTTGCTAATGGCTGCATCCTTGCGCCACGACGCTCCGATTCTGCAACGAGACACATGCTGATGGCGTTGACGCTCTAGAGCTCTATAGTCGACCTCGACCTCGACCTCGTCTTTAAACAGGCCCCTTGCCAGTCCCTTTTTCGTTGCCTCTGCCAAATTCGATTTCATGGTTCTGGATTCGTTCCCAGCCACAGTCACTCTTTTCCATTAGTTCTTCATCACGCTCATTAATATCTTAATACCCTTAATTCCTTGGGTTGTCGTGCACTCCTTAACACGCGCCCAAGCTCATTCATTATCGAATCAGCTCCGACCTCGAGATTCCTGGGGAACTTCAGCATTCACTCTTTGACCTTGACAAATCAAAACACAAGTCTATGCACCCGACCTCGAAGAGGAAAGCATAGGCTCAGCTCACCATGGAATTTACACACGCCGATGAGACTTTCTTCGTCGAGTCGGATGAGCCTCAACGACAATGCATTGACGCACGCACAGCAGCCAAGATGGTCGCCCGCCAAAGACAGGACGTTATAGCCGGCGAGCTATCACGCCTCGCCGCCGACGAGTACTTGGAGGACATTTTGAAGCACATGCAGACAATGGAGGCATGCTTACCCTGATTGTTTCAGCTGTTCACTACTGACCGAGATCGAACAGGATGAAACTCTCCCAGAAGCCAGCCTCATTGACATGCAGCGAGAGATCCAATGGTACATGAGACCATATCTCATTGACTTCCTCGTCGAGGCCCATGCCGCCTTTGCCCTCCTGCCCGAAACTCTATTCCTCACCGTTAACCTTCTGGATCGTTACTGCTCTAAGAGGGTTGTGTACAAGCATCACTACCAATTGGTCGGCTGTGCCGCCTTGTTGATTGCCGCCAAGTATGGTGACAAGAAGGATAGGGTGCCGCAAATCTCGGAGCTCAGCAACATGTGCTGTGGCCTGTACGACGCCGGCATGTTCACCCAGATGGAGATGCATGTCCTCAACACGCTGGAGTGGACTATTGGTCACCCGACCGTCGACTTCTTCTCCCAGCTGCTGGTAGCGTACGAGCACGACGATAAGGAGGTTGACTGCATGGCGTCGTACCTCTGCGAGATCGCCCTCTATCACCGGGATTTCGTCTCCGTCAAGCCTTCAACGATGGCGCGCGCCTCCCTTGCCGTCGCGCGAGCCATACTGGGCCGACCCGAGGTTGCAGACAGGGAGTTGGATCACGAGGAGGGTGCCGTCGCCGAGACCATCGCGCACCACCTCGAGCAGCCTTCGCCCACGCTAGCCCGAAAGTACTCGTCA
The DNA here is from genome assembly GCA_024340795.1 of Tolypocladium amazonense. Taxonomy (NCBI): domain Eukaryota; kingdom Fungi; phylum Ascomycota; class Sordariomycetes; order Hypocreales; family Ophiocordycipitaceae; genus Tolypocladium; species Tolypocladium amazonense. The sequence goes on along the minus strand of JALHCE010000236.1, from coordinate 250,024 downwards.
CCGAACACGTATCGGGTCTCGCACCGTCTGGCCGACTTCGTCGCCGCCCGAGCCGCGGCCATGATCCAGATGCAACGCAACGCCAACCCCCCCTCGCCGCCGGCCGAGATCAACTGCAAGCACGGAGACATCTACAGCACCCCTCAGAAGGGACAAGTTGCGCCGAATGTCTTTGACGGCTACCTCACTCCGCCCATTACCCCCGACGGCGCCTGCTTTGCCAATGCGCCCAAGGACTCGTACCCGCTCCCACCTCGATGTCCCGTCACCCCCACACCTCAACAACAGCACGCTTTGGCGTACACACAACACGCTCGCCACTTGGGAGTGCCGAACCAGCAGGGGCTCCTCCAGCCATAGGGTAATTGGTGGGAGTCTCCCTACTTGTCGGCCTTCACCTGGTTGCCGCCCCACATGGTGCCTGCTTCGAGCATAATCACGCTCTGGGGCTGGGCTCAGAGACATGCATGGCAATCCATGGATAGTGCGATCCCCGACATCAGCTTGGCCGAGGCCATGCACGACAAGAGGGGGCGCATGCTCTCTGCTTATCGCGCCATCGGCGTCATCCAGAATGCACACATTTCTCGTCAACGTAATGGCATTTAGCGGCTGCTTTTTGTTTTGCGAATCCAAAATCTTTCTCAGCAAGTCTTTTCGGCACCCAAAAAAATGGCACACCCGATCATACCCCCTATTTCAACTATTTCATTTTCGACATTATTCTGCATGCAACACTATGGATACCAGGCCTTGCATAGATGCACATTGGCATATGCAAGGTGGGTAAAAGGGCACACGAAACAGAGAGTGCCCTCTAGAGGGAAAGGGGTTTCGAAGGGTTCGAATCACCCGGAAGAAGGTTTCTTTGGCCAGCCTCGAGACAGGCGAAGAAAAGCAAGAATGCAAATTGGCCTTTGTTTGATACGGAAGGTTATACCCCCACAGGCGGGCACGAAGGCCCAGGACGCGGTGGAAGGAAAGTTGGCGGTCTGAACTCAGTCTGACGGACGCGACTCTGCAGACGCGGGAATTTCTGTACATTCTTCCAGAGGCTGCTACGGATGGGGCTGTCGCCATCCAGGTCCGGCGACGGGGCAGTGGTGGTGCCTGATGGGAACCCACGATGAGTCAAGGCTCGATGGCTGGTAATACGTGGTTCTCGCATGGCCAGCTGCTCCTGGGCTCGCGCAGCTATAGACAGGGGCAAAAGAAGTGAAAATTCTTCTCTAATATCACATGTCTCTCTGGCGTGAATGTGTGCCTTGGTCATGGTGCACTACCGGATACGCAGGGCTTCTCTTGGAGCTTGGCGCAAGTCTACGCGACAGGCACGCCGCGTAGCAATTGGCTGCAGGACAGGGGAAATGAAATGCCCATATCAAAATGCGTGTTTTACTAAAGGGGGGAAACGCGGCGCGGGCGCGTGCGAGTTGGGCATTTTGGAGCAATGCAATTGGCCCTGCGCGAGCTTGGACACGTCCGGCTTGAGAGAGTGACGTCAAGACCGGGGGGACCATACTTGTAGCGATGGTCCGCATCCTTTGGCCGGGACATGGATTGGCACCTGACTGCGCGACTGGGGGTCCGTGAGCCGGGCATACTTGTACGATGCCGCCAAGCTCCCTCGTATTTGCTGCCAGCTCGAGTTCATGCCCCTGAAAGGAAGACCAACGGGGTGACTAAGCAAGGGATGTGTAGCAAACATCGGTCCTACTCGCAAGTATCGGTAAGCCTCTCTGTCTATCTCTCGCCCTTGTGCACACCCTGGCATACCAAGGAGTCCGCTGTCCGTTCGTCGCACGTTTGGCAAGTGGGACTCATTTCGACCTTGGTCCTTCTAGCTGCGCAACGTCTCGGCCGTTGAGCCGGGCTGAGAAATGCGAAAGAAACTTGCTCGGCCACAGTCAGGGGCAAGCAGGAGGACGACAAATCCTCGGCAGCACATGACAGATGCAGTGCCGGTACGGAGTAGCTTACTCCGTACCAGGGCGTTTTTCTGGCGTGAGACTTTCGGTATCCGGCTGTGGCGTCGTGGTGGTGCCCGTGGCGGTGGTGGACAGAGACAAAGCCAGCATGCCAGAGTAGATGCGCAGCGGTCGAGCCTCGCCCCGTCCCGCCTCGTCTGGATCGAGCGCCGCGAGATGCCACTCTGCCATTTTGCGTGGCGTGCGTCTCTCTGCTCAGGCGCTGGTATGTGAGTGTTGCGGCCGGTTCGGTCGTCACTCGACGCTTTGCTTCGCTGGCCGACGACATTCGATTGACACTGTTGCCGAAGAATGCTCGAGCATAATGACCAGGGTCTCCAAGCCGTCGAGCAGTGAAGTATTGATCTGGCCTGTGGCGCCCTGCCAAGTGACAATCAGCATATAGTGCGGTGCTGAATATGCTTGGCTGGGAAGAATGAGCGGGCGCCTTTGGTTGACTGCTGAAATTGGGCAGGGCCAAAGGGAACTTATATTTAATAGCCCGCCCTCGGACTTGGACGATAGTGTTGGCCGAGCCCCTGAAGGGTCTGGTAATTTGCCATCTTAAACGTTGTCGTCGTGACGCCATCCCTTACGAGACTCCCTTGATATTGGCGGGTCTTGTGTTGGCGAACCCTTGAAGGCCGCAGATAGAGGGTCATTGCGCCGACGAGCAAAGGCAACCTCGAGGGCTCTCGACCCGTACGCCGTAGATATGAACTTCACGTGCATCGCCACGCCAAGTCTGTCATGAGGTGGTAATTCTACCCCAGGCTGCCAAGTTGCGGCTTAGCGACACCAAACAGAATTTCATCGTACGTTAATCTCATAATGTTTACTTGTGAGGTCGACATTAGTCCACCATATCAGGAGTCGAAATGCGGTATAAAAGTGCCAGTTTTCACGTCTAGTCTGCTCATCTTTTCAAATATCGCCCTATCCAACAGCTTCTCTTCCTCAATACCCATTCCCCAGTCGCCACCAAGATGAAGACCGCCGCTGTTTTCGCCGCTTTCCTTGCCGGAGCCGCCATGGCCGCTCCCACCCAGCCGGAGCCCGAGCTTTGCCTCGATATGATCGTCTTCAAGAAAATGGATTGCCCCCCGGAATTTGTAAGACTATCGGGTATTTTTGCCATTCAAAATGATGGAAGCTAACAAAGCTATGTCTAGGAAAAAAGAGTTATCGTTCGTAGCCTCGACGCCCTTCTATGTTGTGGACATCGATAGCTGACTTTATACTTTCCAGGATCCTGAGGATGAGGACGAGCCGGCCGCTTGCTGCAAGCCCGCCAAGATGGAGAGCGTTGTTACGGCCGCGACCAACGGGACACGGGTTGGGCAGACTATGCAGACGCTTGAGAATTAGTTGAGCTCAACTGATCCTGATGAAGGATTAGTCAAAGAGGGACTAGTCTCTTTGGGCAGTACCAAGTATAAAGGCGTCCCCAGGTTCCTCTCCTTAGCAAAGATACCTAGCCAGCATGCAGCGTCATAACTATTCTGCAAGTATTGATCACTTGGTCCACGCATTCATCACCCAACGTGACTTACGCCCTGTCCTTTTTGCCAGCCTAAACCCGAGGTTTGGCCCCTGGGAACCCAACCCGTCACAAACCTCGAATAGATTGTACGGGGTTTTGCTGGGTTTGGGTCCTCGTGACTGTCATTTTGAGATGTTGAGTAGTGATGAGCTTGAAATCACAGCGTGCTCCTGTGAGAAGCTGCGCAAGCAGAAAACTTTGCACCGACAGAGGTTGCCAGTAGTCGTAAAAATAAAAGTCCAACAGCATGGGAAGTCCATGATTTTATTTATCTCATCTAAATTCTCTCATCACAGGCTTGATTTCTCTCCTCCTTTTCCACAAATGCCTACCCTACACTCATCCAGACATCGCTGAATCCTCCACATCGGGCAACGGCCAGCGCCACCCGTACCTGTCCGAAGTATGCCTTTGTTTCTCGACACAAGAGCGCCCGGAGATCCCTTTGTTTCTATTGTTGGCACCTTTGCGGGGCGGTGGGCTCACTGGAATGCCGGGCAGCCTGCCGTGGCGTAGAGAAGGCCTCGTGTAAGTCGGATGAGCATGGTGAGCGATTGATAGTTTCCCGTGGAGTGAAAGCCTTTGACGAAGGAAGTGCTACTTCAAGCTCGAGGAGACTGCACGCTTGTCGCTTACCCCGTGTCAATCATCGATCATTCGTGGCAGCCGGTAAGGGTTGGCAATTGAATCGACGTCCTCAACCCCGAAAGAGGAACACATCAAAATTGAAATCAGACAAAAAGCCGAGTGCTTGCAGACCAGGTACGCAGATTGACTGGAGGACGCAGGGCGGGATCGCTTCGTCGATGAGTCGACTCTGGCCGAAGCCATGAACTACAGTTTCCGGTTTACGGGGGATGACTCTATTAGAAAGCATGAGTATTTCAAGGACAGCTGTTCTTCAACAACCGCTCTTCAACAGCCACTCTGCGTATTGGCCTTCGTATATGGATGCCTTGCCGCATTCGGAAGTAGCCGTTGGCAGCCAGCGGCCTGGATCAGCCTGATCGTCACGTCACAAGATTGTTCAGGTTGCAAGAGAATTTGTAATCATTTAGTCCGTGACCATTAATCTCGTGGCCCCAAATCAGATGCCCTACTGGCCACTCCATGCCATGAAACACACAATGGATAGGAACTCCACACCGAGTCCCTAACCCTCGTTGCGCTTCTCCTCTAGTACCGCTTGCCGTCCCGCAGGGTATCCGCGAACTCCTCCAGGGGGCTGCGGATCAGCTTCGTCTCCTTCCACAGGTTGGGGGTCAGGAAGCCGTAGGTGTTGGAGACGGCAACGAAGGTAGCCTTGAGGGTGTTCTCGAGGGTCTTGGTGGAGCCGGCGGACGAGGTGTAGGCATCCTCGACACCAGCGAGCTGGAGGAATCGCTTAACGGCGGGGGAGGCAACGAGGCCGGTACCACGGGGAGCAGGGATGAGCTGTTGAGGCCAACGTTAGCTTTCTGTCTTCGCACTCATCACACCAGCTTGTTCTGCAACAGCCACAGCGATTGCAAGGACGGAGGATAACATACTCGGACGGTGACGGAACCGCACTTGCCGCTCTGCTTGCAGGGCAGAGAGTGAGGCTGACCGAGGTTGGTACCCCAGTAGCCGCGGCGGACGGGGATGACGGAGAGCTTGGCGATGATGATGGCGGCGCGGATGGCAGTCGCGACTTCCTTGGAGGTCTTGATGCCGAGACCGACGTGGCCCTCGGAGTCGCCAATGATGACGACGGCCTTGAATCGCGTGCGCTGACCGGCACGGGTCTGCTTCTGGACGGGCTTGATCTGCAATCGGGCGAAACAAACGCAAGTCAGCGAACATGTCCAACTTCAAAACTGGTTTCAGGCGCCACGAGGAATCGCGTCCGGTCCGTTGTTCCCCAAACCCTTCTTTGTCCTGCTCTTCGTCTCCGGAACGCGATTCCTGCAGTGTGCACGTCGAACGGGGGGGGCCAGTCTCTCGCGCACCTTCATGACCTCATCCTTGAGCTTGGGCAGGAAGTTGTCGACGATCTGGTACTCCTTGATGGGCAGGGAGTGCAGGTAGATCTCCTCCATGCTGTTGATCTTGCCAGCCTTGACCAGACGGCCCAGCTTGGTGACGGGCTGCCACTCCTTCTCCTCGCTCTTGCCGCCGCGTCGGCCACGGCCACGGCCACGACCGCGTCCACGGTCACCACGGCCGCGATCGCCGCCTCGGGCTCCGAAACCACCGCCGCGAGCAGCGCCGGGTGCGCTAGTGCCACGGTCAGCCATGATGATTGATGTTGTGTGTCGTCGTCGAAGCGGGAAATCGGCGGCGTTTGGTGTTGTGCGGGTTGTAGGACTCGCTGGCTGCTGGAGACGACTTTTTTGCGCTGGCGGGGTGGGTGCTGGCAATCCGACCTGGAATTTTTCGGGGTGCGCTTGGGTTAGGCGAGCCCTAATGGCTTAATTTGTGGCTGGGGCGTGGTGCGTGCCTCGCTTCTCAGGCACGAAGCCCGCGGAGTGGGCCCAGCTCGTGGGTCCCTCACCTCGGTGAGCCAGGCTCGGTGAGGTGGGTCATCACGGGATGCTTCACTCTAGCGGATGTTCTAATACCAACCAGACGCAACATGAAATTTTGCAGAGGCTTGAATTTATGGTGCATCCTGCGCAGAGCTGGGAATATCAACGTACAGCGCCACCCAACCCTCAGGCCACGAACCCGTGGCTACATATACTGAGCATCCTTGGCCAGGAAGCCGGGCAGCTGTGAGTGAGGGCATCGCGGTTTCCAATGGCAACTGCGCTCCTGGCTTAAACAAATGCTACACCAAAATGTACATGCATGTCCTCTGCGGCCGCTACTCCGTCTTCAGAATCAAGTTGTCTGATGGCCGCACTCGCTGAGCCCATTCCCTGCGCCATGTGTCAGTACTTGCTCAGCAATGCGAGGGCGAGGATGGAAGACACTCACGTCCAGCTTCCGTCGTAGACTTTTCGTCGCTCGGGGGAGCCATAGTCTGCCACGTCCAGACCCGTCTCGATTACGCACGCTGTGACACCGGTGCCGCAGCTCGAGATGATGGGCTTGTTGGGGTCAACCCCCTTCGCCTCGAAGATGCTCTTCAGTTTCTCGGGAGATAAAAAGGCCTTCGTCTCGGGGTCCAGGAGAGCGCTGAAGGGAATGCTCAAGGACCCCGGCATGTGCCCAGAAGAGAGACCTTCGCGCGGCTCGGGATCCGTTCCGAGGAACCGGCCGTTTGGCCGCGCATCCAGAATCTGGATTCCCTCGGCACCCTCCTTGTTGTAGTCCTTGGCCACCTCTCTGACCTCATCAAAGCTGGCCACCTTGTCCGCGTCGAACTTGGGGATGGGGTATGGGCAGCATTCCACGCTGTAGAGCTCCCCAGACTCGGTGGGCAGTCCTTGCTCGACCCACAGCTTGAAGTTGTTCAAGACGTGCACGTTCTGGTGCCCAAACACCTTCAGCGTCCAGCCGACACGCGGCGCGCTGAAGATGCCAAGCTCCTTTGTGTCGTAGACGACGACCGTGTCCTCCTTCCGGATGCCTAGCTCACTCATGGCCGCGGCGAAGCCCTTGGGATCTGGCAGCATATGGGGATATGGACTATGCTTGTTGATGCACTTGTCCAGATCAAAGAACCGCGCTTTGGGAATGCGCTGCTCACGGAACGCCTGAATCCCGCTCCGTTCATCGTTGGGCAGGAACCAAGCGGCGCAGAGAGGTATTACTCGAGGATCGGGGCTGATGGGCGACGGCGGGTTCTTATGCAGGGCCTCATGTAGCTCCTTCGGGGTGACGAGATACGACGAAAGATTGCGCCGCGAGGCCATGGTTGTCTTGAAGCTCCGTACCGGCCCCCAATAGGGGAGCCGTGCCCGCGTCGCACGGCCGACAACAGCAAATGCCATGACGGAGCGTGCAGAGCGGGTGCGCCGCAGTCAACCGGACGTGGAGGGGAAGCAGCAGCAGCGGCTGGTGAAGCAGCGCCCAGTCGTCTGTCCCCGAGTATTTCAGCTCTGATTCGAAAGCAAAAGCCCAGCAAGCCAGGCGACAGGTGGGAGCAATGTGCGGGGTACCCAGACCAAACTCGACTGGAGCTAGGCCAGCCTCTCTTCGAAGAGGTTGACGTCGTGAAGGTTGACACCACCAAGGAGTCGAGCCATTGTGCCCACGCTGGGGGGATGAGGTGATGGATGGATGGCCTGCTGATAGCACTGGAGCTGCGGGGAGCTCTGGCCAATCCGCTTTGGAGCCAGCGGCCAGCAGCCGAGGCCCACCCTCAAGGCTGGAACCGTTCCAACAATGGAAACACGCCAGCTAACCCGACTCCACCAACGCGATCAGGCGCGATAGACAGCCGACGCGCTGGTCAACGCCGGCATCTCAGCACGAGCCGGCCAGGAGGAGGCTCGGCAGATCAGCTATGAAGGTCACCATCAAGGAGTGGAACGCCGTTGCGACCTGGCGATGGGACATCCCGGAAGACGACGTCTGCGGCATCTGCCAGGTCCACTTTGACGGGACATGCCCAACCTGCAAATACCCCGGAGACGACTGCAGCCTGCGTGAGCCAGCCTCTGTCCGCCTTCACATGTTTCCAGCACGTCAGATAGCTAACAGCGTGCCTCAGTCTCTGGCAAGTGCGGACACAACTTTCACATGGTAGGGTTTCCGCTGCTGCTCATATATCCTCGGAAACTGTTGCTCACTGCCAAACAGCATTGCATCATGGAATGGATAAAGCAAGACTCTGCCCGCGGTCAATGTCCCATGTGTCGCCAGCGTATGAGGAACCCCCTGACGATTTTATGGACTAATAGCTGATCCCTTGTAGCCTTCGAGTGGCTCGACCAAGCCAACGAGCCAGCCGTTGCGGCGGATGAGAACACCGATGGCTGATCTGTGAAGGACCACTTGTTACTACCAGCACGCCACTTGTTATGTATGAGGCACCGACGAAGCGCGTGTGTTGCGCTGTGCGCGTTGGACCTCTAATGGTCTCAGTAGCAACCCTACCGTCGAGACTGAGACGCAAGGCCGCCTCATCATCTACGGCGACGTCACGTCGTGTCCTCGTGTAGCGCCACTGCATGATTGGCTGGGCTGCTGTCCCCCAGCCAAAGGATGATGCAGCCCGATCAAAGCTATGATCACGGCTCGCGACCCAGAATCTGTCGAAACGCGGGAGAGGGTACCGAGGCCGCTTGGGGTGAGGAAGGGAAGATTGGAGCATGGAAATGCATTTCTATTAAAGATTTTCATCACGCCATTATGCCATGCTACCTATTCATTACGTCTGATCCAGAAATGTTCATCTTCATGCTTTCATGTTTCTCCTTTGCCCGGCCTAAAAAACCCCGAACTTTCTAAGAATCCGGGACATAGACCCCATCCTTGCACAGCACCACCACCTTTTTGAAAAATCGCCGCCACTCGAGCGGGTCTCCCTTGATCTTGACAAACCGAATATCGAGGACCTCGGTGCCGTCGGGAAGCGGCTGCTTGTCGATTTTGATCTCGCCATGCAAGCTTTGCTGGCGCCCGTCGAGAGTCTTGATTTTGATGCTAGCTATTGGGCTGCTGTGAAGGTTGGGTGATATGGGGCCCAGAGGCACGTTGAGCTGGTGCAGAGCGTCGCTGAGCATCTGTACGATGTGCGCGGGGGGCACATGGGAGAAGAAGCGCGTGAGCGACTCGGGAGGACAGATGTCTCGAAACCTGCGAGCCTGCTGCGTGAGGGTCAGGGAAGGGCCCGGCGTGTGAGAGAATTGCGACATGGACGGCTCGTCGGCAAGGGTGCTGAGGACCATGCGGCGCGCATCGGCGGCGCGCAGGGAAGAGGCTGGAATGGCCATGGAGCGGAGTACGGGCTGCTCCCAGTCCCACTCCTTGTCGGCGATGGGGGTCTCGGGCTGCGTGGAGGAGAACTTGCCCGCGTTGAGGCCCGAGTCGATGTCCATGGCGTCATCAGCGGCTTGTCGCTGCGAGGCCGAGGCCAAAGGCTGCTGGCTAAAGTCTATGCGGAGGTTCTCGAGCATCTGGGCGGCGAGGACCATGGGGTCGGACACCTTGCCGTCGGAGGTGAGGAGAGGGTTGGGCCGTGTGTACCAGGGATGCTGCCGTACTTGCGGGAAGCTGAAGCGCTTCTCGGGATCAACGGACATCATGCCGCGTAGTAGGGACAGGGCCTCGGGTGGCACCCTCTGCCACAAGGCGTCGGTGCTGTGTCCCGATGTGCGAGTGTACTCGCCAAACTCCCAGCTGCCCGGTGACGGCTCGTCCCAGGGCGTATTGCCAACGAGCAGGACGAAGAGGATGACGCCGCACGACCACAGGTCGGCCAGGTCGGGCGAGTACTTGGCGGCGCCGGGCGCTCTCTTGTCGGCCCTGCCGCATGCGAGAATCTCGGGTGCGATATACGGGGGACTGCCGCACAGGGTGGAGCTCGTCTTGCGCTGGCCCTTGTACTCGAACATGGTGGCCATGCCGAAGTCGGCGAGCTTGAGGCTGCCGTCCTGGGAGAGCAGGATGTTCTCGGGCTTGAGGTCGCGGTGGGCGACGCCCTTGGAGTGCATGAAGCTCACGCCGCCGACGAGCTGGGTGAAGTAGAGCTGGGCAATGTCCTGGCGGACGCCGACGTCGGCCTCGATCTTGTCAAACAGGTCGCCGCCCTCGGCGTACTCCATGGCGATCCAGCGCCAGACGGGATCCTCGCCCGAGGCGAACCACTCGATGACGTGAGGGTGCTGGCCGACGTGCGAGTGCAGCGACACCTCCATGGCGAGCTGCTTTGCGGAGACGCGGCCATGCTTGGTGGCGTAGCCCTTGTGGATGAGCTTGACGGCGAAGACGGGTGTCTGCGCGTCGAGGGGTACGGCCTTTTTGATTCTGGGGGGATGGTGATGTTAGCGGATGAGGCGCTCCAGGAGTGAAGGGATGGTCTGCAACACACGAGGCATAGGCGCCGCGACCGATCGTCTTGGAGACGATGCGAAACGGCAGCTCTTTTGGTAGGGGGTCTAGTTGCGACTGCCGCGTCCCAATGTTAGTGAACAGTGATTAAAGGGGTTATGAGACATGTCGTCCAGGTCGCAGTAACAAGACAGCGAGTGAAAGCTGGAGGATCCTTAGGGGATGTAAAACCGCCACCATGGTCCCCCATGCGAGCCATGCGCTGGCCACCCCTCAGCTTGCCTAATGAGCGCGGGGAGTGCGGTGTTGACGACTGCGAAAAGAGAGTTGCTCACTCACCATCTTCGTCTGTAGGTTAAGCTTGGCGGCCCGTCTCGGCCACCACTCTCGCACTCACACTCACTCACAGTCATTCGCCCCTTTTAGACTCTCAGGGTGCCGCACGCAGTACTCGGGAACGGTGGTCGATGTAACGCTAGGAGACTGGAGCTCGTGAATGGATGTTGACGGTGGTCGCGTCCCGTCGCGTCCGACCGCGTAAAGCAGCTCTTACGAAGGAGTGAATGCTGCTTCACGAGCGTGCTGACGCCTCGCCTCGATTGGCCACGATGCTCGCGCCCCGCCGCCATCGGGGCCCGCTGCGCTGCTGTTGGGTCCGCCCGGTCGCAGGGCGCAACGGCCGCGACGCTTTGATTGGGCCCCTCCCGTTGCTGCGGCAAACAAAACACAGGCGCAAGCGCACCCTGAGCGCATCGACCGCCAGGGTCCAACTGGCACGTCCGTCGTCTCGCGAACGACTTCCCTCGTTGACCAGCTTCTTCATATTTACCAACAAGTCAACATCAGGCCTGCCTAAGCTTCCTGTCTCACGTCCGAGCTTTCCTGGATTCTCGCCCAGCGCCAGCACGACCTTGAAAGCTTGCCGGGTTTTGCCTTTCCGCAGCATTCCTCGTCCCTCCACTACCGCAAACGCTAGAAGCAGCCCTCTCGACCTCTTTTCCTCCTCTTGTCTTCGCTCCCTCCCGTGTCTTACCCGCTCCCGTCCCGGCTACCTACGTCTGCGCTAGGTTCTGCGGTCTGTCGTAAACACCCGTCGGGCGTACTTGGTTTTCGTGCCTGCTGCACATTCTACTTCGCCGCAGACTCCCTCGTCTATAGGTAGTTATGGATTACGCCATGGAGGACGAACAGAACTCTCCCCCGGGCAGCGTCCAGGCCGCCAAGCTCAATCTTGGGCGCAAAGGACCCGACTCGCAGAGCGTCACCAAGAGGTACAAAGGACGCCCTTCACGACTTCCAATGCCCCATTGCTGACGCGCACTTGCAGGCTGCAAACCGAGCTGATGCAGCTCATGACCTCGCCAGCTCCCGGTATCTCTGCCTTTCCCTCGGCCGACGGCAACCTGCTGTCCTGGACCGCCACCATCGAGGGCCCCGACGACACTCCCTACGCCGGCTTGACCTTTAAGCTGAGCTTCGCCTTTCCGGCAAACTACCCCTACGCGGCTCCCACGGTGCTCTTCAAGACGCCCATCTACCACCCCAATGTCGACTTTTCCGGGCGTATCTGCCTCGACATCCTCAAGGACAAGTGGACCGCTGCCTATAATATCCAGACTGTGCTGCTGAGCCTGCAGAGCTTGCTCGGCGAGCCCAACAAGTGCGTTCCATCATGAATGGCTCCTTGAAAGGATGCGAGTGACATCGGCTAACAACTGACAGTTCCTCTCCTCTGAACGGCGAGGCTGCTGAGCTATGGGACAAGGATGCCGAAGAGTTCAAGAAGAAGGTCCTGGCGCGACACAGGGACGTCGAGGACGAGTAAAGGGGAAGCTGTGCATGCATTTAAATAGGAGAACTGGAGTCCTCGGGTGTACGCTCTGGTTTTTTGTCATGGGATATCATTGGATTGCATTTCATCCGCATTCCTTACTGGGCTGGATAGATACCGTTTCCCAGGAGGGGCACGAGACGGTGGTGGCAAGTGGTCTGTTGTCGACAGCTGCATGGACAATCGGTAGATTCATGGGAACCGGCAATCATGACTTTTTCTTCTTGGGCGAAAGCTCAATCGCTCATCCAGCAAAGAGCCTTCACCTACGTGCTCGTGTCGTCCACATTGTTGCGCCGAAAGACTGCCGAGTGATACCAAGCCTTGATCACATTTCCCTCTGTATTTTCAGCGTGAAAAGCTAGAACAGCCGGTTGCAACTCCGAAATGCCATGCCACCCTTAGAACCAGTCCCAACAGAGAAATGTCTTGCTCTATTCCTCAACAACGACCGTGGGGAGGCCCTTGGGGTTCTTGACGTTCACCGCCTGCACGTAGCTGTACAGCTTCTCCTTGGCATCCTCCTCGTCGTTTCGTCGTCGGGAAATTCGGATGCGGAGTCTGTAGGGAACGCCCTTGATGCCGCACTCCCAGACCTTCTTGTTGAGCTGGGGGTCCAGGCGGACGTCGGTGGTGCCCTGGAGTCGCGGTCAGCAAATCAATCCCACGTCAAAAATCCGACAACCGTTCTTCCGCCCAATTGAGCCGCGGAATATGGTTTCCTCGGGGGTTCGTACCATGGACTTGGTGGCGAAGGCCTTGATCTCCTTGATGGCGCGGGGAGCGCGCTTCTTGAAGGAAACACCATGTAACTTTGCCCAAGTTAGCCGATCGTTCCCTGGCGTAATGTCCCAGACTCCTCCCGAGCCCTCGATCGAGGAGGACGTACTCTCTTGTGCATGTGGATGGTGTACTCGCGGGCGACAACGTCCGCGATGGCGGAGCGCTGAGGCTTGCCGGCAGGCTTCTTTCCCTTCGTCGTGGTCGACATGTCTGGATCGGCCACTGTCAGTTTTCGGCTTGCGCAGGGACGGTGTGCGTCTGAGGAACGGCGAGACTATAGCCCTCGTGATGACAAGAGCAGCTGCTGATGGTGCAGGAAGGGGATGTGCTTGTTTGGGCGGCGGCTCGTACCTGCGGATCGTCTCTCACGGTCTGGCGTTGAGGAGTTGTGATGTCGATGTCGGAGTGCCAAATTCCGCAAATTCTTTGTGCGTAGGGCAGGCTCGAAAAGTGCTGGCGGTGGGGGTAGCGAGCCAATCACGTGCGGGGCGACTGTGATGGCTCCACGTGTCACGTGCAGACGGCACGTACCCACGCACCCCTGACTTGTCGCGCCAAAGCGTCTCCATCGGGCGCTCAATGGCTGGCTGCACCCGCGCCTAGCCCAAACCACTTGCTCGCTCGTACAAGTACCTAACTCCACGACCGTCAACAAAGCCGCAGCCTGAGTCGCAGCGCCGCACACCGGGTTCCATTCAAGCGTTGCCCCCGATAACGAGGTGCCTCGAGCTCATGCGCAACGGCGCTGCTCACATTTTCATCGCCTGAGCGGCAGACACGCACGCAGCCGACGCCACTCAGTACCGGCCAAGACCCAAAGGGAGACATTTCGCGCGACCGTCACCGGGAAGGGCAGTGTGAAACGTGGTGCAACAGGCCAACAGCGAGCCTCCTTACCCAACGTCGACCTGGCTTCATCGATATTCGAGATACCTACATCAACAATCATCATTGGCGGTAGCGGCAGCAAACTGTGGCATCAACATGGCGCAAGATCGGCTTCCGTCACCGCAGCCTGACCTGGCGAGGAATCGACTCCCGACCCTCTTTGAGGTGTTGAGCCGTCGCACTCTTCCGCCCGTCGATTTGTTCTCGTTTTACATTTACATGCGAGATCAGCAGCGCTCGGTGGACTACCTGGACTTCTGGTGCGTCATTCGCTGTTTTCCCATTAGGACATGAGCTGATGATCATTTCAGGCTGGATGTATCACAGCACATGTCGTTGTGTCGTCATTATGTCCGCGAACTTCGTCGATCAGTTCTTGTAGCCACGCCCGACATGGACAAAAACGGCTCCAAGAGGTCTTCGGCCATGCTGGAAAACATGGGCGACCTAGAGCCCCGTTTGGCAGGCCCTTCGATGTACGCAACGGAGAAGGAGAGGGACCAGGATGCCCAAATGTCTGCTTTCTTGCGCGAGGACCAGCACGATTCGCCTCACAGCGGATCTGGCGTTGCTCGACCGAGTCCCCAGTTCAGCACTTCCCGCGACGCAACCGATTCGAACTCGCCATCTCATACCGTCGCCCGACAAGACATCAGAGCATCTGCAGAGAAGATTCTATACACGTTCTTGCTTCCGGGAGCCGAGCGAGAGATAACACTGCCAGGGTCCATCACACAAGACGTCACTGCCGCGATTGAGGAGGAAGGCCGCGATGATCCGGAGGTCTTCGACGTGGCTAAGGACTATGTTTTCCAAGCCATGGAGCGAGATGCCTTCCCAGGCTTCTTGCGCATGAAGGCTCTGGGCAACTTGATCCCACCAACGCTGGTGATGCGTCTTATCCTTGGGCTTGTTTCCATGTTTGGCGCCTTCTGGGCTGCCTTTATCCTGATTTTCCTCGACAAGTCTCGTGCTACGAGATGCTGGGTACGTCATCCTGTCCTCGACCGCGCAGGCTCTACTTGTTTACTAACTGTTGTCAAGCTCATTCTGCCATTTACTATCGGCGTCTATTTCCTGGCTTCATACCAGTACTCGCTCGATCCCATCATGGCAATGGTTGGCTACAGCGAGTACACGCCTTTCAACTTCTCTCGGATACGGGAGCCTTATGTCCGGCACCTCCTCGCTAAACGAGCGGCTATGGTTTTGGCTGTAACGTTTCTTTTCGACGCCGCGCTCTGTGTTCTCTTTATCCTAGTTCCTGGGAAGAGACTGTGAGCCCCCCTGTTTCCTGCGCAGAGCGTCAACTTCGCTTTTGCTGCTGCAACGCCATCTCTGGCAGACGACGAAGGCCAGAAAACTCACGATTGTCATGACACTATGGAGCACTTTTCTTTCGTACAGATACCAGGCGGGACGCTGGCTCGTGACACCTGGCTACTTCATCGGCAGAATACCTTTTTTGATTTGGTTTTTTTTCTTCAGAGCATTGACACCATGTAATATCAACCAAGCCTCCCCGCTATCGGCCTGAAGTCTAGAGCCAAAGGATTTGTCTTGGCCGTTAATGGAGGACATCGCAGATCACAATGCGTTTATATGCCACTGTTGCTACTCATGCGTCGTCAGCATCGTGATATTAGTTTTGCTCTTGTAGTCTATGTAATCCCGAAGACGGCGTCGAGCGGTCACATCTTCCTCTTACTAACTCGCTTCGATTGCTCTTCCGCCGGGAACGGTTCGTCGACTTCCATGGTCTCGTCGCCAGCCAGATGACCTGTTTCCAGCATCGACCGCTTGTTCAGCCCCCTCCTAGGGAGGCTGTCTCGGCCCTGCAAGTCCGACTTCTTGTCGGGCTCGCGCAGTTCCCCCATCATCTTCCGCAGCTTGTCGTCGGCGGCGCGCTTCTCGCTTGCGCGGAGGACGGCGGCAGAGCGGATACTTTCGATTTGCGCCTCGAGGTCGGCCAGAGTAGAGGTGCAGCGGTCGGACCAGGTGTTAAGAGCTGTGATCATGCCCGGGACGGAGCCGGGCTCCAGGTCGCGCAGAGGCGATATGCTGGTAACCTGGACAGCCTGCCGAGCGGGGTCCAGAGTGGCCTGGAGGAGGCCGGCATAGACGGCCCTGATGACGAGATCCTCGAGCTCACGGGCGGACTCGAGGCCCAGGGAGTTCTGCAACGCATTGTAGGAGAGGCTGGAGCGGTCGCGGGCGAGGGTTAGGAGGGACAGCTGGCGCAACTTGAGACTCTGGGCGTCTGTCAGGGCGGGTAGGCCAGGAGCGGCGCAGTATGTCTGGTAGGTGCCATAGGAGAAAATCTGGAGGAGAGCAAGGTAAGAGGCGTAGTCGGGGCTGCTGGCGAGAGCCTGGATCTGGGGTGTTTGGAGGAGCTCGGCGAAGAGGTAGGTATTTGGGGCCGAGGTCGCGCGAGTGACGAGGTCTGCAGCGGCGCGGGGCGCGGTGGCCGACTTGGAGAGGGCGAGAAAAGGCTACAAGGTGGTCGTCAGCTATCTCTCTTTAGAGGATTGTCACGACGTCGGATTCTGGCACACCTCGAGGGCGTTGAGAGCCTTGGTCTGCTCCATGGTTGATGCAGAGGCTGCAGCCTCGCCCACGGCCGATGACGCTGTCAATGGACTGGAGCTCGCAGCGGCACGAGGCTGAAGTGGTGCGTGCAGTGATGGCCGATGAGGCTGAAACGAGCCCGAGCTGGTGAGGTGACGGAATGTCTGAGCGGCGCGCCGGGCGGTTGCGTGTGTGGGCGAGGATGTATCAGGCGCGTTTGAGGTTGGCGATGGAGGTGACGCTGCAGGTGCGAGTAGCGCGGGGCCGAGCGTGGTGGGGCCTAGCTGTGGTGGGGAGCTTCAGGGCGGCGAGGATGTGTGCTTGCGATTGGTTTCAGATGCTGGGACGAGGCCTGGCTACGACATTTCTGTAGGGCGAATATGTGATAGGTGCGTGCATACGCTTTTGCAGCGACAAGGCGATGAGGCGAGGCCATGCTTGTGTAGATTCGCAGTACCGTGTATAGCAAGGCTGGCGCGCTGTGCGCTGTCTAGCAGTCGCGAACTAATGCATCACAATGGGGTTATATGTACGCTGCATGGCCAGACTATGATGATATCCGGGCAAAAGTCCCATTGCTGGCTGCAGCTTTCTCTTCACAGTAAGCAGTCTCGGCTCAACAGTAATCAGTTATGCTCGTCGATGGCTCAACGGCCCGAGTGGAGCAGCGGCAGCCCCCCACCAGCACCCGTAATCATAACGGCCGGCTTGAAGTGTCGTCGACTGAAACGCAGGCCCGAGCCCTCGGCGTTTACTCGTAGGTGTTTATCGACCGCTGGCGATGCCCCACTGCGAGATCAAACGGCAGCCCGACACACCGTTTCGGGGCCCGCGCCTCGGCCGTGGTGCGACACGGAGCGGAGAGGTCCAAAGAAGATGCAGGCAGCTTCACGTGTTCACGCAGAAGCAGATGGTCAGTATCCGGAGACCTGGCGACTACTCGTAGCACTACGTTGCATGCGAACAAAGGATGCATGCACAGCGTAGGATGAAATGGGGCCTCGCCGAGCCGTGCCCGTCAGCCGTGAGGTAAGCACCTCGTAGGCGACGGTCTATGGCGTATCTTGGTGACGAGACTCGGATCGTGGCAACGAACTTCCAAGTTTGGACATCTCAGGCTGCGGGTGCCGCAGAAGCGCATCCGTGGCTCCCGACCGGGGGTTGGCTGCTCGCTCAGCAGGGTCTCCCCCCGCCTCCACTCGTGCGGTCCGTTGGCTCCAGGGCACGGCCACCCGCGATTCATTCTCTCCCGACCTCTTTTGCTTTGCTTCCTCTCTCTCGTCCACCACCTCATTCTTTCTTCCTCTCCCCCTCTCCTCCCAGAAGACGCGGATCACAAAGGTGCAGTCGACGCAAATTCCCGGAAGCTGGGCTTCAGGGCTGCTCTTATTTTGGTACATCACCGTATCTGCATACCTTATCCACCTAAGTAGCGCATCGCCGATCAAATCCGAGATGCTCCCGGAACGCCGGTAAGGAACGCCCTCATCGACGACAAACTCTCCGGACGGGCGGCACCGGCTGCGGACGCGCGCGAACCGTGTGAGCGCGTGGAGGAGAGCAGAAGCGCGTTCGCCAGTGACACGACATCGCGAGGCAACGCATCATGGCTCCGCCGCACATTGCCATACCGCCCGCAACTGGCGGCCTCGTTGCGCCGACGAGTCTGCACATGGCCACCACGACGCTGCGCGTGGGCGGCATGACGTGAGTGAAGCTGTATCCCGGCGGCCCTAGCTGCGACCGGCTAACCTCTTACAGCTGTGGATCGTGCACGTCGGCCGTTGAAGCTGGCTTCAAAGGCGTCGACGGCGTTGGAAACGTCTCCGTCAGCCTCGTCATGGAGCGCGCCGTCGTCTTGCACGACCCGCAGGTCCTCTCCGCCGACCAGGTCCGAGAGATCATTGAAGATCGCGGCTTCGACGCCGAAGTGCTCTCGACCGACCTCCCCAGCCCTTTGGTGAGCCGGTTTCACGGTAGCCCGCAGGACGACGCCCAGGGAGGCTCATTTGCGACGACAACCGTGGCCGTCGAAGGCATGACCTGCGGCGCCTGCACGTCTGCGGTCGAGGGTGGGTTCAAGGACGTCGCCGGTGTCAAGCACTTCAGCATCTCGCTGCTTTCCGAACGAGCTGTCGTCGAGCACGATCCGACACTTCTTACGCCCGAGCAGATTGCCGAGATCATCGAAGACAGAGGGTTTGGCGCCGAGATCCTCGACACGAAGCAGTCAACACCCGAGGCCAAAGCCAAAGGTGGCGCAGAGTCTAGCAGCATTGCCACTACCACGGTCGCCGTCGAAGGCATGACATGCGGTGCCTGTACTTCGGCCGTTGAAGGGGGCTTTAAGGGCGTCGATGGCGTCCTTAAGTTCAACATTAGCTTGCTCGCGGAACGCGCCGTCATTACGCACGACGTGACCAAGCTCACGCCGGAGAAAATTGCCGAGACCATCGAGGACCGCGGATTTGATGCTACGGTCCTCTCGACACACTTCGACACCGACGATCACGGCACCTCATCTTCTACGGCTCAATTTAAAATCTACGGTAGCCCTGATGCCGTTACTGCCAAGGCGCTGGAGGAGAAACTCACGTCCCTGGTCGGCATTTCATCTGCCTCCCTGAGCCTGGCGACAGAACGACTCACGGTCTCGCATCAGCCTAGTGTGATTGGGCTGAGAGGCATCGTCGAGGCCGTCGAGGCCGAAGGGCTTAATGCCCTGGTGGCCGACAGCCAGGACAATAATGCGCAGCTCGAGTCGCTCGCCAAGACGCGAGAAATCACCGAATGGCGCGCGGCATTCAGGACGTCCCTGGCGTTTGCTTTGCCTGTTTTCATGATCGGAATGATTTTGCCAATGTGCGCTCCGTCGCTAGACTTTGGCGACTTCGAACTTATACCTGGCCTGTTTCTCGGCGACGTCATCTGTTTGGTCCTTACGATACCCGTCCAATTTGGCGTTGGCAAGCGATTTTACGTCTCCGCATACAAGTCGGTCAAGCACGGCTCGCCGACCATGGATGTCTTGGTCATTCTCGGCACATCCTGTGCCTTCTTTTTCAGCCTATTCGCCATGGTGGTGTCTTTGCTAGTGTCGCCCCATTCACGGCCCAGCACCATCTTCGATACGAGCACCATGCTGATCACTTTCATCACGCTTGGTCGATACCTGGAGAACAGCGCCAAGGGGCAGACTTCAAAGGCACTGTCTCGTCTCATGTCGCTTGCACCGTCCATGGCAACCATCTACGCCGATCCCATCGCGGTGGAAAAGGCCGCAGAGGCCTGGGCCAAGTCATCCGAAGGCCAGAGGACCCCGAAAACGCCGCACCAGACATTCGAGGCTGCGGGCTCGGCCTACGAAGAGAAGCATATTCCTACAGAGTTGTTGCAGGTTGGCGATATTGTCGTCATTCGGCCAGGCGACAAAATCCCGGCCGACGGCACTTTGGTCCGAGGAGAAACGTATGTGGATGAGAGCATGGTGACCGGAGAGGCCATGCCGGTACAAAAGCGCATCGGAGACCACGTCATTGGAGGTACTGTCAACGGCAACGGACGAGTCGACTTCCGCGTCACCCGTGCCGGCAGAGATACCCAGCTGAGCCAGATTGTGAAGCTGGTCCAGGACGCTCAGACAACTCGGGCTCCCATCCAGCAGCTTGCCGACACCCTCGCTGGCTACTTTGTCCCTACAATTCTCATCTTGGGCCTCATCACGTTCTTGTCGTGGATGGTCCTGAGCAACGTGCTGCCGAACCCACCGCAGATCTTCCTTCAAGACGCTAGCGGCGGCAAGATCATGGTGTGCGTGAAGCTCTGCATCTCCGTTATTGTCTTCGCCTGCCCTTGCGCCTTGGGCCTCGCAACGCCAACGGCTGTCATGGTGGGGACCGGCATTGGGGCCGAGAACGGCATTCTGATCAAGGGAGGTGCTGCTCTGGAGCGGACGACAAAAGTCACGCAGGTGGTGCTGGACAAGACAGGCACGATCACGCACGGGAAGATGAGTGTCGCCAAGATGACTGCTGTACCCTTGTGGCAGGACAACGAGTGGCGGAAGCGTCTCTGGTGGACCATCGTGGGCTTGGCGGAGATGGGCAGCGAGCATCCCGTGGGCAAGGCCATCCTGGGAGCGGCTAAGGACGAGCTGGGCGTTGACCCTGAGAGCAGCATCGCGGGAAGCGTGGGTGACTTCAAGATTACTGTCGGCAGGGGCGTTAACGCTCTCGTGGAGCCGCATTCGGCGGCGGAACGGGTTCGCTACAGGGTGCTGGCTGGCAACGTTCGCTATCTGCAGGACAACGGGATCGAGATTCCTGACGATGCCATTGAGGCGTCGGAGGCGCTCAATGCCACGACCCAGAACAACAAGTCCAAGTCCTCTACGGCCGGAACTACCGACATCTTTGTTGCCATCGATGGCAAGTATACGGGTCACCTGTGTCTCGCCGACACGATCAAGGATAGCGCGGAGGCTGCCATCTCGGTGCTGCACCGGATGGGCATCAAGACGGCCATTGTGACCGGTGACCAGCGCTCCACGGCCTTGGCGGTCGCGGCCGCGGTTGGAATATCAACGGACAACGTCTACGCGGGAGTCAGCCCGGATCAGAAGCAATCCATCATCAAGCAAATCCAGTCACAGGGCGAGATCGTAGCCATGGTGGGCGACGGCATCAACGACTCCCCAGCCCTGGCAACAGCGGACGTCGGCATCGCCATGTCCAGCGGTACGGACGTTGCCATGGAAGCTGCCGACGTGGTGCTGATGCGGCCGACGGACCTGATGGGGATCCCCGCGGCGCTGCACCTGACGCGGACCATCTTCCGCCGCATCAAGATGAATCTGGCGTGGGCGTGCATGTACAACCTGGTGGGCCTGCCGGTGGCCATGGGCTTCTTCTTGCCGCTCGGGTTCCACATGCACCCGATGATGGCCGGCTTCGCCATGGCGTGCAGCAGCGTCAGCGTCGTGGTGAGCAGCCTGCTTCTGAAACTCTGGAAGCGGCCGCGGTGGATGGAAGAGGCCGAGGCGGCGCCCCGGGGCGGGCTGCGCTGGGCGGGCGGCAGCGGCGTCGTCGGGTGGGCACGCGAAGTGCTGGGCCGGAGGCGGCGGAAGGGCGGCGAGGAGGGATATGTGCCGCTCCAGAACCTCGACGCGGAGCATTAGAGACGTCGCAGGGTGTTGCGTGACCGAATTAGCGTTTTTGTTTAACAGCTGCTGCATCTCTGTGTCTAGACAGCCATGTTGTGTTCCTTTTAATTGTGAATAGGGGGTTCTGTATATCTGGTAAAGCAGATAGAGAAATCACAAAGTACGAGGAGCTTTTTTACCTGAACGTGTGACTTTATGCTGCGCTCTCTCTCGCGAAGTCTGTAGGCACTCCTCGAAGCTCATCATCCTTTGGCTTCGCCCTTGCATGGCGGCCGACTCACGAGAGAGAACCGCCAAGCCGCCGCGCACGGGAGCCAAGGAACCGCTGGCCCTCGCTGGTCCCGGCAGTCCGGCTCGTGTCGGAGCCGCGTTTCAGAAACGAGGGCTGCCGGGCGCCGTGAGTTTGGCGATGGCGATGCGAGAGTTGAAGAGGCTATCTGGACTCTATCCAGAAGACAGACGTCGGTGATGGTGTCGCTTTCGGGCTTGGCTGGCGCCTAGGTTCGTTTCACAATACCCCGTAGCTTTCCTCGGTGCGAGTGCGCCTTGGCGACTTGGACGACGAAGGATATCATTTCCGACGCTATACAGGTACTCGGGACAGCCTTACCCGCAACGTCCGTCATTCGAGGGGGGAAGAAAGCGCTTAACTTTTAGGGCCCCGTCGAGGATGTGTATCTGGCTGATTCCAGTTACTCGGATACAATTCTTACGGGGCCGCCATGACCGCCCCTGCTCTCATTGGCACGTCGCCCATCTCATGGTGGCCCTTTTTAAGATTAAGTGGTGAGAACTAACCTCACACGCGACCAACACCGTGGGGCTCAATGCCTAGAGAACAAGCTTATTCTGACGACCCGCAGTCCGGCTGAAATGTCATCCAGCCGCCCGCGCTCTACGGTAATTAAAAGCAAAGTAGGCCCAGCCGAGGCAGACACACTAACCCCCTGCCTCCATGCCTCGATGTACCGGTACGGTTTTTGGATTTGCCGACTGGAAGAGCCGCACCTCGCGGGATGAGGTCAGGCAGGGGATCCTTGAGCCAAAGGTCCAGGGATGGAGACATGTGGCTCTTGCACTCCCAGATAGCTCCTCCGAGTGAGGAGCTGAGACCGGCATCTTCATCAGAGGCTTACTTGGTTTGAAAAGCTGTTTGTGCTCCATTGTCGGGTGAAGGAACGCGTCGACGTCAGGGACTCATGGCGAAGTTGAGAAACAATGAGCCATTATCTTCACGAAGTCCGGTGTCATCAAGGTGGACTATTGAAATCAGAATCTCATTCAAGTCTTGTCGAGGCGTCTCATTCCCAGCCTCCGTCGCCGGCTCCCAAATATTGATCAAGGAAATGCTATGCTGTATGAATGCAGGGGAAAATCAAGATAGAAAGCACCATTTTCGCCCATTAACGCCTTTCCAATGTACTGTGCGCATGCATTGCGCATTCAGACGCACTCTAGACCTTTTAGTTCCGCTCTCCTCCGCCGTGAAATAGGTATAAAAAGAGCTGTGCTCCGCAATCACTCGCAGGAGTGATTGGACGTGAATAACGAGTAGTGGGCGAGATCTTTACCACTGCCGCCATACTGCAAAACGCTTCACCACCGGCCCAAGAAGGGGTGGAGAAGGGGGTGATGATGGTAGTGATGCATGAGGGGGTGCTGCTGCCGGCGGAGGTGGTAGCGGAGCAGGGGGCGCATGGGCCGGAGGATGAGCAGGCGGTAGTGAGGGTGGAAAAGCCGGAGGAATAGCGGCCGGAGGAACAGCGGCCGGAGGAACAGCAGCCGGGGGAACAGCAGCCGGGGGAACAGCAGCCGGGGGAACAGCATCCGGGGGAACAGCATCCGGGGGAACAGCAGCCGGAGGAACAGTATCCGGGGGAACGACAGCAAGGGGTCGAGGCGATGGTAGCGGTATGGAAGAGGGAGAAGAATCAGGAAGCTGCAGTACTGGTAAAGAAGCCGGAGGATGCAGAGGAGTAAGGCCAGGAGAAGCAGTCAGGTTAGTAAGGTTGGAAAATAGATCCGGACGCGGTAGTGGTAGCGGAGGAGGAGGGGGCGGCCGCGATGATAATGGCCTGCGGTCGTGTTCTCCTCGAAACAAAATGTCCTCAAACGGCTCACACAGCTCCCTCCAGGGCACGAACGTCCCCCCTTCGACCTCATCCGACCACGCACCACCATACTCGCTCTTCTCCGTCTCCCGGCTGGGGTAGAAAGTCTTGGGCGCCCATCTCCGCCCGTCGATAAGCTTCTCCGAGATGAGGTCGCCGGCCTGCGACGATCTCACAGACGCCCGGAGGAGCGACGGGACGAAAGGATACCACCAAAACGTCGGAAACTCGAGGTCGAGCCCTTCCTTGGGCCCCGTGCAGTGCCACAGGCCGTAGATGTGCTTGGTGACCAAGTTGACGCCCAGGTAGGCGGAGCGGAGCCAGTCCGCCGCGACGGACCCCGGGTGCGCCTCCGGGATGGCGTCGTAGAGCTTCGTCAGCGCTGCGCGCACGTTCTCCGGCATCGTGATGTTGAACGGCTTGAATGCGGGGGTCCCGAGCTCGAATATGTCGAAGCTCATGTTGGCCTTATAGCCGCTCTGGTTGAACTGCAAGTAGCCGACGAAGGGCTCGTTCCCGGCCTTGGTCTGAAAAAGAGACGACTCGTACTCGATGGCGATGTGCAGCTCCGTCTCAGTACCGGCGATCATATTATTCGGGATAATGCGGTCGCCGGGCCCGCCCTTGACGAAGGACCCGTTGGCGGCCAGCTTGGAGCGCCAGTATTCCTGTCGACCCCAGACGTTTGAAACGTAGTACTGGTCCGACTCGCGGAAATCGTACTCTGGATCGTGCGTCATGGCGACCTCATCCATGGTAGCGTCGATGAGCCGTCTAAGGTCATTGACGGGCCCGATAACGGTCCCCGAGTTGAGCCAGCGCGGGTCGGCGAAGAACATGTCCCCGCTCCCCGAATCGGGCCCAAACGCCTTCGGACCGAGGGTTGACGGCGGCACGGCCCAGCAGCGGGAAGCCCTGAAGTCCATGGGGAAGCACACCTTGTCGGGGCCCCAGAAGACCGTCTGGCGGAGATTGCGCGCCCGGGCCTCGTCGACGGAGAGGTGGAGGCGTTTGGCAAGGTGGGCGTCGGCCTTGCGGGCGATATCGAAGTAGCGTTCAATGATGACTTCGGGGGGCAACTGCTGGATAATATCGTAGCCGTCAACGATGATGACCAAGTCGTCGTCCTCCTGTGGGTGCAACGCGTGGAGATAGCGCTTCATGGCCCGCAGCTTGGCCAGATGCGTCGTCGCGGCGTCGAACTCGCCGATGCCGCTCCAGCCAAGGAGCATGGGCACGGGGTAGCGGGTGACGGCCGACGAGACTACGTTGTAGCATAGCTGAAGGGTGGCGCGGCTGGCTGGAATAAGATAGTGCAGCTGCGACGTCTTTACCGTGTCTGGGGTGCTGGGCGTGCTCGAGTTGGATGCGGCACCCGTGGGCGACGGTGACGATGCCGCCGCCGACGTGGTGTTTGTTTGCAGATCCAAGTCATGGGAAGGGTACGAATCTTTTTGGTCGTTGGAGAAGTGCGGGACGAGTTTTCTGAAGCGCTCCTGGACGTTGACCATGTCAGTCAAAGTGGCCGCATGCGAGATGAAGTATAGCATAGACATGTCTCAACCTACCGCGTCTAGCTTCGGCCACGAGAACATCAATACAAAGCAAATGGCGATGACGAAGGCCACTATCAGTACCGGCTTGCGCCGTACAAGCGCGGAAGGAAACATGGTAACAACGTAACAAATATACAAGGCGCTCGCTCGCGCAAAAGGAGCGAAGAGGACGTGGTAAGGACAGGCAGCGACGGCGAGGCGCCTACAGGGAAAACACCCAAGGGCCGACAGAGATGAGTCTTTCAGGACAAAAGAATGATCATGATGAAGAACGGCAAGGAGGCGAGCGAGGCTGACAAGCGTCCCACTGCCAAGACGACTACTTGTCCAGGATGTGTGTGAATGGGCGAGGTGGGCTTACACGCCAGCAACAGCCGGTGTCGCTGTTCTGCTCGCACTTGGCTGCCCACTATTGCCGGACTTTCCTGCTTCCATTTTCACCTCCACATTCAGGTCCTTGGACCCTTGTTTGCCTGCATGCTCGCCAGCAGGTGGGCGATGGCCCTTCATCTCTGCCTTATCTGTGACGATCCCCAGTTGAGTCCCACGTCGCGCCAGCTGCCACAGGCGGCACTGGATCGGCCCTGATGGGGCTCCCCAGCATCGCGTGCCGCAACGATGGCCCGCCGTCAGCGGACGATCTATCTTCTGTGCGAGTGCAACTGCCTAAACGAAGCATCAGGCCCGGAGGCCCTTTTGCATGGAACTCCTGGGTATCTTATGCTCCCGGATCGGCGGGCTGCTGGAAACGAAACCCTTCGAGCGAAGGAGATGACGATGTCCATTGCGAAACATCGCGCACAACCGGCAATTCCGAGGGGCCAGGGGCTCCACGTTGACTGGCTGAACACCAATGCCGCCCGGCAGGGGACATGCGGCTGCAACGAATAACGGGGCTGTCGACAAGTAGCAGCTTT
Source organism: Tolypocladium amazonense (assembly GCA_024340795.1). Taxonomy (NCBI): domain Eukaryota; kingdom Fungi; phylum Ascomycota; class Sordariomycetes; order Hypocreales; family Ophiocordycipitaceae; genus Tolypocladium; species Tolypocladium amazonense. Next base: position 223,796 of record JALHCE010000236.1, on the reverse strand, counting down.
CCGAGTGCAAACCATCCCACGTCCAGTGTAATTGCAATGTGCGCCGCGGCGCGCCCCATGAGGTAAAGTAGACTGGCGCGATGGGGTAAGAATAGAGGCAGAATGCCATCCCAGCAGCCGGGGCGGCCTCCAGCACACCGTACCCTGGTCGCGCCTGTTGAGGACATTGGAGCCGCAGAGCAACTAAGTCTTCTCATCGAAGGACTGGAGAAAGCTGATTCAGGCACTCCCGTCATCGTCCCCTGTGGCTTGACGACGGTGTCGGTAGCGCCAGACGCAAGAGCCTATGGCAGGCGCCAGCGCGATCGACTGTCCCCATCGCCAGTGTCTGGTGGCGACATCTGCAAGGCCGATCAGGGGCAGCGTCTGATTGCTGGATCCGGCAGGCGGCAAACTGATTCGCTGGCACATGCCGCTATTCGGTGCGCAGGGCCGTCATGTGCGCAGGTGTTGCTCAGAGATCGCCCACTCAGCGGCCGTTGAACTGCCGCATCTGGCCCATGTGCGCCGATGGAGCGCGCGGGATCAGCAATCAAATCGTCAACACCAAACCCTCGGTCCGCTTATACTCAGCGCTTTGCGCCCGCGTCCCCGGACAGCGTCGTCGCGCGGTCCTGCATCCGCCAACAAATGCCAGAACCGTCCATGCATGACCTGTTCGGACGAAGCATCCCGGGACCCAAAGTATCGCGGGGCGGGAGCTATGCGTTCTCCATAACTGCTCCATCAGATAGCTAGCGCAAAGCCAAGACGGCGCAAACACCATGAGTATGTCATACGTACCAACTTAGCAACCTGGCTTGCGCTTGGCTTGCACCGGGCTTCAGCTTGCACTACATATGACAACTCGTACGAGCACAGCCGACTCCAAGCACGAGCGCGACTTCTCTTTCTCCGCACAAGCATAAGCAGTTGAAGGGTTTCCTGTATAGGTATCGTCGTGGTGCTTTGTCGCCAGCGGAGTCAATGAGCCTCGTGTGGCACAGGCAGACTTGCAAGGCAGTGTGGCGGAGACGCGGATTTGGCGGGAGAAGCCGCATGTGCATGTACATACCTTATTTGCACAGAGAGTGCTAGCCCACGCCGGGGCGAATCAGATGCTCAAGAAGCCCACTTCACGGCCTGCTTCGAGAAAGTTGGCAGCACGAGTAATGGAGCACACGCCCAGCCCCAAGAGCCACTTCAAGCACGCAAGAGGCGTTCGCCAGCAATCGGCGCGAGCGGTCTGCAGGGGAAAACTGCCTGCCGATGCTTGTTCAGGTTCAGCATTGCAAGTCAAGCGAAAAGGTTTGTGAATGCAGATCGCACAGCCAGTGAAACCGGCCAAGGCCGTTGGCGAGACGCGCACTTGTTTGTGTGCTTGCTCCGTCCTCGCCTCCCACAGCTCGCATCGTGTGCTCCATCATCCTTAATCTTTCCTCTCCGGGCAATCGTGAAAAATAAGACCAGAAAAGGGCACACGACACTCCCATTGTGGCTTCTTCTTGTGGCGTGTCGCCGGCCCCGCGGCGATCCGCCGGGGTCGGGGTTTGCGGAAGAGCGCTCGGCATTGGCGCAGTCAAAAATCTCCATCAGACGGCTAAGCTGCTGCTCAGTGGTACGATTGATTATGCCTTCATAGTCAGAGTTGATGGCAGTCGCAGCTTTGCGTAACCTTGACGAGTCATCTACTGGTTGGCTGTTTCCCGCCTCCTCATTGGCAGGCCTAGTGAGTAGCCATGCATGCGAAGACTCGCGTACATACGGTACACCACACAACAGCAGAAAAACCTCCGCCATCTTGCTTTGGATCGGCCGTTGCAGCCAAGACACTATCACCGCCGACTCAAGCTGTTGAATGAGAGAGCCAAGACATCGTCACCGTCGACTGGTGCTGATTAATAAAGTCAAACTATGCCAAGGCCCCCCGAGCGTCATCGCTCGCATTGCGCAATAGTCCGAGAGTTCAAGGGCACCACCTCTCTATGCATATCGCGATCCATGGGGTAGTGCACGCGAGACGCTGGCCGTCTCTTAATCGTAGCTTGGCTGTTTGGCACTTCGACCTGCTCGTATGACTGCTTCTCCAACGTCGACCGGCCCATAGATATGCCGGCGGTGACATTACAAAATGTCTCGTCGCCATGTCAGCAGCTACGAGTAATACGGATACGGAATTCTTCAAGTGTCATTCCCTCCGCTTGTTTGATCTTGCACCTCTTGAGAGACTTGGCGTTGCTTTGCCTGGCACCTTGGCTCTTCTCGCAGGTTGACTCTGGAGGCCCATGTTCTGGCTCCTATGCCGTGTCTCAGTGACTGTCGCTGCGTCCGACGCACGATATCACCTGTCCTGTGTGGCCCGGCTTCTATGCGGTTCACCTGCGGCATCGCCCCCATGCGTCGCTTCCTCCTTCGGCACATTGCTCTCGGCAGAGGCCGCAGTCCAAACCTGGTGGTGGTTGGGGACGTGAATCAAAGCCCCAAAGCGCATCGGGTTCCGTTTCTCACTCCAAGTGAGCCACGCCTGCGTGTCTCGCCTTGTCATGCCACGCAATGCCCAGGCTTGTTGCAATTTGCCGATGGATAGGTCGGCCGTTCGCCCGGCTCGGCCCCCGACGAGAAACGCATCGGAGGGAGGGCAAATAGGGCTTGGAATTAGCTCTTTGATGGCGTTGCCTCGTTTTGCGCCGCTGAGCCTGTTGCTTCCCCGGTCCCAGTCTCACGGCATAGTTGGCCATGCCGCTAGTCGTCGCTGAGGCCAAGCCCGCTCTTCCGCCGGCTGATGCAGTCGTTGGGCTGCCCGCTGGGCCCCAGCTCTCCCAGCTCTGAAGGTGCCAAGGCCCTGGGGGTGGCATATCCTGGTCGAGTGGTCCCAGTTGCGCGCTCAGCTTTCAAGCCACCCGGCTCCCCTGCCACTTGTACCCTGCTACCAGTGCTTCGTGCAGACGGTGTACTGGCTGTCTTGGCCAGCTGCTTTTCTTGGACAGCTGCTCCGCCTCCTTTACCCGAGCCAGGCGGACGGCTTGGTGAGACCGACGATGACGGATCGCAGCGGCAGCGGGACCGGGACCGGAGTGCGAGTTGTGCATGTTCATCCAATGTGCGGCGCAGTGGAACTCGAGTGACAGAACCCCCTGAAGCCATCGGGGCGCTCGGACTGGAGTCTTGAGGGCGAAGATGGAGAGGGAGGGAAGAGCCGGGCTCTATCGGACAGCGTTACGTACTACCCGCTGTACTCGTGCAAAGAGTGACGATGGCCATTGATGAGGAGCGCTCGTGCCCACCGACGAGACTTCGGACGAGCTGGAGACACCGGACACTCATCATGGCACGCATGGGTGTTCCCTTGATGCCTCGCCAGCACCCCTGATGGCACCGCCAGTTGTAGCTGTACCCGACGCCGAGCGCCAAGGCTGGCACTCCCCACCTCCCTCTCACTCCAATTTGCGGCCATCTGACGGTCCCTGTGGCGCCGGTCGGCGCGGTTCGGCTCTGTGATTCAGGTACCGCTACCTCGCCAGGCGTGGCCGACACAGGCTACGCAGCGCCCAGTCTTGGCGCTCGACGAGCTACTGCAGCGCTGCAGCACCCGCATGTCCTGGAGCTGGGCCGTCTCCACCGCCTGTGTGGCACGCCCACTCCCTTTCCCCTCCCTGGCAGGCACAGTCCACACGCTATCCACCATGCGGTGCCTGACCTCACACGTTAAGTAGGTAGCGACTTCCTCCCGTCGGCGGCGCCACCAACACAGGCAGGAGCTTTGCACTTCCTGAGTCCTTCCTTCCCTTCCACGTCTTGCCACTTGCGACCTGGGGTCTCGTGCTCCTCACCTTGTTTCTCGGATTGCTCCGGATTCCTTCGCTCGCTTCTTCTTTTGTTACATATTCTGTCGCTGTCGAAGCTTGCTTATTCCTCTCTGCCTTTGCTGGCCGACCCATCTTAGCTGTCTCCTGTTCGCCCGCCCGTATAGCAGCGGCATCCACGCTTCTTACACACCACGCACGACAGACTACGACCGCCTCTTGTCTTCCACCCGCACCCTCCTGTGCTAGGGACTATTGGGATTTCGGTTGACGCTCGCCACCGGCCAGAGGAACATGCGTTCTGCGGCCAACTAAAACAGCAACGGCCTGAACCTTGATGTAGCGATTCTCGACAGACGCTTCCACTGCAGCTTCGATACTCAGCCTCTTCCACGCTCCCCGAGTCACAATGTCTCGGCCCAGCGATGATGAGCCAGTGGCCCTGCTCACGGCCGAACAAGATCCGAAGCTAGAAGACCAAGATGTTGAGAGTGACGCCGGCCGCCCTGAGCCCCCGACAGACGAGGGCCTCGACCACGAGTACTCGATACCCAGTACGATTAAGTTCGCCTGGTTGGGCACCTACTTTTTCTTCTCCCTCCTTTTAACTCTCTACAACAAGCTTGTCCTGGGCATGGTGAGTTTTTCCCGAGTCGCCCTGACGGGTCCAACCGTGGCCCAAGATATCATCCGTCGCATTCTAACCAGAGTTTCGATACGCAGTTCGCCTTTCCATGGCTCCTCACCTGCCTACATGCGTCCTTTGCCAGCCTGGGCACGTTTGCCATGATGCATATGGGTTATTTCAAGCTGACGCGCCTGGGACGCCGGGAGCATCTTGCCCTCGTCGCCTTCAGCGCCTTGTTCACGGCCAACATCGCCCTCTCGAACCTGTCTCTCGCCATGGTTTCCGTCCCGTTCTACCAGACGATGCGCATGCTGTGCCCCATTTTCACCATCCTAATCTACCGAGTCTGGTACAGCCGTACTTACAGCACTATGACATATATGTCCCTAATACCACTTATTATCGGCGCAGCAATGACAACCGCTGGCGAGATGACATTTACCGACGCTGGCTTCCTCCTCACCATACTCGGTGTCGTCCTGGCCGCTGTCAAGGTAAGTCTCCTGATCCGCGACTGAGTCGTTGGTTTTGTTTCTGGTTCTGACAACCCATCAGACTGTCGTCACCAACCGATTCATGACTGGATCCCTAGCGCTACCACCCCTAGAGTTTGTGATGCGCATGTCTCCGCTGGCCGCCTTGCAAGCCCTGGCGTGTGCTGCCGCCACGGGCGAGATTGGTGGATTCCGGAACCTCATCGCAACGGGAGACATCTCTCTGCCTCCTGTCATCGCCTCCTTGGCCGGCAACGGATTCTTGGCTTTCCTACTCAATGTGTCTTCGTTCACCACGAATAAGCTGGCCGGCGCCTTGACGATGACGGTATGCGGCAACCTGAAGCAGTGCCTGACTGTGTTGATCGGCATATTCCTCTTCAACGTCACGGTCGACTTGCTCAATGGAGCTGGCATGGCCGTCACCATGGTTGGTGCGGCAATATACAGCAAGGCTGAGCTGGACAACAAGAAGCGAGCGCAACAAGCGGCATACAAGCCTGTGGAACAGGAATGCAGGTAGCAGTGGTGGAAACGGCTTTGATACCCAATTTTTTTAAAGACACAACGGCAACGATAAATGGGAATAAAGGGGTGTCCTTGCGGAGCATGCATCTCGCTCGACGAGGGACGAGCACTCGACTGAAGTGCATGGTCGGGCTTTGATTCTGTGCACCACTTGCTGCAAGCAGCTAATTTGGCTGCCATGGACCAGATGGATGGGGATCGATGGGACAATTGAGTCTTTGGCGTTGGGGCCTTGCGGGCGGCAGCTGCTGCAGGAACTTGCATATGTGCCGGCGAATAGGAATACCTTCGGAATAAGGTAGCATTTTATATTTGACTTTTCTGTTCTTCTGAAGATGACTGCTGCTGCTTTTGTCTAATTGTTCGCTCCTGTTTCTGTGACAAGTCGTCGGCTCCGTACAGGTCAAATTAATTGATGAGACAATGTAGCACCAGATGAAGCAATGCTGGTACCACATGGCTCGAAACAAGTGATTGGTTACCGAGCGCACCTCCGCAACATGACATTTAGCAATAGGTCCAACCTACTCGTATCGTCGTCAACGGCAGGCCACATTTGTCCTGGCGGCCTCTTGTACGAGTAGGGTTTGATAGCCGCTTTGGCTGGAGCTGCCCCAGGTGCCCCAGAAAGGAGGGGCGTTGAGGAAGACTGTCTGATCGTCGGTGCCGACGACGGCACAAACGTGGCGTTTTTGGCGCGGCGCGCAAGGGCAAGGCGGGCTTGTTCTGGCTCACACGGGTGCATTGGCTTGCGCACTGGCTTGAGGACGCGTCAAAGAATCAATCGCACATGGGGCTCAATATTATGACTATTCGTTCTCCGCGCTGCTGGTGCAGCGTGCCCTTCGCCGCCAATTAAAGCGTACTCTGTCGTCGAAGCTGCATATGAACAAGGCCCGGCATACTCGTACATACACAAAACAAAACCCCTCCCCCGTGGAGGGCCGTGTGGCAAGGTCTCCGCCAAGACATGCAGGGTGTGCCGTGAGATCCGCGTACCGGTGCGGTACGTACGGAGCATGCTTGCGTTCGCCCTGGTTGAGCGCGGCACTTACTACTATAGCGAGCCAGTCGCCTTCCTGCATTGAACGCCGTGCTAGGAATACGAGTATTATGTACGCAGCAAGAAAAGCTGGGGTCGAAATGATGTGGTGACGCAAGGAAAGGCGCGTGAGCGGACAGGGTAGTGTCGAGACCAAGGCAAGGAAGCGAGCGACGCATGGCCTGCGTGTGGAAATAGAGATTGGCCTGAAAGGCTAAAAGGGTGAGGCTTCGAGATCTTGGCGCGAACGGCACCTTCGGCCGAGAAGACGCGCAAGCACCCCGGATACGGTGCCGTCTGGAAATAGATGTGGGCTCGGCGTCGTAAGCAAATCGGCAGTCCGGCTGTTGCAGTAACGCTTCGGTAGGAGGGATCGGTTTGAGCTGAGGGCGTCCGCGATGCCGTGACCAATGGCGGCTTGGACGGGCGGTTAAGGTGCGACGCCTCCGGCAGTGCTCATCCTTCGCCCCGCGGCCAACGGCAAAGGGCAATTAGATGACAGAGACCATTCAGACCTGGAGAAGTCGGGGGCCTTTCGTTTGGCTTCCCGGTAGCGCTATTTTGGACCCAACGTTGAGGCACAGCGAGCTGGAGATGTGGCGTCCTGCTTCAAGTCGGCGATGCCCCGTCTGATGTCGTCCACGCTGGCGTTGGACTGCAACCCCAGTGTGAGCGCCAGGACCTCCAGGTCCCCGAGCCCGGCAGTGCTTCCCAAGCGGGCCTGCTCCGCCGGGTGCGGAGGCGGCGGCACGAGCAGCACCTCCGGCGCCGCAGCGGGGCTGACTCCGCCGCTCCAGGTGATGGACCCGGCAGCAGATGCGGCGCTGCTCTTGAGCTTGTCCGAGTTCTTGCTGAGCATGCCGAAGCGCAGGCCCACTTCGGTGACAGTGACGAGAATGCTGACAATGATGAGGATGATGATGATCCACGTGATGGCGCTCATCTTGGCGTCGGCAACCGAGTCGGACAGAATCTCGGCCAGGTCGAGGAAGACTCGGCACCGCTCGTTGAGAACTTTGATCCGCGGGTCAATCTCGAGATACTCCCGAACGGCCTCGTAGAGCGGGTGCAGTGTGGGCTCCGAGTCCCAGAAGAAGTTGGGCACATCGAGGATATTGGATGCTAGATTTTGCGTCAGTGCCATCGTTAATGAGTAAGTAGCAAGGGGGAACCTACAGAGATTGATGTCGACGCGGCTCTTGAACAGCCGGCCAAGAATCTTAACAATCTCCGTCCGCGTCATGTTCAGCTCTCCAGTGAGCGCCAGTGTTTTGGGCACATGTTGCGCATCCAGCATCGTCTCGCTCATTCTCTCCTCGAACAAGCATAGCTTGGTGCTCTGCGCGATGGCGTGGCTAATGGTCAGCTTGATCATGTGGTCTGACCGCGGCAGCAAGGTGATCATGTCGTTGAAGACGCGTGGTCGCTTGACGTCGGAGCTGTACTCGAAGTGGAATTCCTCCGTCTCAAAGTCGTCCTGCTCAAGAGGCCGCGTGAGGAGGCTGATGCCGTCCTCGGCGTCGGCGAAAGTCAGGTCGGCGAGGATGTCCTTTTCTTGATGTTCCGTAAAGTTCCAAAACACAACAACGCCATACGAAAAGACAAACATCTCGGCAAAGTTCTTGGCGTCGGGAGCCAGGCGACTGATATGCGAGGGCAGGCCGTCTTCATGCTCTCGACGAGGTTCGTCTTCCGCGGGGCTAAAGGCGCGATCTCCCCTTTCAGGACTTTCCGGGTTTGAGTAGGCGTCGTCTTCAAAGTACCCTTCGTGGTGATTCCGCCGTTCGCTCCGCTCTATTTCCAGGTCCAGCATAGTTTTCCCGGTGCCAGGTGTCTTGAGCATTGGCCGACCGCGCACCCGGTATCCGTCCGTGCCATTCAGCAGCGGCAAGGCGTAGATAACGTAGAGGCAGTCATCGTACAGCTTTGTCTTGGCCTCGTGCTTTTTCCGCAGGAATTCGGACGTTGCCTCAATCTTGAATGCTTGGGCCGTGCAATATGCCGTCAGTCGGCTGATCTTGTCCTTTCTCTGGACCTTGGGTAGCCTCTCGGCATAGCTTTTGCCTCGAATGCCGCCTCTTTTCCTGAGCACGTCGAGCTCCTCGTCTCTTAACGGCCGGCCTTCCTCGTCTTGTAACCTCCTCGCGAGCACCGACTCACTCTCCACCTCTTCCTCGGCGTCGTCATCTTTGCTATCCGTCTCTGGCAGTAGCACCAGCTTCTCGCTAATTTTCGTGGTTCTCGACGGCATGGGCTGCCCCGTGCGCGATTGGACGTTGGGTAGCCCGCCAGCAGAGACACGTCGGCTGGGCATCGTGCCACCGACAGTAGTATGAGGTCGCTGTGCTGGCAGTGGCGGCGCGCGCGGTTGGCCCGACGGAATCTGCGAGTTGTACTGGAGGACGTTGTCGACGGTCATGAACCGCATCGGCATCCGGCCAACGCTCCCGGGAGCCGTGTCCTGACGCCGGGGCACCCTTCTCTGGCTTGATCTCTCCCTCGCGTCCGTGACCTGCATCGACGGTTAGCGGCGACACAATTGCAAGAGAGGATGCCAAGTCGCACGAGCACAGAGGGCCGCTGCTTTGAAGACGACATGGCGACGGCGTGGATGGCTGTTCAGCAGATATCTTGGTGGCGGTGCCGGACGACGGCTATGGGCTATGGGCCAGGCTGCGCGAAGCGAAGTAATCGTAAAATACGATGGCCAGCGAGGTGCGCAGAGGGCTGGATGAGATGTCCATTCAGGATCTCGGCGATGGCTGGCAGCGTTGCAGAGTGGTGCCGTATCCGGCCAGCAAGTCGAGCTGCAAGATTTACGTATGCGTCGTCGATGCTCCTTGGCGTTTGCGGCTCCATGGGCAGTGACCTCATCTGGGCCCCACCACGTGCACGAGCTAGGAGGCAGACGGCTCGCGTGCACGGATCCATTCATCATGGCATTATCCAAGTCCTCGCCTTCGCCGCATGCCAGTTGGACGGCTGTAGCGAGCTTGACAGTCGCCGAATTTCAGGCCGGCGGCCTTGAGCCGGCGTGCTCACTGGTATGACACATTATCTGCCAATCCGATGTCGGGTGTACGATGCAGCCTACAGTGTCTACTGTATCTACCCTAGGCCCTTAGGTAGGTATTACTTGCCCGTCCCGTTCACCTTTTACAGTTCCCGACAACACCGCATGCAATTGCAAATGAGGCGATGGGGCGTAGGTGAGGGTACAATGGCTCGTCACGGTTTTAGTTGGGTGAATCGCGTCATCTCTGTCGGCGGTCGACGATGTCATTTCAAACGACTGACTGCCAGCGTCCGCAAACAGGCACCAGACGGTAGTTCCTTGTACCTGCGGGCGGCGGATCAGATAATTACAGGCTCCAAACACGTCCCTTCTTGTGCCTCAAGAAAATGCGTATTCGTGCAAAAGCCACCGTCATTAGAGCCGGCACTTCAGCCTAGTTAAGGTAATAATAAGATGTGCTTGCTACCGGCGCCGGGACGGGCGGGCGCGAAGCTAGCTACCTTGCTCGAGGCACTCGTTGCATGTGCCGCCAGCCAATCGGAGCGCCAAGCGCCAGCCGTTGCTAGGCGGTTGCTCGGTTGTTTGTTTACACGGCTCAACACCAGCGACCAGGGAACCCCGCGCCAGGCTCCCTTGGGTTATTGTCAGCGCCGTGGCAGCCGCCGTCGTCCCTTGCCAGGTCGCTTTTTCAGGCCTGCATCGATCAGATCTAGGCGTCTAACGGCAGCGGCATTTCATCCTCCAACGACTCGATATCTCGCCCCGACGTACACAATCGAGCGCTTCCTGTCCATCGACTGCCCCCCGTGTCTGTCAGACCACGAGTCGCTCCGCGCGCCGCAGAGAGCCTCAGCATTCCATCGCCGTCCGGAACAATGCGCTGACAGGCGCTACGGCCAAGCTTCGGATTGAAGAAAGAGCGAGAACCACTACATCAGGTGATTGCGATCCGCAAAGGGCGAGACATCCAGCATGTCATTCCAACCTCGCCCTCTGAACCGGTCGCACACCGCCGACCTCAACAACCTCAACCGATATCCCTCCACCACATCGTCATCTGCATCCTCAGCGTACTCGCACGCTTCAGACCGCAGCCTCAACAGCCATTACACGTCCGCGTCCGCATCCAGTGGCGACCACCCCTCGCCCTCCGCCGCCTACAAACACAAACGCGGCCAGAGCGATGTCCTGGCCAGAGCACGGAACTTCGAAGCAGGGGCAATGAACGGTGCCACTGGAAGCCATGATAACCTCTACGGCACCGCCCGCCAATCTCTTCGCCCCCTTCCACAGGCGCCAGTGTCGTCGCCCAGACCACCGCAGACGCCCCCGGGTCTCAACTCGTCCAAACATGAGCGCGGCAAGAGCTTCGACATCGGCAGATTGTCGCTCGCGCAGAACGATGGGCCCTCATCCCCGACATCGCCGACCCGTCAGCTGCCGATGCGGCCCAACTCGATGTTGCTGACTCGATCGGATTCTGTCCTTCGAGGCAGCGTTGCGACGTCGCATAATCATGCTTCGCAGCCTGGTCACTCCACCCATATCGGACGCCCCGAGCTCGCCCAGCTCGAACGGTCTTCTACGAGGGAGTTGCGCACGCTGTCGCGTCTCGCGCAATCGGAATCTGCCGACGACTTCACCATCACCTCGCCCGCGCAGGAAGTTGTCGGCATGCGCGGCCGACGCCGGCTCCAGCGTACCGATAAGCCCAATGGCTCCGGCAACTCGAAGGCCGCAGGCTATGGGTGGGAGGGCCGTAACTGGATGGATAAGCAGCGCCAGTTTCTCCAGGCCTACGAGTACCTTTGCCACATAGGCGAGGCCAAGGAGTGGATTGAAGACATCACCCACAATTCTTTGCCTCCCATTGTCCAGCTGGAGGAGGCTCTGCGCGATGGTGTCACGCTGGCCGAGGTTGTTCAAGCCCTGAACCCCGACAAGCGATTTCGAATCTTCAACCACCCTAAGCTTCAATATCGACATTCAGACAACATAGCCATATTCTTTCGATACCTCGACGAGGTGGAGCTGCCCGACCTCTTCCGATTCGAGCTCATCGATCTGTATGAAAAGAAGAATATCCCGAAAGTGATATATTGCATCCACGCCCTGAGTTGGCTCCTGTTCCGAAAGGGCATTGTCGACTTCCGCATTGGCAACCTCGTCGGCCAGCTCGAATTTGAGCACCACGAGCTCGAAGCGATGCAGAAGGGCCTCGATAAGCTGGGGACCAACATGCCTAGCTTCGGTAACATGGGGGCTGACTTTGGAGTCCCCGAACCCGAGCCGGAACCGGAAGAGACCGAGGAGGAAAGGATCGACCGAGAGCTCGGAGAGAACGAGGGACCCATCATCGACTTGCAGGCGCAGATTCGAGGCGCTCTTCTGCGACTGAGACTTGGGGATACCATGCAGAGCTTATGGGATGACGAGGAATGGTTGATCGATCTGCAGGCGCGCATTCGTGGCGACTTTACGCGACAAATCATGAGCTATCGGCTTCGAATGAGACAATCCGCAATTCTGGTGCAAAGCGCAGCGCGAGGGTTTTTGGTTCGGCAACGCCAGCAGACGGACACCCAAATCTGGAAGACGCTGGAGCCAGCTATTTTGGAGCTCCAGAGTCTGGTCCGGGCCAACAAGGTCCGCGACGAGGTACGCGATCTGCAGTCCATGTTGGCAGCATGTAAGGGACCGGTTCGGGAGATTCAAGCGGTCTCTCGCGGGTTCTTGGTCCGCAAAAATCATGTCGCCCAGCAGCAGGAGACGAAAGAGACATCTGCGTCCGTGGAGCAGCTTCAAGCTCTAGCTCGTGGAATGCTGTTGAGGGCTCACATCGACCACGACCTCAGTCTCCTGGAGGGCCATGTCGAGTCAATTGCTGGCCTGCAAGCCGCTGCGAGGGCTCTGCTGACTAGAAGTCAGATTGAACGCGAGCAGGAGCAGCTTCGCGCATTCGGTCCGAAATGGACGGCGCTCCAAGCCGTAATGAGAGGCAATGCCATCAGGGCACGCCAAGAAGCACTGGAGACAGAGCTGAGACAGCATACACCGGAGGTTTCTCAGCTTCAGGCATTGATCCGAGCTGCAGCAGTGCGAACGGAGGTGTCGAATCAGCTGGAAGCACTGGACGCAAGCAGCCAAGAAGTTCTAGCCATTCAGTCACATTTTAGAGGCATGCTGGAGAGGCGCAGAGTCTTTGAACTCCAGCAGCAACTCGACCGTCATGAGCCTCGGGTGATCAGCCTTCAAGGACTCATCCGAGGCCACCTGCACCGCAAACACCACAACGCACTGATGGACGAACTTACGTCGCACAATGAAGGAACTGCGGCTTTCCAAGCCATATTGAAGGCTATGATGACCCGGGCGAGGATCGATGACCTCATCACCGAACTCCTGGAAGAGGAAGACTCCGTTGTTGCTCTCCAGGCAGCCGCTAAGGCCTTCATCGTCCGCGCGCGGTTCGAGGAGAAAAAGCGATTTTTCAACGAGAACATGCAAAAGGTCATCAAAATCCAGAGCTTCGTGCGCGCCAAGGTGCAGGGCGAGGCGTACAAAAGCCTCACGACCGGCAAGAACCCACCTGTCAACGCAGTCAAGAACTTCGTCCACCTGCTCAACGATAGCGACTTTGATTTCAACGAGGAAGTCGAGTTCGAGCGCATGCGGAAGACGGTGGTACAGCAAGTCCGCCAGAACGAGATGCTGGAGCAGTACATCGACCAGCTGGACATCAAGATCGCCCTCCTTGTGAAGAATAAGATCACCCTCGACGAGGTTGTGCGACATCAGCACAATTTCGGTGGCAGCTCAGTGGGTTTGCTGGCGAATTCCAGCATGTCTTCTGCGAACCAATTTGACCTGAAGGCCCTCAACAAGAGCTCAAGGAAGAAGCTCGAATCGTACCAGCAGCTCTTTTTCAGCCTGCAGACGCAGCCTCAGTATCTGGCGCGCCTGTTCAAACGAATACGAGAGCAAGGAACGGCCGAGAAGGAATGCAAGAGGGTTGAGCTTCTCATGATGAGTCTGTTTGGCTACGCGCAGAAGCGACGAGAAGAGTACTATTTGTTGAAGTTGATTGCGAGATCGATACGGGAAGAGATCGAGGGCGCGGTGATTCTTCAAGAGTACACCCGGGGCAACTACTTTTGGTCGAAGCTGCTGACCAACTACACGCGCTCACCCACGGACCGCAAGTATTTGCGAAGCCTGCTTGGCCCTTTGATCCGGGACAACATCATCGAGGATCCAGCTCTCGACCTAGAGAGTGACCCGATGCAGATTTACCGATCGGCGATCAATAACGAGGAACTGCGGACTGGCCGACCTGATCATCGACCGCTCGACGTACCTCGCGAAGTTGCCATTCGAGACCCTGAAACCAGGCGACTGTTCATAGACCATTTGCGAGACCTGCGAGAGATCTGCGACCAGTTCTTCTTGGCCCTGGAAGACTTGCTGCATAAGATGCCGTATGGTCTACGCTTCTTGTGCGGTCAGATGTTCGAGGCCTTGTGCCAGCATTTCAACCGCGAGCCGCAGGAGAACCTGCTGCAAATCGTGTCCAACTGGCTTTGGAAGTTCTATCTCCAACCCGCAGTTACCGCCCCAGAACAGGTTGGAGTCATCGAGAAGACACTGAGCCCGCTACAAAAACGAAACTTGAGCGAGGTGGCCAAGGTTATCGGACAGATTGCTTCTGGACGGCCGTTTGGAGGCGAGAACATCTACCTGCAGCCGCTCAATGCCTTTGTCGCCGACTCCGTAGAGCGACTGCGACAAATCATGAGCGATATGATCTCGGTGCCGGATGCTGAGAGAACGTTCGACATTGACGAGTTCAATGATCTTTATGCCAAGAACAAGCCGACGCTTTACATCAAGATGACAGACGTCTTCGCGATCCACAACCTCGTCGCCGCAGAGCTCCCTGCCATGTGTCCCGGCCGTGATGATGTGCTTCGCGAAATCATGCAGGATCTGGGCAGCGCCAAGAGCAACGAGAACGAGATGAACGCCGCCGGATCGTCGGACATCCACATGTTCTTGACGCCCAAGCTTCATGACGTTGAAGATCCCGAGGCAGAGGCCAAGGCGCTCTTTATGGAGACCAAACGCTGTGTCTTGTATATCATCCGAGTGCAGACGGGTGCTAATCTCCTCGAGATTCTGGTGAAGCCTATCATGCCGGAAGATGAGCAGAAGTGGGAAATGGTGCTCCGAGACGACTTTTCTGACGACACGAACACCCGAGGAGCCTATTCGGACAGCAACATGATCGACGTGACGAGGATGACGTACTATGAGCTCAAGCGAACGGCGCTGGAGAACGTGATGCGGCTGGAGCAAATGGGGCGCATCTCGAAGCATAATTTCTACCAGGACGTGCTGAACGCCATCGCGAGCGACATCCGGAGCAAGAGTCGGAGACGGGTTCAAAGACAACGAGAGCTGGACGGGGTGCGCCTCACCCTTGGCAACCTTCACGACAAGGCCAAGTACTTGGAACAGCAGCGAAAGAGCTATGACGACTACATAGAGCAAGCCATGGCGACGCTGCAGAACAAGAAGGGGTAAGTGGTCTCTTGCAATGGCCGAAAGACGATGGGATCGGACTAACGGACTTGAATTCACAGGAAGAAGCGTTTCCTTCTGCCCTTCACCAAGCAATACAACCATCAGCGCGAGCTGGAACGAAGCGGCCGGGTGCCCAAGTTTGGAAGCTACAAGTACAGCGCGCGAACTCTCTCGGAAAAGGGGGTGCTGGTGGCGTGGAGCGGGCTTAGCGACCGCGACTGGGACAAGATCAACCTGACCATCTCATGCGACGAGGTGGGTGTCTTCGCCATCGAAGGCTCACGAGGCCACATTCAGATGCCCGGGGCGAGCGCGCTGGTGCCGATCGAAGACCTGCTGCAGGCGCAGTTTGAGGCGCACCAGTTCATGAATCTGTTCGAGGGCAACCTCAAGCTCAACGTGAACTTGTTGCTACACCTCGTGTACAAGAAGTTCTATCGCACGCAATGATGGCTCTTTTCGTCTCTTTCTCGTCCTGGATACCCCCTCTGCGATGCGGCGTCGACGTCGAAGACTCGGAGAGCACACGACGCGGCGCTGCAGGCGGCAGTCCCTGTCTGGCTGTTTACGCGCCTCGTCTATATGTTTGGATTGAAAGCTGCATGGCGATGGGGAGCAAAATCGGGATTTCGCAAGGCTTGTGTTTCGTTTGATGAAATGATTGCTTCATGTGGCATTTTTACAGGACAGGGAGCATGAGATCACCACAGGGCGACTGGGATGCTGGCTGGCTGGCTGGATGGACACGGACTGCCAGAGGCAATGGGATGCATGACTGCTCAGGGTGGATGGATGTTCCTGGCTGTGGATATAGAAGGTTTCTGGACAAACGATGGAAACAATACATGGAACCACTTATGAGAGATGCGTGAATGGTGCCAAGTGTTGTTGTGCGACGTCCCTTGGACTTGGTAGTCTGCGATTATAACAGTAATAATGCCCATGGCAGAGGCCCATCCTTGTCGAGATGCCTTACGAGTACGTAAATGTTGGAACGGGCTCGTCGGCAGATGAGGCGTCGTCGGCACGCTTGCAAGGGTGTAAGTGCAAGCGTGAACGCCTTCAGCAAGGAAAATTGCTGTGCTTCTCCGGTAATTTCAGCAATGGCTTTCCGAGCACTACTGTACAAATTCGCCGCGAGAGGATTAATTGGATGGCGCAAGCTGGTCATGGCCTCGATACGAGCACAGTGGTCCCTCCTGTCTGATTATGCAAGACGTGAAGGCTACGACACGGATGGCCGGAGGGGGCCAATGCTGACTGAGACGGATGTTTGAATGGTGCAATCGCCAAATGCGATGTCGACATCACCTGTCTCGGCGCAGCGAGCGAGCACAGCACACTTTGTCCTCCGTACGTGGGGAGGATGTGCGATTGCGCCATCGCCGGTGCGCAAGCGGCGTGGCGCGTGTACTCGCATACACTAACAGCAGAGGCGCCCAAAGCAGAGCGCTGTCGCTAGCGGGAAGCACCGTTACGGGCACGTACGAGTAGGGCGCACATTGCTTTGCTGCATGAGCCACTTCTTGGAGCAGTGCTAATAGGAAACGGTGCTGCTGCAACTGTGCGCCAGTCGAGAAGCTAACCAGTCGAGAAGCTAATAGCTGGCTGGGCTGTTGGGAGTCGGCGTTCTGGAATCTGGACCGTCGTCGTACCCCAGGCAGATGCTTGTATCCGAATTCCAGGGTCGAGGGGCAGGGAAGACGGAGCGAAGGGAACCTGCATGGCCCCACCCTCCATCTCCATTCATCGTCCATCATCTGGGCCACATTCGTCGTCGACAAGATTGCGTACTGGAGCTATACAGTGCTCGAACCGTGTCGCGGGCCGAAGGGGCTGCCGGGCATCACCGCGTCTCCAGGCAAGCCGCAACATGCACCGTGTGACGTATCTGCGAAGCACGACAGCTGCGACGTCCGAGGCGTCCGAAAGCCCTCACGTGGACAGCGACCTCCTGGAAACCGAGCACGGCGGACGGGTGGCTGCCCTTAGCTCGAGTTGTTATGCAAAAGTAAAATGATTGCGAGTGCCGTAGGTTGACCAACCACGAGGCGCCCAACGCCGAATGGAGCAGTTCCACATGGACGGTGGCTGACCTTCACACCGCTGATTCTCGAGCACCGCATGTGATCACTTTTCGCTGGCAAGCTGCTCTCTAGAGGAGGACTGCTGGGCAGAGGTTGAGCGGATTCGCGGCTTCGCGGATCGACGACGAGGGGAGGCGAGGCGACGGGTCTGAATAAGCGCCGCCGTGTCTCACCCACGACCCGGCTGGCCTGGCATCCTGGCTGTGATGTGCATGGCGAAGTGCCGCAACGGCTCGACCACATTCCAGTCACGCTGCCAGACTAGACCAGCCATGGGCATCGAGCAACACGCTGCGCAGCAAGCACGCACCACCACGACGTGCAGTTGGTGGTGTATGCAGCATCCGAGATGTTGGCAGTCCGCAAGCAGCATCGCCGCACTTATTGCAAGTCGTGCGCCCCTTGCTAGCATCTCTTGCATCTGCTTCCCCGGCTCCACCGCGCGGCCCCATCTGTTTCCGGCTACCCACCACCCACCCCATGGACCCCTAAGTGCATGTACTTGTATTACGAGTGCGAGCCGCATGGCCGCAAACGAAAAGCATAAATTCACCTCAACGCCCGCTCTCATCCACGCCTCTCCGTGCTCGCGTGCTTGTCCCACATTGTCGTCGGTCTCTCGGGTCGCAACGCTAGTTCTTGTAACTATCTCTGCTTTTGGAAAGTGGTCGTCTGGCCGTTTTGATTCTCTTCCATTCTGCTGCTTCAGGCCGCCTGCCCGTCTGCCCATCCTGTCTCTCTGCCTGCCTGTCTGTCTGTCTGTTACGGGGGGAAGACGGATCGGGGAACAGCGGTAGCTCTACTTACCCATATCTGACAATCGCTTTTTTGTCTTCCGTGGCAAATCTGCCTCGTCTTGCATCCCATCTAGCTATCGACCATCGACCGCCCATCCCTCTCCCGCTGCCAACTCCTCCCTGCGCTTTCCATTAGGCGAGGAGTAGAGACAACCGCTGCAGTCCTAATTCAGCCTCCAGTCATACGCAACGCGCTCTTCACCAACAGACGCCCAAGAACTAACTACTGTGCACCTACAACGCACGCTCCCCGTCCGTCATGGCTCCGGACATCAACACCCTCCCGCCCTCGGCTGCCGCGGCCATCAAAGGCCCCGATGGATCCAGGCC
Source organism: Tolypocladium amazonense (assembly GCA_024340795.1). NCBI lineage: Eukaryota > Fungi > Ascomycota > Sordariomycetes > Hypocreales > Ophiocordycipitaceae > Tolypocladium > Tolypocladium amazonense. The sequence continues at coordinate 205,509 of JALHCE010000236.1, read as the reverse complement.
CAACATCCTCTACATAATGGCCGACCAGCTCGCCGCTCCGCAGCTCAAGATGTATAATCCCGAGTCTCAGATTAAGACGCCAAACCTCGACCGCCTCGCCGCCGGCTCCGTTCAGTTTGACTCAGCCTACTGCCCTTCTCCGCTGTGCGCCCCGTCGCGCATGAGCATGATCACCGGTCTCCTGCCCATGAAGATCGGAGCCTACGACAACGCTTCCCAGATCAGCTCCGAGATCCCCACGTATGCCCACTACCTCCGGTCTCGGGGCTACCACACGGCCCTGGCAGGTAAGATGCACTTTGTGGGTGATCAGCTCCATGGATACGAGCAGCGCCTCACCAGCGACATCTACCCTGGCGACTTCGGCTGGGCCGTCAACTGGGACGAGCCCGACGCCCGCCTGGAATGGTACCATAACGCGAGCTCCATTCTACAGGCTGGGCCCTGCGGCCGAAGCAACCAGCTGGACTACGACGAAGAGGTCATGTACCGCAGCACCCAGTATCTGTGGGACCACGTCCGCGAGGGACCCGACAAGCGACCCTTTGCCCTGACTGTAAGTTCTAAACGACGACCTGAATGAACCGGAAAACAACCCGTCGCCGAATTGGGAGCGAAGCAAGCCCGGAAGTGGTTGCCGTCCAAGCGAGCGAATATGCGGGCTCTGTTCGAGGCAGAGAGGTTGGATTCCTGTTCAACCAGCAAACATGACTGACAGCGCCTCTGCGTAGGTCTCCCTCACTCACCCCCATGACCCTTACACCATCACCAAGAAGTATTGGAATTTGTACGAGGGCGTGGACATTGCCTTGCCAAAGGTCCGGATTCCAAAGGAGAAGCTCGACCCTCACAGCCAGCGCCTGCTGCGTGTGTGCGACTTGTGGGACCAAGACCTCACCGACGACCAGATCAAGAAGGCCAAGCGGGCGTACTATGGTTCCGTTAGCTATGTCGATGACTGCATCGGCAGGCTTCTTGAGACGCTCGAGGAAGCCGGTCTGTCAGATAACACCATCGTTATCTTTAGTGGCGACCATGGAGACATGCTTGGCGAGCGCGGCCTCTGGTACAAGATGAGCTATTTCGAGTCGTCAGTCCGGGTGCCCCTCCTGGTCAACTATCCCAAGTGGTTTGAGCCACACCGCGTTCTCAAGAATGTCTCGACACTCGACCTCCTACCTACAATCTGCGACTTGATCGGCACAAAGCCCGAGCCATACCTGCCCATGGATGGTATCAGCATGTTGCCTCACCTCCTCGGCAAGGAAGGCCACGATACCGTTTTCGCCGAGTACACAGGCGAAGGCACCGTCCGTCCCATGATGATGATCCGACGCGGCCCTTGGAAGTACGTTATATGCCCGGCCGACGAGCCTCAGTTCTACAATCTGGCGAGGGATCCCCACGAGCTCGACAACCTGGCCCGGTTCATCCGAGTTGCGCCGCAGACGCCAGAGGAGGAGGCAGCCAAGGTCGCGTTTGAACAGTACGATGCCGAGGCGAAGGCCAAGTGGGACTTTGACGCCATTACGGTGCAGGTGCTCCAGTCGCAGCGCAGCCGCCGCTTGGTATGGGGCGCGCTCACGAAGGGCGCTTTCACCAGCTGGGACCATGATCCTGCCGACGATGGTCGCATGAAGTAGGTGGCCTCTGCCACGAGTTAACCCAAGCGCGTCCGCTAACTCATAGATGCAGGTACATTCGCTCCAACATCCCACTTGACGACCTGGAGCGCCGCGCTCGTTATCCGATTGTGGATACGCACGGCTACGAGGTGACCAAGACTGTCAACTTGACGCGCGGTTAAGCCCGTAGGCTGAGGAGCGACGAAAGCAGCGCGGCTGGCATGAGGCCGCGTAGGGAAAGCAGGGAGGTTGATTCGGGCTTCATCCGAAATTGAAGTTTCCTTCTTTCCAGAAAGTTGAGGAAGTTTCGCCTGTTGAGCCAGTGATACCCAATGCTGCGGCTGAACTGATTATGAATTTGTGTGAACGACTTTCGGGGGCATTGGCGCTGGCATTGCGACAGGAGCATAGCGTAGAATGTTTAGGGAGTAAATCTTAAGTCTTATTTTAGTGGCAACCCTGATTCTTTCTCCAGGTTGTGACGGTGGTGAAAGGTATCAATCGCATTTATTCAAAGTACAAACGAGAAGTGGTCGAGTGTGGGTCCCAGCCTGCGCCTACTGCCCATCTATCATGCCCCGCGTCGCGTGTTCCACCAACCACCTAAAGGCAGCTTTGGCTCTGCGTAAACTTCGCCTTTCTTCCACGAATCTGAAGCTCCCATTGCTCACACGCACGACGCCCGATAACGAGATCTAGCTCGCACGAAGAGAGTATCAACCAAGATAGGTTGAGGCAAGACAAAATGGCGACGCTGGGGCTCGACGACGACGAGCTCAAGTCGGTCGAGCAGACGCTCTCCAGGCTAGCGCAGCTGTCGAGCAGCATTCAGAGCTTGAAGATGGACATACTCAAGAGCAACCCGCTCCCTCACCCGTAAGTTTTCAGCCGCTTGCTGTCTCTGCCATCGCAGCAGCTTACCCGAGCGCCCAGGTCGTCTCTTCAAGCCTCGGCGCAGATCCTCCAGCGAAACCTACAAACAGTCCTCGACAACCTCAGCGAGAACGCAGAGCTGTTTGCACGCATCGCGATCCACCCATCGACCAACTATCCAGGACGAGCGCAGGAGAATATTTTGACGCAGCTGCTGCGCAAGAAGCTCGAGCCTGATGTGGAGGAGCTTGTGGCCGAGGGGCGCGAGACGGCGCGGCTGGCAACCCCAGAGGGCGTAGCGGAGCTGCAGGGCATATGGGACGAGCTGCGCGAGTGGACGCACGGCCGCATCGCGGCGTACGTGCGAGATGAAGCGGGCGACGTTTACACCAAGGAGGAACGAGAGATGGGCGTCGACACGGTCCGCACGGGGCTGCGGCGCGGCCTCGACGAAGAGAGCGACGACGAGGACGAGGCAGAGGATGCAGAAGACGATGACGGGGACGAAGAGGGAGATAACGAGGACGGAGAGAAGAACAGGACACAGCCACCCAGGGGTCCAGAGCCGGAGACGCTGCTGTGGTTCGCGGCGCGTGGAGACTTTGAGGTCCCGCGGAACGTCGAGTATGGGCGCAAAGGCGCCGCGAGGAAGGGGCTCGAGGGGGTGAATATCCCACCCGAGAGAATGGAGGGGGTTGGGTCAGCCTAAGTGCATCAAATGCCTTCTTCCTGAAGCACTATGCCGCCTGTCGCCGCTGGGTCAATCCGATGCATGCACGAAGACGAACCTGGAATGCCCAAGGAACGGATACAGGTGGCAGACGAAGAATGGCATGACGGGAGTCAACGCTCAGAGGCTGCGAAAACTGTCGCGAGACTTCCCTCGGGCTTCGACACCTTGAATCGAGGCACGCAGTCGGACTACGAATCGACGAAATATGCCATCCGAGCTCCTCGCGGTATCGGCCAAGAAATGCTGGGACATGCATGCATTCAAATCAAAGCTCGCCTTCACCACCACCGCTCTATCCAGCACTGATGTCAACAGATGAGGGCACCGCGCTGGTCGATGGAGGGCTGCCGAATTGGGACAGAATTTCATCTAGTTGCATTAATCGATCTGGTGGTGCCTCGGAGGCTGCGACCTCGCGCCCCCGACACTCGGATCTCGGCGTTCCTCGCGGTCGCGGTTGCAAGCCACATTCGTGGGGAAAAGGCTTCAGCAAGCGCGGTGATGTCACATCAGCTACCGACATGGGAACCTCTCGGCTCACCTCAGCACTGCATCCAATCTTATCCACGACCGCGACAACATTTGCAACGATTGCTTACTTCAAGGAGTCGCGTCTACGGAGTAGTGCTTACGACTATGGGGAAGCGACGCGGCAAAATTTTGCACGCAACTTGGCTATCATTGTGATGCTTGGGCCTGCAGCGGAGCTCGGGATGAGAGCCTCACGATCTGAATTCCAGCGTCGTAACTCGCCGCCTTTCTGACAAGGTCTTTCCGATACCTCATGTGATTTTCTGCATGCCGCATCTCCGTTGACAGCAACACGATCCCATGATGTTTCAAAGCTGGACGGGAGGACACGCCGGTCTGGGGTGCCCGCAGAACGCATCACACCTCGACAGAGGGTGGCCCGCGTACAATGTTCAAGCAAACGTCGACCCCCCAGGCTTGACCTACGATACAATGGGAACCCCACCCGACACCAGAAACGCAAAATACCCGCACCTCATGTCACTGCCACTGGAAATAAGGCTTGAGATTTACCATTGGCTTCACCTCATGAACCCCATCCGGCAACGAGCACCATCGCCCGGATACCCAGCGCCTGATATTCAGCGATGCGTGCAACGATCTGTGTCCGACGCTGACGACCAAAGGAGGCGAGTCTGCGATGGAATCTGTAATCCCGATGATGATGCCTTCACCGATGTACGCAGGATGCAGAGTCCGAAGCTGCTGTGCCCTGATCGGCCACTGTGCGGGCTCCCCTCCGGCTTGCTGCGGACGAGCAAGCAGATTTACCGCGAAGCACGAATGATCCCCTTTCATACCAACGAATTTGTGTTTCCGACCTGGTTCTCGTCTGGCTTGCAGACGGCGACTGCCATCATCAACGGGGTTCTAGCGCCGTGGCAGCGGGAAGCCATGCGTTATGTGCGAATCGAGGTCACGGAGCGAGACTTGCAAGAAGAGGCTCCGCGGCGAGCGTGGACGGCCTTGAGCAAGACATGGACGGGACTACGGGGCCTGCGGATCAAGATTTCCGGGCTCGGGTTCGGGGCCGATGTGGGGCCGCATGGCGGACTGGGCGCAGCAGAGGCGTGGATATTGAGCAGTGGGCTAGCGGAAGTGGAAACCTTGGAGCAGCTGGAGGTCGAGCTGGAGATGCCAACCTGGGGCAATGAGAGAAAGCTGGCCTGGTGTGACGAGCTGAAGAGGTGTTTGCGAGAGAAGGGGTCGAGGTCACGGGTTGTCTGCACTGAGAAGACCCAGGACGAGGATGAAGGAAAAGGACAGATGGCCGAATAGAGAACGCGGGGCTGGGCAGGGAGAGGGATATGAAAATTTTAACGTTTACTCGCACCCTGGGGACTTTTGTATATTCGTAGGCGGAGCTGTCACCTCATGGGGATGGTCGAGCAGGGCTGTTACTATTGCCTGCGTGCATATGTATGTATGCGATGGTCACACACGTTTCCCTGGACCTCTTGCCGTAGATGAACTGTCTCTGTAAGTAGAATTAGAAATGAAATATCCTTGACAATCTTGCTCTTCGCTTCGGGTACGGTGCCCATGTATCGCAAGAGGGTGATTGGCCAACTACGTTACAGAGTACGAGTACAGCAACCGGCTACGGAGACGTGGACACTCTGACACGACCGAATGACAGACGCCACGAGCGGGCCTCCACATCGGAGCTTGACCCCGTCGCGGCAGCGGAGCATGGCATGCACGGCTGGGCTCACCTCGCGCAGCGTACGGAGTCAAGGAGTGAAGGAGCCAGCCGTTGGCTCGGCTTCTGTCGTCTGCCGGTTTGATTTGGAGTTGGAGCACACTTATGAATGCGACAGGCACTGCCTGTGGCTTTTGTCTGGTTCAAAGGGCGACGTGGGGTGCTGCAGCGGGTGAGCGGCTGCGTCGGTATCGCGTGCGGTTGGGTATCTGGAGGTGGGGGATCGACGGCTCATGTGACTACGCGCGACACTCGCCCCCTATGAGTCACGTCGGCGCGCCGTCGCAGCGCATCTTGGTCCCTTGCCTGGCTCGTTCCCGTACTCGGACGCCGGCTGCGCTGAACCGATCGTGCCCGCGTGTGCCCGTCGGCCGCGAGCGCATTCGTATGCCGAACACCGGACGGCGGCCCGAGGATCGGGGCCCGGCAGCCGAGGCTTCGTCTCGTTGCAGCTGGGGGCTGTTGCAGCACGGCGCCGTTGAAGAATGGGCTGTACGTTGCGTGTTTGCACGAGTACTGGCTTGACGTGCGATGACCGGCGCTTGGCTTCCTTGGTCGTAGGCCTATGGGGCATCTGGAGCCGCCGCGGTCGGGAAGGATGGGGCGCGTGTGTGTGGCTTGCTTCATGCGTGAATGCGTCACTGTGCCTCCATGGCAATATTTCACCGACTTACCGATGCGCTGACTGCCTATCTTGAACCTGCATTATTTTCCCTCTCTACCTTGCCTTATTCCGAACTCTTTGCACTACATGCGCGGCAAATTGTCAATTGCATGCATCTCACCTCTACTCTTCGCCGTCAATTGCATTTCGTCCAGCTAGACGCACCCCGCGCGCTTGTCATTCGCGCCCTCATCGGGTCCTCGCCGACCTCGCCCAACGTCGCAGTTCCCGAATTCACAACACACGCTGCACCGCCAAACAGCCGTCGCAATGGACGCGCGCTGCCAGTGCGGACTGGTGTCGTTCAAGACGCCCCTCCCCGAGCCGCTGGCCCTGTACATCTGCCACTGCGCTGAGTGCCGCCGCCAGACGAGCTCCGCCTTTGGCACTTCGGCCATCTTCCCGCGCTTCAAGCTCCCGGATTCGGAGCTGCTCAGCTGCTACGCGTAAGTCCTTCGTAATCGGTCGGCTCCGTGGCCTGCGCCGGCGCGGGTTGCTGAGCTCAACGATTGGCTGGTTAGAGCGACGGCCTGCTAACATGGCTTGTCCGTATAAGTCGACCGACGCCGTCAGGGCAAACATTGTATTGGTGCGTATATGTTCGACCCTGGACTTTTCAAGCCGAAGCTGACCTGCGACGCAGCTATTTCTGCCGCAACTGCGGGACTCGCCTCTTCCACACGACGCCGGTACGCTCCTTTATACACTCGCTCTGACCCCTATTGCCGTCGCTGACCTCGCCGCTCGTCGGCGCACAGTCCAAAAACGTCGTCTCAGTCAAGGGCGGCTGTATCGAGGGCCTCAACTGGAAGAAGGCCATCCACCTGTGGACCAAGAGCGCCATGGTTCCCATCCCCGAAGGCTCCGAGACGCACTCGGAGATGTCTGCTGGTAACGACTACGCTTCCTCCCAAGAAATGCTTGATCAGCCGGACTCGCCTGGCGAGCTGATGGGCAGCGGAGGCTGCTAGATAACATGTCGTGCTATGATTGCGGATTTGGCGCTGCCGAGAGGGCGAACGATAATGATGATGAAAACGAGTGCGGTGATGATAAAGATGGCAGTGTGGCGTGGGTAAGTATGTGACGTGTTTCGGAGTACCAACGTGCTGTTTGACTTTGAACTTGTTTTTTTGTTTTCTTGCCATCAACCCCGGTGTCGTTTCAACACGGGAACAGCAGAAAATTGCATGGTCATGAAAGGAACAGGTGTGAATCAACTTGGGACGGTGGGAAGGCGTAGTGAATCAACTCATGCATACATTTGTATATTCGTCCATATCGGGGAATATCGGGTAATATTATTGTCAGTACGGCAACGGTCATCAAATTCTAAACAAGTCTCTCCTCAGCGCTGCCTCTATTGCGTCCATCCTCCTCTTCCCGTGTCCCTTGGTTCTCGGCGCTGCCCCCCGGACTCTTGACGTCGGAGTGTTTTGACGGGTCAAACACGTACATTGGAAACTCGAGGAACAAGGTTCGCTTGAGGAAGACGGGCACTTTTTCGTACAGTTGCGGCGGAAAGGGAATGAGGATGCTGGTGCGGTGGAGCCAGCGGCTGTAGCCCTCCCAGTTGTTGCCCTTTTCGTAGCGCGACTTGGCCTTGGGTCGTTCCGAGAGCGGCAAGCCAGAGACGAACATGAGGAGCGTGGTGAGGAAGAAGGGGCCGAGGATGGTGGCGTAGAGAGCCTTGTACGCCTGACCACCGACGTAGCCGTTGGCGGCGGCGGAGACGGCGATCATGTAGATGGCTGGCATGTTAGCTTTGATAGGACCGAGGTTTGGATGCGGCGAGGGAAGCTCACCGAACTGGATCAGAATCTCGCCAAAGTAGTTGGGGTGCCGCGAGACGGCAAAGAAGCCCTTGTCACACACTGCCTGCCCGTCATGCGTCTTGCGAAAGTTGTACTTTTGGACGTCGCTGACACTCTCCATGACGAAGCCGATGGCGAAGAGCACCACGCCGGCGATGTCGCGGCCGGTGCCAAAGGCATGCTGCGGGTAGCGCGTGACGTTGGGCGAGTTGAGGACCGTGACGGGCAAGGAGACGGTCCAGACCCAGAGCATCTGGAAGACCCAGAAGCCGAGGAACGGGAAGAAGCGGTCGCGCTTGTCATCGAAGCGGTCGTCGGAGCCGGTGCGCAGGATGCGGAAGAAGAGGAAGCCCGAGAGGCGCAGGGCCCAGGCGATGAGGAAGAGGGAGGCGACGATCTGGCGGGCGTGGTGTTGGGGCGCGGAGAGGGCGAGGGTGAGAACGGCGAGGAGGGCGAAGTTGGAGCCGCCGGCGAGGTCTGGTGAGATGATGGGAAGCTCAGCATGTGTACTCTTAGGCAGGGGGTGAGTGAGTGAGTGAGTGAGTGGTTGACGTACCCGTCAGCTTGTCAAACTTGAAGGCATAGGCAATGGAAAAGAAGAAGAGCTGGTATCCGACGGTGACGATGGCCGTGATGGCCAGGAAGTAGTCGTCGAGCACATGGGCCGTCATGGCTGATGGTGTTGCGCCGGGGTTTGCTTGTCGCTGCTGGCGCCGACTTGAGCGCTGCAGAGAGAGCCTTAATATATTGTATTCTATAATTCCTCTTCACACGATTTGGCGATGCCATCATAGACTCGGAGGCTCGCACTCGCATTCCAGCAGAGTGGTCGATCGCCTCTGTTGCGCAACTCAAAAGTCTATGACGGCAACGGAGCCGTTGGCGCGCGCAGGTCGTGGCGCTGCCGACCTTAGGCGACAGGGGTGCCGCCGGCAGTGGCGGGCGCTTGGCCTGGGAATGAACTTGAATGGGTACCGGCGCCCGTCAATCGCGTGGAGCGATACTCTGTGTACTCGCACTGGGAACAGCTTACACGCATACGACACATTTGTCCAACTGCTGCTGCTGCTGCTCCCCATACGGTATTACACCTTAATCACGATAAGGTGCGCCGGTGGAGACGTGCTTCCTCCACGTTTCGACGGCGCCCATGGAACCAGCGACTCGTGAGGCCGTTCTGTAACGCCGACGCCGCCGGTGGCTCCTTTGCGAAACAGCCCTCGCGACGCCATCGTGGGCTGCCCTGTCCAGCCACGCCGCGCAGCGTTTCCAGCTGGTGATGCTCTCATCGACAACCCTACCACGAGAGCATACCCGCCGTGCGATGCGTTCAACGTTGGACTCGCAGCATCTTCGACTGCGTTCTTGGCAAACTCGGTTCTTTTCACTCTTGCATTCAATCACTGCGCTCCCCACCGCCCCTCCGAGTCTCGCGTGGTGAGCCCCTGGCGCCTCCCGGCTCAAACAGCAGTCGTCAGGGTGCCGTCTCAGACCCCTTTAGTCAGATCCGCCATCCGCCGCGATGCGAATCACCAGCAGCTCGACGTCGCCGTTTGAGCCCGCAACTCAGCTGTAACCACGCCCGCGGGCCCTCCCAGGCTGGCGCCTAGCTTGGAAGGACTCACGCCTAGCTTGGCAGCCTCACGACGGCGCTGCCGCCGAAACGAAGTCCCCGACAGCAGCGCTTCGTGCTCGTGGCCCATCATGGGTTCCCCGATGCGGCGTCGTCCCATCTCTGCCTTATGCCAGCCCTTCGCTCTCGCAAACACCCGGTATCAGATCCCCTAGCTCTCCTCTCCAAGCGCCCAAACCTCCCCCCTTTGCGACACGATCCCACCGGCGCTGGTGCTTCCCCCCTTCCGTCAGCACCGAGCGTGCGTTTCCTTCGTTTTCTTTATTGGCACCTCACCACCCGCGCCGGCGCCTCGTCCGCAGATCATTGTCGACGTCAAACAACCCTTGCGCGTTCCTCGACGAAGAAAAGGGCTGCAGATCACACATCAGCTGGCTGATTGAGGGGGCTGCCCGTCTTCTTCTCGCCCTTCTCGACGCTCGCTTCGTGGCTCTGGTCTACGTTCGCCGCCGTATGCCTGAATAGTTACATTCACGTCTGTCGTTATTGGACCTCGACCCTTATTCTTTCGGATTCAACAGCTGGACTGTTGCAAAGTGTCACTTTCTTTCCCTGGGAGTCTTGACGTGGCTGTGCGCAACGCTTGCGTACCGAGGCGTCTCGGATGGTCAGAATGAAGCCGGCCGCCTTTCACGTCCTCATCGCGTGGGCTGCCGTTACGCAGGTGAGCTACGCGGACCGTGGCGTGTGTGGACATGACGGTGAATCTGACATGAGCCTGTAGGTCACGGCCCTCGGCTATGACGGGCAGAACCACCACCAGATAGAGAGGAGGAGCTTTCTGGAACGAATTGGCCAGTTGTTTGGAGCAGGAGGAGCAGGAGAAGTAGTAGAGGTTGTAGGGGTCCAGGGAAACGGAGCCAACGGCCAAGGAGGACGACTAAACGCGGGCAACGGCAACGAGCGCAACGGCAACGAGCGCAACGGCAACGCGGGCAACGGCAACGGGCGCAACGGCAACGCGGGCAATGGCAAAGGAGCCAACGGCAACGGGAACAACGGCGGCGGGAATCGAGGCAACGGCGGCAACAAGGGCAACAAGAAGGACGCGGCCAAGACGGTCACCGAGACGGTCAAGCAAACCATCACCGTCAACGGAGCCGGGTGCAATGGAGGAGGCGCAAACGCTACGGGCGCTGCTCCTCCGCCCAACGGGGCTCCCGCGAGGGCACCGCCTAACGGCGCTGCGTCGAGCCCAAAGTTTGAAGGGTAACGAAGAACAATCGCCCAAACTACTCGCTTCTCCGTCGCTGACACAAAAGGTCTACTGCAGCCTCCGACTGTCCATCATCACGCAGACGGTCCAGGGCAACGGCCCGCAGCCCACAGTCACCATCACCGCCCTCGCGAGCACGATTACGCAGACGGTCACGGCTGCGTGCCAGGGGCAGCAGCCCGTAAGCATTTCATGGTTTTGTGTTTTCGTCACTATCTCGCGGCGGATGTGCTAACGATGAGAAGCCCGCGAACCAGCCTGCGCCGCCGCCCCCGGTTGTGAATGCACCTGCGCAGGCTCAGCAGACCACTACTGTCACGCAAACTGTGACCGTGCCCGCTCCTGCAGCCGTAAGTCTTCCTCCCTCTCCTTTTCCTTGTCCCCATATATCAAGCAACGAGTGCCAACCGCCCTAATAGGCGGCTCCCCCTGGCGGCGGCAGTGCCATTACCGTCGTCGTCGGCGACGGCCAAGCCCCGGGCCCGAGCCAACCCAAGGCCGTGGTCTCCGCAACGCCCAACGCGAATGGCAACGGGGTCGGCGTGTCCACGATCCCCATTGCCGAGTCGGCGCTGCCCAAGACAACGCGCTCTCCGGAACAGCCCGCGTCGTCACCGCCGAAGTCGTCCCAGGCACCAGCACCTCCTCCTCAAGCGCCGGCCAAGGCTCCCGAAGCACCAAAGGCTCCCGAGTCACCAAAGGCCCCCGAAGCATCAAAGGCTCCCGAGGCACCAAAGGCCGAGCCCGCCTCGCCGAGTTCGTCCCGGGCTGCCGAGACCGCCTCTCAGAGTTCGTCGTCGCGGGCGGCCGAGCCCCGCAGCTCTTCCTCGATCGCCGCAGCCCCGACTCCAGCCCCTGCGGTCTCCAGCGATGTCGCTCGTGCCAAGAGCAGCAGCAGCGCCGCTTCTCTCTCACGGTCTATCGGCCTCGGAGGCCTTGCCCCGGACGCTTCGGCGCCGCTCGAGTCCGCTGCCCCAGCTCCCGGCCCCGGCGTGGTGGCGCCCGCGCAGCCCGCCGTCAACCTCTCCGGCCTCCAGCTCAGCAGCGTGCTGAATCTCGGTCCCCTACCGCAGGGGCCTCAGGGTCAGGGTCAGGGAGCTCAGCCCAAGACGGCGGCTGCGTAGAAACTTGGGTAGGGTTGGTTAGAGCGCGAACAAGAAGAATTATGTAGGCAGACAGGTCTCGTCGTTGACAAGGTGATATATAAGGCATGCCGATTCTTTATTCTTTGAATAGCATATATTATGCCCTGGGGCTCTCTGTCATTGCTGGACGAATGTCTTCAAGACGTGCTAAGACAATTGTAAAGATATCCACCGTGGCCCTCCTCATTTCATCGTAGCACCGTCTATGGGGTATCATCAGGTCACCTTGTTCCGAGCCTCTTTCTCAGGAGGCTTGCTGCTTCTCGGAGCCAGCCGAGCGCGCCGCCAGCTTCATCTTCTTGGCCTGCCGCTTGCTTGTGGGCTGACCACTGTCATCTGCGCCGTTTTTGCGCTTCTGGGTCTTGGCCTTCTTGCCGGCAGCATTGGGTTCCTCCTTCTGATCCGTGTCATTGCCTGTGCCTTTGGCACTGTCGTCGTCCTCCCTCGGGGCCACCTGGACAATGTCGATAACGCCGCGGAAGCCATTCCTCTTGATGCCCTCGTTCACCACGACGCTCCTCGGTGTGGACCGGAAGCCCTCGAGGCCTCTTTCGCTTGCGAGGCCCCAAACGCTCATCAAATTGACGATGTCCGAAGGGCCACGCAGACCGAGCGCCGTTTTCGCCTCGCTGCTTATGATGAAGCCGCGCCCACGGGTGGCGCGGACCAGGCTCGTCACGTTGCCGATGAAGTTTGCTCGTCCGCGAGCGTCGGCCGCAAGAAGCTGGGCATAGCATATCTCGAAACGGACGCCCCGCGACACGGCGGCCATGCACGGCTTGGGCCGGAAGTGGAACGGGAAGTGGACCGTCATGTCGAGGGAGATGATGGGGATGTCGAGGGTGAGGCAGGCGTTCTGGAACGCCTTCTCCGTCAGCGGCCGGATGGCGAGGATGTCGTAGACGCCGGCGAGGGCGGGCAGGCGGTAGTTCGAGGCAGACGGGTCGCTGAGGGGAAGCGTGGCACGGTGGAGCACGTGGGGGAGCTTCTTCCCGGCTGACGAGGAGGCCGGGAGAGGCGGGAAGGGCGACTTCGGATTCGCGGGGAACGGCAGCTCGAGAGTGTGATTGAGGGCGACGGTGGCGTAGCCGAGCGAGCTGGCCTGGGTGAGGGTCTGCAGGAGGCGCTCGGGGGTCGTGGCCGGCGACCAGGCGATGCTGAGATCGTACAGCATGGTGTTGTCGGAGGCGGTGGTAAGTGAGTGCTTGGTGGTGTTGGCGTCGTGTGGCTATCGCTGGATGCCGAGGTTGGTCATGATCGGTGGGATGGCGAGCCGAGGCAGTCTGAACAATCGCCACCTCACTCCGCGCGCCTTGCACTGCGGCGATGTGCTCGGGAAGGCGAGGGGAGGCTGCTCGTCGTGGTGTCGCGCGCGCGATGTCGTTGCTTGGAGCTTGCTGCGAGGTTCCTTTTTTTGCAGCTGCACAGGTGGGGCCGCAGCTGGTGGTCACCGGTTGCCTAAGGCGGCAAGTCAGCCAGGCTAGGGAGGTAAGGTTGGCAGGCTAGGCGGCCTAGGTGGGAAGATTGGCGGTACGTGCACGCGGGAGTGGCGAGCATTCGCACCCCAGCGCCGCGTGGCGTCGACACTCTCCAGTTGCATCATCACCCATTCATCGAACTGCCCCTCGTCCACCGCTTCGTCATTGCGGTGCAACGTACTGTACGCATTGTGCTGTTCGACGTACGTGCGTCCTGCACGATTGGCGTCGCCAGAGACAGCTCACTCGGTGCCTCGGCAAAAAGCTTACCTTGACTCACCCCGGCTTGCCAGCGAATAGCACCCCAGTCGGTCCCTCGCTTTCGCTTCGCGTCTTTCTGCCCGCTCTCCCGCCCCCGCGGATTCGCTCGTTGGCGTCTTCTCTCGCAGCGTCTCGCAACTCGCCGCAAGCACACCACGTCCACTCGAGATCCTCAGCCCGCGCTACAGCCGGAGCCTCCGTGCGGAGCCCGCAGAGGCTACTTACTCTCTTCATCGTGCTCGTCTCCCTGCGGCTCTGCCGGGACAGGTGTCGTGTGCCGTCGACGTGACCAGCTCTGCCGATTTCTCTTCTCCCCCCAACCGCCGTCGCCCCAGCAATCATGTTCTTCTTCTTCATATGCGGCGAGCACACGTTCCGCAAGGAAGTGCCCGGCTACGAGGGCATGGTGTGCCAATGCCACAACTGCGGCAACATGTCTGGTCATGTGCTCAAGAGCCATCCCTGGTTCACCTTCTGCTTCATTGTAAGTGCCATGCAACTTCACGCCGCCGCATCTCTCGCCACTCGCGCCTCCTCTTGCTCGCGGCTCGCGTTCTTTCGTATTCCCATCCCGTTACGCGAAGCTCGTCGCAGATGTCGTCGCCTCTCGCACCAGACGCATGTCGCTGACCGCATCGCACCAGCCTGTCATCCCATTCTCCATTCATGGATACAAGGATGTGGCTTGTCACATCTGTAGCTTCCACCAACCCCTCGAGAACCGCCCCGATGTCATCGCAATGGCCAATGGCGGCGGCGGCCAGCAACCATACCAGCAGCCGTACCAACAGCAACCTCCCCCACAGCAGGGGTGGAATCCTCAAGGCCAACCACCGCCACAGCAACAACAGCAGCGATACGGCTAGGGAGTGGAAGGGCTGCAAGATTTGGTGACGGCTCGCGTTCGCCGTCGTTTGCTCGTCGCATCGAATTTCCGTCTTGCGGCGCCGTCGACCGGTGAGACATGCACCGCATGCGCGCGCGTCTTCATGTATGATTGCAGATGATCGACACTCATGTAACAACTTTTTTCTTTCTGATTTCCAAGCTTTGAACTTGAGGAGGGTGGCAGGGCAGTTTGGCGTTTCTCAACTCGGACGGCACTCGCATACTTGTCGTTTAATATTCTGATTGGGGCGGCGAAAGGAAGTGGCGGACTTTCGAGGACCAGCGGAGCTTCGGGCAAGCTGATGAGCCCGCCGGGATACAACTCGTTGTAAGCGAGTGTGCTGACATATTTAGCACAGTCATAACTCACCGATTTACTGATTCCTCTTTTCCCTCCGTGCCCTTGCTTCCCAGATTTTGAGATCCGCAGCATCCGCCATCCGTCCAACCTGGCCCCTGCCTTGCCGTCACACCGCAGTCGTCACCACTTTCGTCTACACTCCAGCAAGGGTCATGTCCTTGCCTGCTCTCAACCCGGAAAGGCTCAGGAGCAGCTGCACCTCCTCCAACCTTGTTGGAGTGGCCTGCGTGGCCGCCATCATCATGTGATCTCTCACTCACATGGTGGCGATGAGCTCTGGTGCGCGTGAACCGGACCGTAATGCTAGGGTCTAGAAGTGCTTGCAGAGACAGCTTCCAGGCACCGCCGGGCTGCCATTCACACGGCGCGGCAATATATCGTGTCGACAGTCGTCACTTAGTCCCGCTGGGTCGTTTCTCAGACCTTCGCTATGTTCTACGACGACATGTCTTCGTCGCCGCCGAGCGATGCGGACGACGACAGACGGTCACGAGACAGGCAGCACCGGACAAAGGGCGACGATCAAGACCGGCCGTGGACCGAGGTCCTTCGAGCTGCGCAAGGTGAGTGATGACTCTGTGTGCTCTCATATATCACTATCCGACCATCACTTCCCTGTTGTCCCTGCCTTAACTGCTGCAACTGACCGAGCGACCTCTGTGCTCGGGCATCGATAGATCGAGGAGGCTATCGTGTCCATGCTCAGATGGACAAGCTCACGCCTGGCTGGCAGCCGCTACTTCCGCCGAGACCGCAAACCGCCCGTCGTGGAAATCCTTCAGCCGGCCCCATGTCGGCAGTCGACTCCAGCTCATCACCGACCGGCGATGCCGGTCTAATCTCCGCTGCGCGTCACGATGCTGCACCTGCTGCAGGCACCAACACCAAGAGAACCTCCCCGGCCCTGACCAGACGGGCCGCGCGCTTCGCCGATCGACGCACCTTCATCACCAACAGCCCCAACAACCCCCTCCGGCACCCCAACCTCAACCTCCCGCCGCCCAACTTCACCACCGAGGACCAGGCCTACCTGCACGCCCGCCTGCCGCTCCGCCAGCCCGCCTCTGCACAGACAGCTGCCAACCACTTCCGCCGCCTGCCTTCCACGTACCAGGACTTCGCTGAAGGCTGCCGCGTACGCCTTGGCGATCTCGCCGGGCCGGGCTGCCGCGAGTGGGAGCGCCGTCAACGCATGGCGGTGTTGGCACAGCGCCTGGCAGAGCGATACCGCGGGTTCAGACTCGTGCTGCCGCGGTCGTATGTTGACGGCGCCATTGCGCGCTGGCAAGGGGAGCAGCTGCGCGAGAGCCGCTTCTGGGAAAAGGTGCTGGATGAAGTCGAAGTACGTACGCATAACCCTTTGCCCATCTCCAGATTCGCCCTTGACGTACGTCATGGCAACGGCTTACCCGCCGCAGGAAGCCAACAACGCGTGGTGCCTTGTCCGCTTCTGGCTCCTACTCTTCCTTATCCAGTCAACGCTGGTTTCCCGGGCCTTCAGCTCCTCGGCCACGCCCGCGCAGCTGGCCCGGCTCGTCGCCAACGCTCTCGCCTACACCTGGTCCACGACTGTCACGTGCGAGATGCTGCATGCGCGCTATGTCGATGTCAAGGCCGAGGAGCAAGAGCTGCACGACTTGCTCGGCGGGCTGCAGGGATGAGCCTATTTCGATATTCTTTGAACTGATTGGCATTTGATTCTCCTTAGTTTTCCTGGGTCTATCTATCATCCACCTTGAATGCGTCGTTCTTGTTGTAAATTGGAGGCCGGCAGATATCTTGGGAGTCACAGAGATGGAATAAGTACGTTTGTAGTCTAAATTTCGTCTGGTGTCGGCAATACTACCTTGCCCAACTATTGTGCCATCATTTTGCCTCGTTTCCTTTACATTCCTAACGTCCACTTGTATCAAATTAAGAATTTCCGGACGTGCGCATGAGACTAAGGCAAAAGTGTCAAATAATGGCATTGGGTATCCTGCATGTTCTTCGTGTCTAACTGAGCCATCGTTTGTGCACTATGCGTTCCCCTCACGCTCCTCCGTTCTCGACCTGGATGGTCCCGACTCGTCGCCCCTGGCTGACCTCAGGCTTTCTTCCAGCGCCCGCTTCAAGTCTTCATCATTCTCATCCTCGATGGCTTCCTGGGACATCTTACCCTTCCCCTTGATATTCTGACGGCGGTATTCTTCCTCCGCTAAACTTTGCTTCTTCACATACTCCAGGACAATGTCTTCTTCTGTCCGCTGCGACACCTGTCGCTCCATTTCCGCTTTCGATGCTGCAATGGCGCGCTGCAGCTCTTCCTCGCCGTCATCTGACCGCGCTGGCACATCTGGCGCCCTTTTGGACTCCTCAATTGCTCGTCGCAGCTCGGCGTCCTCATCATGAGGTGGGTGAGCAGCAGGAGCTGGTCCGCCGACAGCGGCTGACCGGTCCGTCTCCACGGCGCCAAACCCTGTGTTGCCAGCTTCATGCTCACCAGACCCGTAGCCCATGTTGGCCAAGCTCTGCTGGATGGCCTGCTCGACAAGCGATTGATACTCCTCATCAGTGATTTGGTATTCTTCATCCTCGAAAATATTGACGCCTGCGGCACCCTTCCCGGGCAGCTCTGACACAGGCTCCGGCAAGCCCCCTTGCAGTCGCATGGCATTGACACTCTCCCGGATGGCAGCCTCAATCATGGCGTCCTCTTCGGCGTTGCCACGTGACGTCTCCCTGACTGAAGCCTCAATGGCTTGCTCGTATTCGGCATCTTCAGACAGGCTGGGTCGAGCGCTTGAGTCGCTACTAGATGGCGGCGGCATAGGCGCGTCCACGTACCCTCTCTTCAAACGATCTTTCTGTATTTGAAGCTTCTTCCTGTCTTCAGATGACAGATGGCGAGTGTAGAACCAGCTCGTTTTCGGCCGCGAGAATGGCGACACTGTTGAGGGGACCGGCTCGGAACCTGCTGGCGCCTTTTCTGCAGCCTTCATCTTCCTCTTCATGAAGTAAAAATTCTTCAGGTCGTACTTTGAATTGTTCCAGCGGTAAATGATGTCAGCTTTTTCTTCAGGGGTCGCCTTCTTGTAATCTTCTTGTCCTTGGACAACCCTGGAATTGACGATGTAGTTCTGCACGCTTCTCGTGAAGTACTTGTTCACCTCGGCATGGACACCTTGCATCATATACGCTGGCAGTCCCCAGATGCCTGGAATCGAGTCAGCATCTGGTTTTCAAGAACAAGGAGTTTACTCACCAGCTGCAGGCTTCGTGATCAGACCGCCGATACCTTTTCCGATACCTTTGACGAGACCTCCGGCCCCATCCTTTTCAGCACCTCGAATCGGCTGCGTGACGAGTCCCGAAATGCCGTCATAGAAACCGTACCCGAACTCCTTGCCGGCAATCTTCATTCCGCTGCTCAGGTCCGTAACCTTCTCGATTGGCCTAACGGTGTCGTCATTGTACAGCTTGGGTATGTTTCTGAATCCCTTGGCCAGCCCTAGACAGAAATTCATGGGAGACTTGACACCCGCGGACACAGCACGGCCGACACCTCTTCCAGCGCCAACGGCAGCTCCGAAGCTGACTCCGGTGGAGGATGAGTCTAGGCGAGAGGCTGGTTTCGTTTGCGTACTCGAAGATTTGCTGGTTAGGTCCTCCGTAGAGCCACGCTGATCGGTCCCGGTACCGGAGGTCACGCATGACAACGAGTCCGGCAAGGACTGCTGAGACGCGTGGGGAGAGATGCCAGGCTCCTGGATTGAACTGCTGCCGGCTTGCACGGGGTCGGGAGATATGATACTAGATACATCAGTGCTAGACTGTGCCCCTAATATACTACTGCTAGATGTCTGCGTGAGGGCGAGAGTCTGTTTGCTGGAGCCTGCGAGCGAGGGTGTTGGGGTGCTGTGGCCGTCTTTGCTGCGTTGGCTCGACCGGAAGAGCTCTCTCGGCATATCGGCGACGGCCATCCCAATACTGGTGAGATCTCCGACAAGTGAGGCAGCGCCAGCTGAGATGGGGTCGGGAGGCTGGTCTTCTGTGTTGTACTCGACGGCTCGGTACCTGGAAATTCGGTGAGCATCTTCATCAAGTAACGGTCGCGGGACTCATACAGCTTGATATCGGAGTATTGAAGCAATCCCTCCTCAACAAGGACGGCCGCCGCAAGAGGGGACAGCCGAAACTTGGTTCTCCTTACACGCCATGCCGCCGCTCTGCTAGGTGCTACAGAGCAGCGGAGAGAGTCCACATCAAGATGGTTATGGAAGCTCATGCCTCCAGTATCCGTACCCTGTTCTTCTCTGATTCTCTGGCCCAGCTCCTTGGCCTGATTTTGTGTCTCTGGTAGAACGCAGTATTTAAGTGCCTCTGCCAGATTCTCGGCCGTCAGGTCCTTGTAGCGAATCGGCTCGGGGCCAGCCTTGGCTTTCGCTATCATGGCACCCCAAAATGGTTGGTCTCCAAAGAAAGGAACGACGAGTGTGGGCTTTCCGGCCTTGATGCCAGCCGCAGTAGTACCTGCTCCGCCATGGTGAACCACGCACGACACGTGCTGGAACAGCCAGTCATGCGGAACGTTGCCCAGCATAAAGACTCCCTCGGGCAGCCCAACCTCGTCAGCGCCCAGGCCACCCCAACCCTTGGACACCAAAGCTCGCACGCCAGACAAATGGATGGCGTCAAAAATCATTCGGGTCATTGCGTTTGGGTCGTCGACGACAATGGAGCCAAATCCGATGTAAACAGGAGGCGGGCCAGCTTCCAAGAATGCCGCTAGATCTGGGTCAGGGGTGTATGACGACGCAAGATTGAGGAAGTAGAAGCCTGAAATGTCAATGTTCTTGCCCCAGTCGTTAGGCTTAGGGATCAAAGAAGGAGACCAGCAGTATGTGTACGGAATCTTGAGTCGGGTAAGAAGGCCGGGAGCCCAGATGAAGGACAGGGGGGAGAGATCCAGCGCCTTTTCTCGAAACCTGTTGATCACATCCCCTAGGCCTTGCCAGGTCATCATTTCGACAAGTGTGTAAGTCATGTAGTTCGTCATGACATCATCTGCGTTGGACGATTGAATGTTGGCCAGCGGATGGGGGAACGCTCTCGTCGGAGACCACGGCATACTAACAAGGTACAATGATCAGCATGGACACAACACCTTGGCCAAGCGCAGTAGGGACGCTCACGTGAACATCATATGCAGTGGGATTCCCAGCTTCTCCGCGACGTGAATGTGCGCGAAGCTGGGAGGGTTTGCGATTATGGCGTCGGCCACAAAGGGTTCGTTGCTTTCGTCGCCCGGCATCCCTGCAGACAAATCCAGAGGCTCGTTCCGAGGGTGTGGCTTTGGCGGCGGTCCCAATCCATTGCCGGGTTCGATGCATGATCTCCAACACCCGAGCAGCATCTCCTCGATTCCCCTTCTCCGCTTGCTGATCTCGCCGCTCTTGAGCGCATCAAATCCAGGCATAAGTCCGGGGTGCTTGACCATGAATGCCATGAGCTCAGCCGGATCGCCTCCGATGCTGAAGAACTCAAGACCGTTCTCCTCTACAAAGGTCTGGAACGTGGCATGGGTTGCGATGCGGACTCGGTGGCCGTAGGTGTCCTTGAGGACCTTGCCGAGGGCCACAAACGGCTGAACGTCGCCTCGTGATCCAACAATCTGTATGACCACGTTGAGCTGCGGGGGAGGGGCCTTGCCCGGCTGGCCTCCCAGGCTTGGGGGAATATACGCAGGAGGCAGGGAAGGTTGTGGCTCAACCGAGATTTGTCTGTCGATGGTTGGCGCCAGGAGATCAGCCAGTCTCCTGTTCTTGGTATTGATGTTGATATTAACTCGGCCATCGTCTACGAGTCGCAGCTATTAGCAACCTTTTGCCGCTCACTCTAAGTGCTCGTATGGTGGGCGTACCTGTGACTTCAGCGCCAGCTTCGAAGCCAGGCTGCGAGAACTGAACCTGGTCATGGTGCTCACCGTACGCAGGGAGCGTCTCATTTGGCGTGTCCAGGCTCGGCAGCATGAACCCATCCGTCACCAGGGCCTCAGAGCCGTCGCCACGATCCTGAGGCGGCGGCGTTGCCTGCGGGCGCTGCTGGTTGGGATCTCGGTTCGCCAGCCTCTGCTTCTCGTCGAGCAGCTCCATGTTTGGTTGCCACCGTTCTACTGTATCGAAAGCTGAACAAAGGAATGTGTCGACGAGTGCTAAGATGGAGGGCACGGCGGCGCCTAAGCTGCGCGGGTGCTCGATGATCTCCGAGCGGACATGTGCGTATGCAAGTGGTCGAAGGGGTCAACGCGGAGGATGGATGATTTGCCACGCATGACCTTCCTTTACTGAGGCAAGCCTGTGGATGAGAACATACGAGGACGAATCGGACTGCGTTGAGCGTGATGCGCGCACGAAGCGCGGGAAGTTGGACACTTGGGTCATGAAAGTGGGATGGATGGGCTGGACGTTTTAAAGCCCCACCACCCAAGGTAACGCAGGGACGTGTTCTGCGCCCTGAGCGAAGTCTCAGCGTCCGTCGAGTCGCGCCATCAGTTGTGACGGTCAATTTCCTCCCTGCAAAGCTTGTCGGGTTGTCTTCGTACGAGTAAAGCGCCGGGGCGACGTAATCAGGCACCTTGCACCTTGCACCTCATCCACTCTGCGCTTTAAGTGCGCGGGTACTCGCGTTCGTACCCACATCTGAGCGACCGGCCTATTCGTGCGTCTGCCCTTCGAATGCGTTTCTGCTCCTGGCTAGCGGCTACCCCTAACGAGGCTCAGCTACAACGTACGTATTCATTGACCTCCGGGCCGCCTTACTCATACGCCCTTGCGATGGCGGCTCCATCGTAATTCAGCGTCTTGGGTCGACAAGCCGGGCGTTACTTATGTACATGCATGGATCGGAGATCGCTACAGATCGGGCAACCATGGAGTCGTCATCGTTGAACCTTGGCCCGTTTGGGAACCATTCTCGCGCGCCCAGAGACGCGGCAGGCTCCACGCCGGCAGCCCATGTCCCTCAATGTGTCACACGGGACCTTTGGCATGGTAGGTATATCCTCAGGAACCGGCGCATGAGCAAAGCCACAGCACAGCACTCCGTTGGCAAGTTGAACAAATTTTGGTATAGTATTACAAGATGCCGCATTCAGCGTTTCGTCTTAGCCAGCCGCATCATCGCATCTCTGTTGAGCTCATGAACGCTCTCTCAAGCAGCTGTTCCCTCAAACTGCCCCGTCACGCCAGTCATATGCCGTATGTACCTGCGCCGGATTGCCGCATGCGTTCCACCCATCAGCTTTCATCCTCCTATCCCTTCAACTCGCTTAGCTCGAGAATCGTCGGGTGATCTTGGCAATAACTAGAAAAATGCATTAGACGGTGCAATTTCACCCCGCATCTGGAACGTGTGTGGCCTACTGTGCAGAGCAACAACGCTGAAGATGAAGACAAGGGACAGGACCAGGACGATGACGGGGTCGACCTTGAGGCCCGGCGACTCGTCCGTGTAGAGCCCTAAAGGGACGTCAGCTTTCTCGCTCAAGCGACCAAGGAGCTCGGCCTGTCGCGTCGCAGGGGCACCTACTCAGCATGGTGCTGCTGGAACCTCCGGCGCCAGCCGCCCTCGTGCTCGTCGGCCGAGCATTGGCAATCTTCTCCTTCTGGTCGGCAGCGGCGCGTCGTCGGATGGCCGTTCGGGCACCGCCAGGAGGCGTCGGGGATGACGGACGCCCGATGCTGGCGCCGCTGGCTGCCGCCGGGGAGTTGACGGGGGAGTCGGGACGGGGAGAAGACTAGGCAGCGCAACGCATTAGCCTGCAATCCAAATAGCCAAACAGCTTAGCCGAGACGGCGACACGACGGCTTCCGGAAGCTGGACGGTCGTGCTCGCGTGGTGCCGCGCCTCTCGGCTTTCGAGAAGCAATCGTCCATCAGTGACTTGCACTGGGGGAATAGGTCGCGCCTACCATTTTCGGGGAGGCGAATTGGGTTCCAGAGAACAACCAATTGGGAATCGCTGCAGGATTCCTGGATCGAAGTGGTGATGGCGGATAAGATGCTGCGACGCGGATGGTTGATGATGGGCAGCGACCTGGCGAAATTACCCCCGGATTGGGGGAGTTGAGGCCACATTCACCAGACAGTGGACCGCAGCCGGCTCAACAATTCTCCGCCATCCGTCTCACTGGAGCAACACCACCAGCACTTTCCAGCTCCCAATTCGAAAGCTCCCAAATACGGCGCTTGCTACGAATTATCAGGCCTCGGTCCGCGGCGTTCAGTTGCATCAGATTGAGACAATCTCAGTATCTCCGAAGATTCCAGTATGTGTAGAAAACCATATATAGCAGAGGCATTGCCTATCAAGATATGTGCCGCTGCTCTTTGTTGCATCTACATCAACAGCATCTGAATCGCAACTCAGCCCGTTGCCTGAGTCTGCTGGCAGGCTCGCTAGTATATGTACATCCAAGAAGTTTGAAGAGAAAAGAAGACACGCACACAAGACAAAGGGAAACGCAGAGATGTATACCCAGCGAGCTCTTCAGGCGGACTCTAAACCAGCCCTTAGCCACCAGTCCCAATTCGCGACTCCAAGCGAGTCTGGGAGAAGATGAGAGGGCGCATCCCCCGCCTGAGACGACTTGCATCCGCTTTACGCTGTCAAAGACACGCTACCGTCAAGACCGTGATCGCTGATCCATGGGAAGTGGCCGGCTCTTTTCCCGAAATAGCTGTTCCATGCTTTCCTTTTCTGGTGCCCAATTCCGTCTTTTCCGCTTTTTAACCCCTTTGGATGTAGTGGTCTTTTCTGTGTCGAGAAACCATCGTCGAGGACGGATTTTCTGGCCGAAACCCTGCTGGTTTCCCATCGAGGACATCTGCGTCGTTGCAGAGACCAATTATATAAGATTAGACAGTAGTACATGTACATCGGGAAACGAACATCTCAACTAAACGCCTTCCGCTATGGTGGCAATGCTGCAAATCGCGGTGCTCTCGCGTCAGCGACTTAGGTGTAGAAGAAGACTGGGTGTTGGTATCTTAAAGAGTGACGTCGAGGACGAGGCTGACATCGGCAACGTTGGGGCCTGCCAGGTCCTCCAGGACGGGAATGAGGTCGAGTAGTTCGTTGTCGTGGGCATCGGAGAACCAGCTGCTGATGGGAACCGCGTGCTGTGGGTGGAATATGTATGACGTCGGTGAGTTGTCGATGATGATGGTGTCCTTGAGGTCTCGTCCAACTTGCGAGAGGTCCTTGACATAGTTGCCCTGGTGGTTGTAGCAACTCTCTCGGAAAAGCCGATGATGAACAACCTTGTGAATATCCAACTGATCCAACAAGGGGTCGCCATACTGTTCTCTTGTCAGCATTCCATTTTCGCGGGAGTGACGACGTAGCTTTAAGTTACCTTGGAGACAGATGCCGTGAATACAACTACCTCGTAGAGCTCACCAACTCTCTTCATGAACTCGTCAACGCCTGGTCGTTTTATGACGTATACGTTGTGATAATTGCCCTCTATCTCGACCGGAATTGTGAAGTCCGCTTGGTGCAGAATCTGGAGACAAGTTAGCGTTTGTCAAAGCGCAGCGTGAGATTGAGACGGACTTTGAATGAGCTGTGAACGAGAGTTTCGTCCAAATCCAAGACTAGACACTTCCGTCCTTTATGCTCCGGCGCAATGGCCGGCAAGAGCCACTTTTGCGTCTCTTGAACCACCACAGCTGGGTCGGTGACAGGAGGTGGTGCGACAACAGCAGGGCCTGGGGCCGGCGGAAGGGGGGTTACAATCTTTTGCTGAGGCTCTTCGACTTCGGCAGCTACAGCGATTTCTCGAGCATCTTCATGAGAGGCGTCGGGCATACCGACGTCTTCATCACCGTCGTCTGGCTTGTCGTCGTCCCGAGCTTCGTTCTCTTGTGCCTCAGAAATTGGGGCTTCAACGGTGACAGCTGGAGGGAGAGCTTGCTTCGACTCGTCGTCCTGCTGCTCGGCGCTCGTGGCTTGGTCTGGGCCGCTGCCAGATGCTTGGGTATCCTCGTTCTCCGGAGCGGCGACAGCCTGATGCAGCTCCGTGTCGTTGAGCTGCTTGGCGGGTTGTTGGTCTTGGGCGCCTTGCGGTCGCGTTTTGGCCGTAGCTGGTCGTTGAGGCAGCTTTTCCACCTTGTGGACGTTCTCGTTGTCCCCCTCGTCTACGGTATTTGCCGCGTCGGGCACTCCGCAGCAGCCAAGGAGCGACAAAAAGCCCCCGCTTCTTTTCTTCCTCTTCTTCTGTTCGCTGGTCGACGGAGAGCTGGGACCAGAAGTGCCGAGCACGTTTCCTTGCTCGCTTCCGCCGCCCGTCCGGTTGCTCGAGGCGCTGCCGTTGCGCTGCCTACCAGCGAGACTACCCTTGGACTCCTTGGACCGCCCGCTGATGCTATTTCGATGGTCCGTTACCGTGGCACCACTAAGGCCGGTAGAGGTCGCCAAGGACTGGTTCCTTTGTTGGGACGAGGATCTCGATGGTACCTTGAGGAGCCCGCGGGCGCCCTTGGAAGTGCCTTTTTCTTCTGACGACGGCTGCTCGGTTTCCTTTCCGCTCATCTCGGAAGAGCCTGGGCCTTTCTCAGGCTGAATCTCGGCGACTGGGCTCGGCGACACGACAGTCTCGGACATGTTGCCTGGAGGGAATCACTAGGTTAGCGTCAATTGCAGGACACAATGGCGAGGATTGTGCAAGTGCGGACGTGAAGATCAAGAGCGCCAACGACCTGGCCGTGGACACACAGTTGGGGTGCAGCGAGTCGAGGCCCTCGCGTCGCAGAGCAACCCGCCCGTGAAGCACGCCGTGACTGGACGTTGATGCGACAAGGTCCGCGGCAGGTCATGGCAAAATTGCGCAGGAAAACGCGCCAGACAGAGCGCCAGCCAGGACTCACCTCAAATCACGCTCGCTGGGCTCAACGAAGCAGGTCCGAATACCCAGCCCCGTGGCGCTGGGAAGGTCGGCGCTCCGGAGGAGCAGGACGGCAGCAGTCGACCTTTGTCTCTTGTCGAGGCGGGAGAAACAAACGAACGGCAGTGCGACGACGCGAAATTAGGGAGTAGACCAAGCGTCAGGGCCGGTGAGGTTGTTGGGCGACAGGGGCACGGGCACGGGGGCGGCGAGGATGGGCGGAAGCGCCGCGGGCGAGAATTCGTACCAGGCCGAGGCGGCCGTCGCGTGGATGATGCAGTCGAGGCCGGGTCGCGGTGAGCAGGAGGAGAAACGGCGACGGGCGAGATGGCGTCGGGGCACGGCGTGTCGGAGGCTGAGGAGCCAAGCGAGATGATTGCCTTTAAACGTGATGGCCGGGGATGGGGTGCTGGGCTGGGCTGGCAGACGGCGTGGGAGTGCTAGGCTGGGCTGGGGGAACGCGCAGGGACGGGCTGGCTGGGAGGGGGCACAGGTGTGGGTGGAGTTGGAGGCTAGCCCGCG
This sequence comes from Tolypocladium amazonense, assembly GCA_024340795.1. Lineage (NCBI taxonomy): Eukaryota > Fungi > Ascomycota > Sordariomycetes > Hypocreales > Ophiocordycipitaceae > Tolypocladium > Tolypocladium amazonense. The sequence goes on along the minus strand of JALHCE010000236.1, from coordinate 179,136 downwards.
CACAGTATGGCGGAGGCACTCCAGCGTGCTCGCACGTGCCGCCGTCACTAGACCGCCTCGAGTCTTGCATGCGCCCTGCCGATATTCACACCGTGCCGCCGTAGCCTCAATCTCAATCTCCTCTGCCGTGGCCCCTTGGCCTGGGCCCCTCTGGCGAGGCGCCATCCATCACGGGCGGCTGCTTTGCGGCGCTCTGCATAGCGGGCCGCTCGCTAACTTGTCCACCTTACCTTGCCATCTTGCCTTTTGCCTCACCTTGCCTGGCGCCTTCACGTTGCCTTATCCTGGCTATTACCTTGCGCTTGCAACCAGCTGCTGGGGGCTTCCGTGGTTCCCTGAGCCCTTCTTTGGCTTCGGCCGGTGTTTTGTCTTATCCGCCCTCAATGGCACAGAACCACCGTCGCCGCGCGCTCACACGCACAGGCACATGCTCTGGCGCCACACGTGATTGCTCTGGGGTCGCAGCAAGACTTCGTCGCCATCGCAACAGCGCCTGGTTCCCCCGGGCAGTGGCGAAATGAATCATGGGTGCAGCCGGTCGAGAGCCTGCTCGCTCGACGGGACGGCATCTCCAGTCTGCATGCAACCCCCGGGTCAAATGAGACGGCTGCGTTGCCCTCCCCGGTGCCACAACCAGCCCATCTCGCGTCTCGGCGCCGTGATTGGCCGTGTTGGCGCCCGGCTGCTATGCCCCAGCAGTCATCTCCATCCTGCATCTCGGCCACTCGATACGAGTACCGCGCCTGCTTGCCTACTTCTGGTCCTCCGTCTGAGGCGCCTGTGTTCCAAGGTCGCACAGTCCATTGGCCGTGTCCGTTGCAGCGGCTTCACGGTCGGCCGTGGACGGTCAGCGCCCGCTGCTCTCGTATTCAGGCCCGTTCTCGCCTCTCCGCGCCGCACGCCGTGCTGTAGGGTCCGATCGCTCATTGGGAAATGGGTGTGATCGCCGCTTGCTTGGCAGGTTTTCGACCATCTGCAGCCTCTCATCGGTCGGCCTGATGAGCATGGCTTATTTGACTCCCGGGAGCGGATCAACTTGGGATCTACTGGAATCTCGGGGTCAGGTGTCGAGGGAGATTTATGCACATGCGGAGCGCATAGCTTGGCAGGTGCTGATCCGGTATTGTTTCATTCTGTAAGGCCGGCCAACACGCAAGGTCCGGGCCGGCACGGACCAAAGCCAAAGCAGCATTGCGAGCTCACGAGTCCGAGGAAACTGCTCCGTACGGGTGAATAAGGTAACTTTACATTATGGTCGCTGCCAACGTCGTTATGCCATGGAATGCCCGACTCCGATCTCATGCAAGTGCAGCGGCACTCAGCGTAGTTGGTTCGCGGAGATGAGGAGCGCGTTGTTCTTGAGTCCCAAACTCATCACAACGAAGGGCATGTTTGCTCCCTCACTTTACATGCTCGTATTGCTGGGAGGCTTCACTGGCTCATCATGCCTGTACGGAGTACGAGGGAAGGACGCAGGACGGAGCGGCATGATGCATGTAGCCTGTGCGGAACGAAACGCTGAACCGGTTCTTTCTACGAGCTCTGCGTCAATCTTCCACGGCCATTCCATATCGTCGTTCTTGCCCGGATCCTTCCACGGCGTGAATGCTGGAGCTAATGCTTGACATCCTCAGTCGGCTGATGGATTGCGCGTCCAGCTCGTCCATGGACATGGAGGAAAACATGCTGTCATGTGAATGCGGAGTGTAAACCTCGAGCCGCTGGGCGCAGGACGAGGACCGTGCAGTGCGCGTTCGCTGGGTCGACTCAACGAAGGCTCACGGCACCAGCAACTGCGTCTGCGTCTGCAAGCTGAATAGTCCTGCGTTTCGCCGGAGAAGCATGCGTTTCGCCGGAGAAGCATGCGCTTCGGAGGGCCGTGTTTGTACGGAGGCGACGGCCGGTCAAGATATAGTATGTGGGTAAATAGCTAGCTTAAGTTCGGGGGCGGGTGCGGGTGCGGGTGCGGGCGCGGTACAAGTCGCTGATAGCCTCGGAACTTCACATGCCATCCCGCGTCGTCCAGCTGGCCGATGCGCTCGCCGCCACTTCCATCCCTTCACCACCACCGAACCGCACCACGGCCGCTCGTCTCTTCAGCGCCGCAGAAAAGGTCGACATTCGCCTCGACGAGACGCCGCTGGCCTTGCCCATGGTCTTTTTCTACGCCGTCTGATCAGGGCCCCCGGTCCCGGAAGCTCGTGTCGACGTCATCATGGCTGCGCAATCGAACCTGCGACGCACAGCCGCCGAGGACGCGCTGGCGGCCTTCATCGAGAAATGGTCTTCCCGCGCTCGGGGCAGGCTGCGCAACACCTCGCGGGCGACTCGTATCCTGGCCACCCTCGCTCTCACTGCCTCCATTGTCCTGGGCTTCGAGGGCACGCGGCGGCGGTGGAAGAGGCAGCGCCAAGAGCGCGAGCAGGGCCGCAAGCTGGTCCGCACCAACTCATGGCTGCACAACAAGGACGGCTCGCGAACCATATACGTCCCGTACAAGCAAGGCACGTCCAAGGTCGTCATCAACACCACCAAGCCCCTCACCTTCGAGGCCCATCGCCGACTGTTCCTGAATCCGCCGCGCGTGTCTGGCCTGGGCGATAGCACGGTGCCCTCGGCGCAGACGAAGCCGGGTCTGAACCTGGCTTTCCTGCATCAGTTTCTCAGCCTCATGAGCATCATGATTCCTCGGTGGTCGAGCAAGGAAGCTGGACTGCTACTCAGCCACGGCATATTCCTCATGCTGAGAACCTACCTGTCGTTGGTCGTTGCGCGACTGGACGGTGAGCTCGTCCGAGACCTGGTCGCCGGCAACGGCAAATCTTTTCTCTGGGGCATTCTCAAGGTATTTCCCATGTTGCCCGCCGCCCTCTGTATGCCAGCGCTAACTGCAATGCCCCCCAGTGGTGTGGTCTCGGCGGCTTCGCATCCTACACCAATGCCATGATCAAGTACCTCGAATCCAAGGTCTCTATCGCCTTCCGCACCCGGCTGACGAGATATATCCACGACTTATATCTCAACGACAATCTGAATTACTACAAGCTGTCCAACCTAGACGGCGGAGTCGGTCAAGGCGCGGACCAGTTCATCACGCAGGACCTGACGCTCTTCTGCGCCGCCGCGGCTAATCTGTACTCTTCGCTGGGCAAGCCTTTTGTGGACCTTTGCGTCTTCAGCTTCCAGCTGTACCGGTCTCTCGGTCCCCTGGCCCTTTCGGGGCTGATGAGCAACTACTTCCTTACGGCGAGCATTTTGCGCCGGCTATCGCCTCCTTTTGGGAAACTCAAGGCTGTCGAGGGTCGAAAGGAAGGCGACTTCCGAAGCCTTCACGCGCGGTTAATTGCCAATGCTGAGGAAGTAGCCTTTTATGGCGGCGCAGAGATGGAGAAGACGTTCCTGAACAAGGAGTACAAGTCTTTGAAGAGCTGGATGGAGGGGATTTACATGCTTAAAATTCGCTACAATATCTTGGAGGACTTTATTCTCAAGTACAGCTGGAGCGCATACGGTTACCTGCTCGCTTCTCTGCCAGTCTTCTTGCCAGCCTGGGGCGGAATCGGCGGCGCGTCCGAGATGCTGGAGACCGCAGAGAAGGGCGGTCGGGAACGAAACCGAATGAAGGACTTCATCACGAACAAGCGGCTCATGCTCTCGCTGGCCGATGCCGGCGGCCGAATGATGTACTCGATCAAGGACTTGGCTGAGCTGGCGGGATACACCAGCAGAGTGTATACGTTGATATCGACCATGCATCGCGTCCACGCAAACGCATACTACCTTCGAGGAGGCCAGAACGAACTTTACTCGCTCTCTGACGTCCAAGGAACGATTCAGAAGGGCTTTGAGGGCGTTCGATTCGAGCACGTCCCAGTCGTGGCGCCGGGCCTCTGGCCGCAGGGTGGAGACGAGCTTCTGGAGTCGCTGTCCATGATCGTCCGAAGCGGCGAGCACCTATTGGTAGGTCATGTGCGGGACATGCAGGGTCGTAAAAGTTTGTCGCTAATGGATGCTTTCCGTAGATCTCCGGTCCTAACGGTGTTGGCAAGAGCGCCATAGCTCGGATCCTCGCGGGTCTGTGGCCCGTGTACCGAGGCCTCGTCAGCCGCCCGAAGAATATGGGAGAAGACGGCATCATGTTCCTACCTCAGCGGCCGTATCTCAGCCCCGGCACACTGCGCGATCAGGTTATCTATCCGGATGGCCACGGAGACATGAAGCAGAAGCGCAAGTCGGAGGACGATCTTCAGAGGATTCTCGACGAGGCGAAGCTCGGCTACCTCCCTGATCGGGAGGGTGGATGGGACACTCGAAAAGAGTGGAAGGATGTTCTCAGCGGCGGCGAGAAGCAGAGGATGGGATTCGCAAGGTTGCTGTATCACGAGCCGCAGTATGCAATCATCGACGAGGGCACCAGCGCCGTATCAAGTGACGTCGAAGGATTGTTGTATGAGACGTGCAAGGAGAAGGGCATTAGTGAGTATACCCGGAGACCGCAGCTGGCAGCTTCGGCGTCACTAACGAGTCTGCTTTTTCTCAACAGCTCTGATTACGATATCGACGCGAGCCTCGCTGAAAAAGTACCACACCTTCAATCTCATGCTCGGCATGGGCGAGCAAGGGGACGCGTGGGAGTTTGAACGCATTGGGACCGAGCGGGAGAAGATGCAGGTGGAGAAGGAACTGCAGGAGCTCCGGGAGCGACTATCTCAGGTCGATGAGTGGAAGAAGAGGCGTGATGAGATTGAGCAAGAGCTGGCATCGGTGTGGACCGAGAAAGGTGAGACGCTGGAGGCGCCGGCTTACACGCAGCAGTCTGGGGATAGCGAGGTATTGGTCGAGCATGAGGCAGGGGAGGACCAGTCGGAGCCAGGGGAGAAGCAGCCTGAAGCAGAAGAGCGTCAACAAGAGGTGGCAGCATGAGGAGGTTGTACGAGGATAGACTCATATACAGACTCACCAAGGGGTCTCTTATTGTACAAGAGGTATATACTGCACATAACAGTTACGGGTGGTGAGGTGAATCCACCCGCCGCACTTATTACGAGATACAGGTACAACATGCGAGTGATTTATTGTGAAGCCCTGCTGGGTGTAAAGGGGTTCTTTTCAGTCGCCGATCGCCATCATCATCCCTCTGTCAATGTGATCAGTTGGGACGGCGGAACTTCCTAGGAGCAGGATATCGGGAGCATACTACACGTGTGTTCACCTTGCCCCATTCCTAGGTTGTCTTAGGGAACCAACTCAGATGAGAGCATGCGAACATATTTCACAAGCTCTCAGTGCGTTGCGACTACCTGTACGAGTGCCTGACCTGAAGGGCCCAGGGTCCTGTAGCATCTCGAGTGGAGTGTATCTTAACCCCGTCGCAACAGATACCGTGCAATTTATTTAGCCGGGAGCGGGCCGCGCACATCAATCAGGCTAAATAACGGGCACCTATCTTATGGGGCGACTCGCCGACTACTGCTCGTGTCAGCGGCAGCAGTTCATGTAAATGAGTCGTGAAACGCATCATCGGGCAATGTAAAGCGTAGTTCCGGGAAAGAGGTGGTTATTCTTGGTGAATGGGGGTGCGGACGCGGCAAAAGTCGTCCCTGGGGTGGTTGAAGAGCGCCCAAGCATAAATACATTGGCCGCCATTGATCTCTCCCGGAGCTCCCGCATTCTTGTTCTCGATCTTTGACCTTCGATTATCGCTTCGCACCCGGCGCTGTATCCATGGTCCCTATCACCATGGCGTCACCGACCATCAAGCTGAACAGCGGCTATGAGATGCCCCAGGTGGGCTTCGGCCTCTGGAAGGTCGACAACGCTACGTGCGCCGACACGGTCTACGACGCAATCAAAGCTGGCTATCGCCTTTTTGACGGCGCCTGCGGTATGTGTTTCTTGCAAGTCACAAAGACTATCGCGAACTGCTTGCCGAGGATTGTCCCAGAGGAGGACCCTATTTCTAGCAGCAGGTGCTGGTTGTTTACCTACCCTAGAGCAATCTCCTGGGAAAGGAAGCCGACGACAAACGTCATGTTTCATTGCATACATCAGACAAGAAAGATTCAGAAGTATTATCTGACTGTCGAATTCCTACCCCAGACTACGGAAACGAAAAAGAATGCGGCGAGGGCATCACCCGCGCCATCAACGACGGCCTCGTGAAGCGCAAAGACCTCTTCATCGTCTCCAAGCTTTGGCAGACCTTCCACGAGAAGGACAGAGTCGAGCCCATCTGCCGCAAGCAGCTCGCTGACTGGCAGGTCGACTACTTCGACCTCTACCTCATCCACTTCCCCGTCGCGCTTGCGTACGTCGACCCCAGCGTGCGCTACCCGCCGGGCTGGTTCTACGACGGCGAGCGGGAGGTCCGTTGGAGCGCGGCCACCAACCAAGAGACATGGGTCGCCATGGAAGGCCTCGTCGATGCGGGCCTCGCGCGCAGCATCGGCGTCTCCAACTACCAGGCCCAGACCCTCTATGACACGCTCAAGTACGCGCGCATCCGCCCGGCCACGCTGCAGGTCGAGCTGCACCCTTACCTTCAGCAGAACGACCTGGTCCGCCTGGCGCGGGCCGAGAACATGGCCGTCACGGCCTATTCTTCATTTGGGCCCACGGGCTTCGTCGAGCTCGACATGGACCGTGCCAAGAACGTCGCTCCCTTGATGGAACATGAGGCCATTGTGGCCATGGCGGCCAAGTACAACAAGACACCTGCTCAAATACTGCTGCGATGGGCCACCCAACGCGGTCTGGCCGTCATTCCAAAGACGTCTCGTCCGGCGGTCATGGCGCAGAACCTCGACTGTCTCGGCTTTGAACTCGATCAGGCAGACATGGATCGCATTGCCAAGATGGACCTGAATCTCAGATTCAACCAACCCACCAACGTGAGTGCCAAACACTCCCTCACAGCGTGCGACTTTATCTATGGCCCTTTGCTGACATCGGGTCGCAGTATTTCCCGACTGACAAACTCTGGATATTTGGATAGAAGATAAGACAAGGCAAGAGTGTCATTGCCATTTGCTGGCTCTTCATGATTTCCTCTACGGACGTTGCGGCGATTTCGTGCACTTCAAAATACAAAACTCAGTACCACTTTCGCATCTCCCTGGCTGCCGATGCCACTTACATTGCCGCATGATGATCATTTCGCTGAAACTCAGTAACTGCCCTGCTCGCAGAGCTTGATCTTCAACATGTGCCGTGAAACGCCGTAAAACACCATGCTCCAGATCTTTATTCGTACCATCTGCCGATTTCGCCGCTAAACCCTCACAAACGCTGCAAAGGGGAGCATTATTAGCTTTGGCCACCGCTAGCAGGCAAGGCTACACAACTTACTGGCATCGATCTGGCTGACCTGCGGCAGAGCCAGCCGAACTTTGTTTCTGTAGAGTGCTGGGCCGCGCAGCTGAAGGGGGTTGCCTTCGAAGTACACCGTGGTCAGGTGCTCTTTGTCCTTCAGCGCCTTCTCGACGTTGGCAAAATCTACCACCTGGTTGTAGCTGGCCCAAACTTCTTCCAACTTGCTGAGCCTGGCCAATCCATCGAGACTGCTGACTTGATTGTTCGAGATGTCGATTACTCTGAGGTTGAGGTTTTCGTCAAGCCCCTCGACCGAGTCCAAGAGGTTGTGGGAAATGTACAGCTCCTCCAAGGCAGGGACCTGCTTAAGAGGCGACAGGTCCTTAATTCTGTTGGACTGTATGCTCAGCAGCCGCAGGTTTGGCAGTCCGCCCAGCCCATTCAGCTCTGTAATCTTGTTCTTTGCCACCCATAACTCCTCTAGGCTCTTGAGGCTGTCTAGATTTTGCAGCTCTCGAATGCGGTTGGATCCCAGCTCCAAGGAAGTGAGCTTCTCGAGCCCGTCGAGCCCTTCGATCCGACTAATCTTATTTGCAACAAGAAACAGCTCCTTCAGCTGCTTCATGTGGCTGACGTGCTTGATGTGCTTGATCTTGTTGAAACTCAAGTCCAAGCTCGTGAGGTTTGTGAGCTCATCGATGCCCCGCATGTGTGTGATGAGGTTATCGTAGAGATCGAGATCTTTCAGAGTCGCCGCCAGCGGGGCGAGTCCGTCTATCTCTTGGATGCTGTTCTGGCGTAGGCAGATCCTGGCGACGTTCTTGAACCGCTCCAGCCGGAGCGAGGTGATGGCGCCGATTCGGGAGTGGGAGCACATGATCTCCTCGGTTCCGGAATCTTCGCTGTCGAGCAGATCTGCCACACACTACGGTTAGTCCAGAATTCCGAGCTAATACTAAGCGGCGAACTCACCCTCATCGGCATTGATCTCCTCGCCAGGCAAGACATTGCTGTCGTCGGAGTATTCGGGGTCGGACAAGGCCTCTGGGTTGGTCATGAGGGCAGACTTGGGGACGCGAAGCTTGCCGTCCCAGCCCTTGCTATTCCTCATGCCAGGGCTGGCCTCGCCCTCTTCTCGGGACGGAACGCGGTCATCCTGTATGTCGATGTGCCCCGGAGTGTCGCTGTCTCTTCCAGAGGGAGCAGCCATGGTGATGTCCAGTCGGTTGCGCGGCGAAGGATGCGATGCACATTCAAGACGGTGCCAAACTGGAACGGCTGATGGCAAGACTCACGCGAGGTGCCGTTGTGCAAATAGATGCGACTCACGGTTGTTGCGAGGTGGAAGTACGAGTACGAGTAGAATGGATTGTCAAGCAAGATTGTGGATGCCTGCCGTGTTGACGGTGGTGGGGTTCAAGCCAACCTACTCGTAGAAGCCATTCCGCGCTGGAGCGCGGCGCAGAGCCCGCTGACGCTACTCCCTGGGGTGACATTGGATCACATCAGCACCACCCGGAAGCGGGGAGCCGCCGCTCCAGAAGAAGCCCGCCCCAAGGTGCCTAACCACGGTCCCTTGCTGCAGCGCTCTGCTGGCACAACTCAGAGCTTGCATCCTGCACAGGCGACGCCGCTCCCTCGCGATGATGCCGCAGGGTCGAGTCCAGTCACGAACCGACATGTCATGATCGGCCTCGGCCGAGATTGCTTCTGATGGGGGCTCGCGCTGATGCGGTGCGCTGGCTGCGTCCACGGGCTTACCTGCGTCTGGCCTCGAGCAGAGCCCCGGACCAGCTCTCGCCCGCGATATGGCCGCGCAGGGCGTCACAGGTGGAGGGCCCTTTGCTGCTCCGAAGACGGCTTCACCTTCCGGCGTTCGTGATGCCTCCGCTCATTTTCACGGGGCTCTTCGTCGCGCTGTATTGCTGGAAATGCACCATGCTGGTTCTCTTCCAGAATGCCATCATCTACAATCCCTTTCTGCCGCCCAATTCGAGGAGCATGCGTATTGCCGACTTTGCTCGAGAGTGCGGGGGTATCGACTGGCGCGAGGAGCGGATACGATCATTGGACGGGACAGAGATTGCGCTCTGTGTGAGTGAGATCTCGTCCAAGGGTAGCAGTAAGCCTGGCACTGCCGCCGCAGAGACTCCTGTATACGTTCTCTACTTTCAAGGTACCCTCTAGATGCCAGCTGTGTCCCCATATATGTAGACCTGCAATGGCTTACAGCGTTACAAGGCAATGCCTCTTCTCTCCCTCCTCGGCTCCCCGATATCTCGTGGATCCTCCGCCGGCTGAAAGATGCTGACCAAGCGATTCATTGTACGACCGTATGTCTGAGCTACCGCGGCTACTGGACGTCGCACGACCGACCCTATGAAGGTGGCATCAACAAAGACGCTCAAGCCGCGCTGCAGTGGATATCCCAGCTGCATCGTAGCAGGGCCGCGGACAGCCAGGAGCCCGTGGTCGTGTTATGGGGGCAAAGCATCGGCTGCGGGTTTGCGACCAACCTGGCAGCACTGCCAAACGATTCTTCCAATTTGGACGTTGATGCGCTGATACTCGAAACACCATTCACCAATACACGAGCAATGCTGAAGGCTTTGTATCCGCAGCGATGGCTGCCATATCAATATCTGTGGCCGTTTCTTCGAAACCACCTGGATAGTTGGAAAAATCTTGGCCTCATAGCTATGAAGCAACAGGCCCGAATGCCCGACATATACATCGTCGAAGCCGCAAACGATGAGCTCGTGCCTCAAGACCATGGTCTCATGCTCTACCAACGGTGTCAGGACGTTGGGCTCGTGGCGGAACGACACCGAATCCGGAAGGCTCTTCATAACGATGTCATGGTGCGGCAAGAAGGGAAACATATCATCGCGCAATCCATTTCCGCGGCCGTGGCAAGAGCCAACAGGGCCGACGCAGAACTGAGGCGGTCACCCGTGAAAATAGGGACGGGCAGGCCTGCTTGAAGCAGGCGACCAGCGTGAGCAAACGAGTTACCTACCTTACCTACCTTACCTAGGTACCTAGGTACCTTAGGTAGGCGTTAATATTACCTGGGTACCAACGCTCTTCCATGACATCAAGCCAGTCGTGCCGTGGCATTGCACCGGCCGCTGGCTGCTTTCTCAGGGCTTCTGTCGACGCTCGGAGCCATCGTTGCATCGACCAGTCACAGATGCGTGGGGAGCTCGCAGGGAACAGGGCTCCCCTAGGTACGCAAGCCTGCCATGGCCTTAGGTACTCCGTAAGGTACTTGGCAGAAGCAATGTCGAGGCGTGCGACAGGCGAGAGAGCGGCGTGATGCTTCCACCGGAGGCTGTGACAAGTTGGTTGCGACCGCAACTGTTCTGAGGTTGGAACGGCATCACGCCCGACTCACACAGTCTCCAATCGAGGGCAATTGGTTCTTAAAAAAAGTGAAAACGCAAAGATATTTTTCGATTTCCTCCACTTGTCGGGAAAGGGTCTTCACGCAACTCGAGATGCGTTATGCACTATGATCCATTCACGTAGACTGGTGAGTGGCTGCCTTGAAGGGCCCCTGCAGCGAACGGCCATGGTCCACTGTACCAGTAGCAGCCTCGCTTTGGCTTGCCGCTATATGTCACGTGCCTTCGCTGTGCTTTCGCGTCACAGCTTTACGCGCCTATCAGCGACGGCGCGTCCCCACTGATCATTCTCATGAAGTTCCCAAGATGGTGTAGGCCTCAGTCAGGTACCTGACAAAAGGCAGGGGTGCGGTGCGCCTACGAGGCGGTAGATGCCTTGGTTACTGCGCACGGGGCATGGGCTGTACCGTTATAAAATCACGGCCTCTGTCACATCTCTTGTAAAGCTTTTCGCTGCTGTTGCCCTTCGCGCCCGAGGTAGGTCTTTTGCGTCGATGCCCGTGACTCGTCATCTCGATCGTTGATGCACTCCTTGTTCTTCTTTCTCCATTTCCTGCCCGATCCTTTTCGTCATTTCTGCTTGCACATCTCCTGGAACGAGGCGTCCATACATCGAACTCGTGTAGCCTCCGACCGTGCAAACAGCCACCATGTTCAGTAAACGAACCGAGTCGTCCAACAAGAGCTTCTCCAAGAGCCACAAAGCCTCCAAATCGAGCTCCTCCTTCAGCAGAGACAAAGGCGTGTCTAAGAGGCGCCATGAGTCTCGCCACCGGAGGTCAACCACGGCATCCACCGCCATGGGCAGTGATGACGCAGTCATGGGCAAGTATGCAACCACTTCATCAATGCTATCTATCCGTTATCAGTCAACTAAGCCAGACGATAGCCATCTGACATCTGCCATCGTCACACTCGTCGTCGGGGCCGAGCAGCGCCTTTTCGCTGCCCACGAAGACGTTCTATGCGCGAGCCCGTTTTTCCTCAATGCCCTTCGAAACTCATACATGGATCCCGCCGCAAAGCGGATCGCCCTACCCGACGAAGAGCCCGAGATTTTCAGTTCCGTGCTCGAGTTCCTCTACAAGGGTGACTATTTCCCGCGACTGATGCACAATAAACGCCGCAACTCGTGGGAGTTAGAGCCGTCAACCGGCGAGGATCAGGGAGTTGTCGAAAGCACCGTCTATCATCGCGGTGTGGACGGTGATCTTCTCAAGGACACTGTCATCTACTGTGCCGCTGAGAAGTACGGACTGGAAGAGCTGAAGAAGCTGGCGCTGCGGAAGCAAGGTCTTCGTAAGTACACGTTCCTTCGCTCGTTTCATTGCAATCCTGACCAGAGTAGAATCTGGGATCCAGTGCAGCACCATCCTGGCGTCGGCCAGATATGCATATTCGAATACGCCTGACAGCGACTCGAAGCTTCGGGCACACTACCTGGCTCTGATCATCCGCTCTCGTAGCACCTTTAAGCGTAGCGGGACTATGCAGCTCGAGATGTATAATGGCGGCACCCAGCTTTTCTTTGACCTTTTTGTTGCATTGTGCAACCATGTCGACGACATTTCGTCAGTTCAGTAAGTGCACTTACCGACGTTTATAAAGTATCTCGCTGACCCCAAGTTATTATAGAGGCACTCCGCGATCCAACCGCCATTTCTGATGTCCTCTCAATCTGTCTGACGCACTCTACTTCCATGTCTTTTACGACCTCACGCTATCCCACTTAAATCACCAGCAATATCATGGATTATTCTGCGGAGACAACCGAAAACAACAACAACAAAACTACACATACGGCGTTCTTGGTCCGCAGGGTTTGACTTTTCTCCTTGTTCTATTATTTCTTTAAGAGCTCCCACAGAAGTTTTGAGTGCTCTTTTCGTGGCTACCCATGTACAATTACGCTTCTCGATCTGGACGCTTGAGGTTGCTTTGGAGCACATTTCACTCTGGGTTTATATTGTGGGCTCATTTCCGGGGCGCCAAATCTAACCGTTACAGCGTTTCTAAGGATATGGGGGCTTTGCGGAGAATCGAATGTATCATTACTTCAGAACACTCATTGCACCGGCTAGACTACCATCAGAATGGATGCGAAGGTGACAGGGTGCTGCTTCTGCGATTCATAATTTATCAAGAAATGCAGGCAAATTATGGTATAGAAGGTGGTAGTGCTGCAATAGTACCAAGACTTGGAAGACTTGGCAACCTCACCACCGCTCCGATGTCTCCAAGAGTCAACGTGCATTCGTCGTGCTAACCCCCTTTGCCTTGTCATGGCCTTGCGGGGAGGCAGCTTGAATGCTCCGACCAGCATCCGGTCGAAATGAGTCACAGTATGTTGGCGTCATATTATGGTAGTGTGAGTGGATGGAGCCGGGAGACGAGAGAATCAGGACTTTGTAGGGGAATGATGCAGCCCGGCTTGGGAGTCATCGGTGGAGGCGGGGTGACCGGCCTTGCAGAGTGCAAGATGAAGCTACCGTGACAAGCTGATGATCCTACAGGGCTGACATGGCGGTTGAGTAGAACATGGAATTACCTGGTCCTCGAGGTGCCGGGACTGTGCCGCGATCCGGTCCTCAGGCCAGTATCCCTATATTCACTAGTAGCACGCTCACGCTGCACGGCGCAAAATTGTCGACCTGAAGTCTATGTCTATGCTGTCTGCTAGTGGCGAGTCATCGTACTGCATAATGTCATTTCTCATGGGCCAACCCGGCTCGCTTTGGTACTTTGCTCAGACTCCCGTTCCGGGAAAGGCACCCTTCTTGGAAAGCACGACAATTCCCCGCTCCCGTGCAATGTATCCTTTCATGAGATCCTGTGGATGGCATCTGTTAGTGACTCATGTTTTCTTGCGCCAATTCTTCTCTTGTCATATGGGGTAATGAACGCCTTTGGTCCTCAGGCAGACGTGAGGCGCGGGGCCGGAGGCAGGCCTCGTGACGTGGCCGTGATCAAATGACAGCAAATTGAAGGGACAGAAAATTGAGGGGGTATGAATAAGGGCACTGAGAGTAACACCGTGCGTGTTTCGCAGAAGATCAACAACGGCACCGACTATCACTCACCTTATAGATCATGTTAGCCAGCAGACACTCAACCTCGTCCGTGTCTATCATCTCCCCGCCACTTCCCATGCATATGGCGGCTCGGAATTCCGCCACGGGCACTCGTGTCCGCCGCACTGGAGTTGCGTTCGCATCCGTTTGCTCCTCGAATCCTCCCGCGATGAACACTTTGCGCAGGAGGTTTCGGAGGGCGATATCGCGACCGCGTTCCAAGGTCAGGTAGATGCGTCTTTTGACAAACTCATCCTCGCCATGTTGTAGAGCAATGTCAAACCCTCGCAAGTCGCCTCGTCGGATGCATTGTGACAGCGGCAGGAACAGCTCCTGGAGCCGAGGGAATGGCTCCAGGAGAGCTTTCGTCGGGAGAACGTGGCTAGTGAGCAGTTTACAGGGGATGAGATAAGTCAAAATGCGTCTGTAATACGTCAGCATTTGCCAGCCTAGAGGTGCAGTAGATACACGTACTCCAGGTTTGCAGTTGCATCTTTGTGGCAAAGCTGCCATGCCTCAACCAGGTGCTTCTCGGCCTGCATGGGAGCTTTAGCAGAGTGGTCCGTCCACTGAAGATATGGAGACGAACCTGCATGTAATTTTCCTCGAGAAAAAACAGAACACCTTCGTAAAACTTGAATGTCACCCTCTGGGCTTTGGGGAAGCTTTCCAGGGGGGGCATATCTCCTTTGTCGTTGTAAACGGACAGGGTCTTCAAAATTGTCCTGGACAGCGAAGCTGAGTTCAGTTTGAAGTATGTCTTGAACAACAAATTGATGACAAAGTAGATGCCCCATTTTCGTGACTCTTCCAGAGGAGCTCTGCCGCCTCATCAGTTGGATTCATCAAGTCCTCGCGATTGCGGCGGCTCACCTATCATTCAAGCATAACGTGAAAATGCGTTTCAAGTGCTGCTCACAGTCTCTTAACTGGGCCTGCTTCTCAGTGTCTGGGTCGAAGTCGTCCTGCATAAGAGTGGCTGCACCGGAGGGATCCGTCACAGTGCGGCTGCGCTCATCGTCTGACTTGATGGCGAACAATCGGAGATACTTGCCCACCACATACAAGCTCGGGATACTCCAGGCCTCAAAGCCATAGTTGTTGTAGCCTCGAATGAGCATCGATGTAAGGTCTCTCCAGTACTCATACGCTTTGGTCCACGAAGACTGTATCAGGGTTAGGTAATTCAGGCTTGGACGCTCCGACGGGGAATAACCGACCTTCCCACTCTCACCAGCAAGGATCTCGCCAATTGCGTTCCAATATGCCGTGTACACCTCAACCCAGCCAGTCACCTCGTCATGGTCCAGGTTTATGCGATGTGATGTCTGTGTCTTGATGAAGTGTTTGATGTCTCCTTTGACACTGTGGGAGTTGGTGCTCTGCCAAATACTCCTCAGCCTGTGAGGATCGTTGGGCGGCGGGACAGGCGAGAGAGTCTGCGCAAGCAAGTACCCGTTTTGCACGGCGTGTGCCTTTGCGAACTCCTCGAATAGCTCATTCATGGCGTGGACCGACGGAGCCTAGCCCGGCTTTTCTGTCTGCGACGAATAGGACAGCGACTGGTTTTCGTCTACGACGGGTTGCTGAATGAACTCTAGCTCGGCGTATCGAGAGAACGAATCGGCTTTCTTGGCTTGCCACTCGTTGTAGATATGTCAGCTCGTCGAATTCCGCTTGACGATGAGCGCGGTTGACGGGTGAACTGCGCGGCTGTACTACAGCAGGTACGTACCGAACTCTGACCAGCTGCATTGGGCGCTAGCTCCAAGTGCAGCCACGAAACCCTGCAGGGACCAAACGTGAAAATGCACGTGATCTTGAAATTGAAGCTGTGGGGCAGCTCGTCTAGATTCCAGCCAATCGCTGCCGGGGTCAAAGCCCTGCAGACCAAGTGAACCTTTCAGCCCTCCCCACCTCCGCACACAAAAATTATCGCCGTGCCATTCCAACTTGACAATCTACAAATTTCGCCAAAGTCGAAGACATTGACCACCGTCACCGTAAGTCGGATTCACTTCGTCGATCTACCCGATTACTGACATCAAATACAGATGGGTAAGCAATTCTCTTTTATCATGCACTGTTTTCGGGTTCGACGTACGCGCCGTTGTGGAGGATCGAGCGCGACTACATCATTACGGCACCGACGTGTCTCGAGACTTCGATGCGATCGACTTCGAATCCAAGGACGACAATTGCCATGCAATCAGCCAGAAACGTGGTGTTGGATTCCCCGTTGTGATTCCCCGACGGAGATGGAAGGACGTGGTCTCGAGGACGACGCTTCGCATCGATTTGCGTTTCTGACATGGCCTTTTCGCCCTTGCGATCGGACTCGAAACGGCAGCAACAACCGCTCTACCAACTCTACCAACGGACGGCGTCGAACCCGAAGACTGTTTTGCCTCATGATACCCGGTACTGACTGTCAACAGGTCGTCTTCAGGAATATGAGGTCATTGGGCGCCATCTGCCCACCGAGGCCAACCCGACCCCGGACATGTACCGCATGACCATCTTCGCTCCCAACACGACGGTCGCCAAGTCCCGTTTCTGGTACTTCTTGCGCGGTCTGCGAAAGGTCAAGAAGGCCACTGGTGAGATCGTCAGCGTCAAGGCGGTATGGATGACCCGATACGAGTGATCTGATGACGAGCCAAGCTGACTTTTCATGCAGCAACACGAGAAGCACCCCCAGAAGGTCAAGAACTTTGGCATCTGGCTCCGATACGACTCGCGCTCCGGTACCCACAACATGTACAAGGAGTACCGCGAGATGTCGCGCACTGATGCCGTTGAGGCTCTGTACGCCGACATGGCTGCCCGCCACCGCGCCCGCTTCAGGTCGATCCACGTACGTAAACTCGGCATCGTAGTTGCACGAGACGAGTAAACTAACGAGAGAAACCAGGTCCTCCGCGTCGTCGAGCTCGAGAAGACCGAGGATATCAAGCGCCCCTACATCAAGCAGCTCGTCACGAAGAACCTGAGCTTCCCTCTGCCCCACCGTGTCACCAAGGCTGCCTCCACGAAGCTGTTCAGCGCGCAGCGACCATCCACCTTCGCTTAGAGTGTTATTGGTTTCGAGGACGGTTGGGCAGGGTTCTGCAGGTGTTAACTACGGGTCATGGAAATATCAACTGCATTTGCCCGATGTAACGGGCAGCGAATGAACCAAAAATTTTGAGCAATTGGGCAGGGTCACGTGAATAGTCCATGCTGCTGGTCGCCTTTCGCGTGTCTGCAGTCTTGGAACGACACTTTTGTGAGACAGCTTGCGCAAGCCCGTTGCGCGAGCTGATCGTGAGCCTTAGCGGCGACCGAGGCGTTGAACATTGTAGGCCGT
The DNA here is from genome assembly GCA_024340795.1 of Tolypocladium amazonense. Lineage (NCBI taxonomy): Eukaryota > Fungi > Ascomycota > Sordariomycetes > Hypocreales > Ophiocordycipitaceae > Tolypocladium > Tolypocladium amazonense. The sequence continues at coordinate 161,998 of JALHCE010000236.1, read as the reverse complement.
CGGCTTGGCTGCCACGGGTCGGTCTGGTTTCGGTTTTTAAAGTGCCTCCGCGGCCTCGAACCTTAATGCCTCGTCTAGCCTGTGGCCGTACCTGAGCAGCCACGAACTCAGGACCCAGACACCTGGGAAACGCCCCGTGTCAGCGTAGCACTTGACAGGATTTGCACATTGATATGAGCCTCAGCTCAGAGGTCCGTTTTGAAACCGATACGAGATCTTTGTGAGCGCATGACATTTGCAGCTATGACGACTGGCGGCTCGCCCGTAATTGAGGCCTCGCGCCGGCTAAATTGTTCGGCCTTGAGTCGGGTCGGCCAAGCCCGGCTGACAGCACTAAAAGGGGATTCTCCGTAGGTAGTCAATTCCATACCCACGGCTTCACCCACATGACACGACCATGAGGCGGTGTTTGTGACTCACGAGTAATTGATAAAGATACCTACCTGCTGTTTCGAGCAAGTCAAGGTGGCTGCGCATTGAGTTCTCACCAAGGGTGAGAGACTCAAAAGCACAACCACCCTCCCGCCAGCAGGCTCGTTCCCCGTCCGAGCAGTGCGACCATCACCGTCCCATTGAAGCAACACGCGCACTGTCTCCAATCAATATATACGGGTACCGCCAGCCGAACGCCTCCTCCGCTACGATGCTTACGCCGTCGCCGCTGGCGTTTGTCACGGTGAAGTCGACCCTCCCGGTCGTGCCCTACCCTGTTTTGGATAGCCGGCCAGACATCAGGACAGAGCGGCTCGTCCTGAGGCGGGCGCGGGAGAGTGACCTCGATGCTTACCATGCGCTCCGCTCGCAGCCAGAGGTGATGGTTTGGACGGGGCAGGGCGTTCCGGACAAGGATCTGGAGTGGACGCGCGAGCGCTTCGTCAAGGAACTGTCGCCCGTTGGCGACTCCAAGTATAACTTTCTCATCTGCCTCGCGTCGACGGGCGAGATGATCGGATGCGGCGGCAGCCACATCGTCAAGGGGGAGTTTGGCTGGCCCGTCATCGGGTACATGTTCCGTAAGGAGTTCTGGGGCAAAGGCTACGCAACCGAGTTCGTCAACGCGTTCCTCCAGGCGTGGTGGGCGCTGCCACGCACAGAGGCCGAGGTCGAGGTCGAACAGAGCACGGTCGAACGCGCGACCGAAGATGGCCCGGCGAGGGAGTGCATCGTGGCGGTGACTCTCGACTCGAATCAGGGCAGCCAGAACGTGCTCACCAAGTGCAAATTCCAGCTCGTCAAAGCCTGGGCGGAGCCGGACCTTCGCGATCCCACCAAGACAGCGGTCCTGCACGGTTTCGTGGCCCCAAAACCGGCCACGGACAGTTGAGGGCGACGCGGAACGGGTTGTCAGGATTCTCAGATCATTGACAGGTTGTTTTCAGGCTGCATATGTGCACGCAAATATGGCGATGCGGGCATGGCGATTCGTCGATTGGTCGGAGACCTCACAGTCGGAGAATAGGGAGATCCCCCTAGGGACGGATTGATAGAACTGCATGGATTAGATTTGAAATATCTCCTTCACAGACGTACAATGTGCTTCGAATACACTGATGATGACGAGCTTGTCCTGCATATACAGCGACTGATGTCACGGTGATGAGTTTGGGGCCCCAGCCACCCGCGAAGTGGCCTAGAGCTGACAGGTGAAATTGCCTCCACATGACGTACCCTGTAGCCCACGTCCGCTTCTTCTTATCGTCTGAAGAAAGACGTGTCTTGCTCAGAGTCATCTTTTCTGAGATTTTTAATTCATCAGTCAGAACGCATCTGTGACCAGCAACCAATATGCAGTTCTCCGGGCCCTCGCTCCTCGCCGTCGCCACCGGCATCGTCGGATCAGCATATACGTCCGGTAAGCTGGAGGCCTTCTACGAAACCATTGTGAGGTGAAACAACCGGCTCAAAGCTTCACAGGCACAATCGGCAGCCTCTCGATCATCTCCGTCCCGGCGGCCAAGACAGTGCCTGAGGCGAGCGCAACGGTCTGGGCGGAGCTGTATGCCCGCGGCGCCAGCTTCGTTCCCAAGGTCGCGCTTGGCGTCACGGCATCGTACCTCTACGCCGCGTACGACACATACAGCCGAGGCGGCCGCTGGGAGGGTTTTGCTGCGGCGGCCGCCTGCGTCATTTCCATTGTGCCGTTTACGCTCGCCATCATGAAGGGCACAAACAACAACCTCCACAAGTCGGCAAAGGATGGTGCCAAGGGCACCGACCCGCCAGTGGCCAGCGCGTTGAAGAAGTGGCAGGCCCTGAACTTTACGCGCAGTCTCCTGCCTCTTGCCGGCACTATCCTTGGAGTGACGGCTTTTCTTGCCAACACGTCGCTGTGAGAGTTAATGGATGGATGAGTGAGGTAGTTGAGGGAAAAGGACACCTGTACGTGGAAGGGGAGACACACGTGAGGACGCGTCTGATTACTGATGGCTGCGGTCGTTAAGAGTTTTCGTCCTTCCTGTCAGGCTACTATTATACGATAACATATAATTCTCACGCAATAACAGTTTTGACACTCGCCTGTATTTGCAAAACGTCTGTTTTTTGCTTGTTCTTTCCGGAGCGAAGTCAACGGGTCATTTATCATGCTAGTGAGGACGACTTATCACACCGAAACCTCCATCAGTGACAACCTATGCTGCGCAGCGTCTCCAGGCACCCCTCGATGTTGGCCTACTGGGTCCCTTTTTCGTAGGCCTGGATAACTTCTCCACAGTGAGCCAAGTTTGTCTTCGGCTCCCACGTATTGTCCTTGGATGCAAATCCCTTCCATTTGACCAAGTAGTAGTGCTTCAGTGTTCCACTTTCGATTCGAGAATCGACGATCCTGTCAATCTCCCACTCGGCGTTCTCGTCGCATCTGGGCCTAGATGTTGGCTCCTTGGCCAACCGCTTCTTGGGCTTGGCCGCCGCAGCGACTGGAGGTGCTGGCTTTGTGGTTCTGGCAGAGGCTCGGATTCTACCTGAGCGGCGAGGGAACGACTCGGGAGCGTCATGATGCTTTGTACGCTGGTATTTGCGATCCGTGGTGGCGATCTTGGAAGCCCTCGACTCCTGATCCTTCGGCTGGCTGACCCGCGGTGAAATGTCTATCGCTCTCTCCTTGTCGATCGACTCGGAATGGTGAGCTACCCCGTCGTTCTGAACGTGGTCGCTGCATAGGATGTCCGACGTCACAAGAGGAAAGTCCTCAAAAGTGTCCATGCCGCCCTCGGAATCGTCGCGCGTGCTGCGGTACGACCTGTCAATTATGAGGCTCTTTGGGGGCGACGAGAATAGCAATTGCAAAACACCTACGTTTCAAAATCGTCAAGACTGACTTTAGTCTCGCGACCGATGAAAACAGAGATCGTGGCTGGAGGCATGCTTGGCGGCGTGCAAGCTTTCTGTGAAACAACGTCCAACTTTTACAGAGGCACTTGTGTTCGCATCCAAGCTTTCAAGGTGGATATGAGAGCGGGAAGCGGGAACAAGCGGTTCAGTTCGTGTAGAGATGGTGAAAGCGGAGGGAGACGAGTGACGAGAAGTCCCCTTACCTTGCCTCAATTTGTAGGCATCGAGTCACGCGGCAGGAGAAACAACTCGGGAAGGAGGCAGGCAGCCTGGTGTTTGAGGAAGCGAAGCGGTCACCGCTTCCTTATCACTACCTACCTTACGAATCATGCATGCAGACATGGAGAATACCTTAGACAATGAAGCCCGCAGTCCAAATTTAAAAGGTAGCTGCCGATGTTTGCTCTATTAATCCGCTTGTTGTTGTCACTTTTCACAGACCATTGGTCCATGTCTCCATGTTACTCCCCTTTTTCGGCAATATCCATCTTGCTTTGCTTCGCGCTACCAAACAAACCGGTCGCTCCACAAATAATGCCCATCACGCCAGAGTTGCTGGAATTTCCAAAGCGCCTCTTGCTCATGTGACTCTTCTGATCCGGTGGCATAATGCCCCGATGACATGTTCGACTTCAGCCATGTAGAGGTTTAGTGGACTTGCACCGGCGATGATACCTCTGTTGCTCCAGAATTAACACCGCCTCAACTCAGTCAACCTCCTCGACCTCGTCGTCATCTAATTCTCGAAATCTGCCCTCTTGAACCGCCGTTCTTACAGGATTCTCCACGTTCATGAGGCCAGTTGCTTTCAGCCTGAGGTCGTATTAGCGGCGTCATATTCAAGCAGAAGAAATTGAAGTCTACACACCTTTCAAAGAGCACAAATAGCCGCTCAGCCTCTCGTTGCTTTTCCTCCTGACTCATTTCCGGCCCTTCTGACAAGGTCTCCTTATCAAGAAACTGCCCTGTGATGGGGTTGACAGGCTTCTGTTTTCCGGTAGCGTCGCTAGTGCTGAAGGCTTCAGACGCAGACGCAGGAATTGGAACGTTGTTCTGGAAAAGAAAGCCCGAAGCAAACCCGTATCCAACGTTCTCAACGAATTTTGACGCATCCTTATCCGACATATCAAAGAGAAGATGAGAAATGGCGTCCCTCAAAGCTGGAGCCATTGGATTCGTCGAATTCTTGAGTAGGCTGGCGGCGAGCGTCTCTCCACGTCCCAGGATATCCTGTCGATCCTCAGCACTGGGCAGCAGCGAGTCTCTTAATTTTTGCCGCACTGCTTCCGGCGCATTTTCGTGTAGCCTCCCAACTAGGCTGACAAGTGGCGTCACGACGGCCTCAAGCTCGTCGTCACCGTACGCCTTCATCGATTGGCCAAGAAGCTCCACCAGCCTTAATGAAACCTTGTTAGGCTCACTCTTGGGGAACAAAGCAGACTTGCTTTTATCGGCCATCACGTCGAGATTCAGGAGAGTATTGACAAGTTGCCCGAACGGAGCGTCGAGAGGTTTTGAGCTTGGGATGTCCTGCTTCCAGAGCAGGGTAACGATATGCGGGACAGCGGGTGTAAAGGACGAGATTTTCTCCTTGCAAAAGTGAGTGACGTTGAAAAGAAGCTTCAAAGTCTCCACCATTGCCATCGCTTCCATAGGATCAGCCTTGTTTTTGGCCTTGCCAGACATAACCTTGACATGTCGATTGAGATTCTCAACAATGGTGTCGGCCAGTCGGTGCTTCTCAATGAGGTCCAAAAGATTGACATTGGTGCCATACGTTGTCAGGAAGAGTATGCGCGAAATCAGGAATTCGTTGTCCCAGCTGTCCACCTTGAGCTCGGAACATGCTTTGGTTGCGAAGCCCTCGTCGACAACCATCTGACGCGTCTCAGGCTTCAGCAGCATGGCATTTGCTAGGACCCTCTGTGCGGCACGGGCTGTTTCAGTTGAGGAGCTGTGAAATGCGTGTTGAAGGACCATGGATATGCCCTGAGAAGGAGTCAGTCCGCGAGGAGAATAGGAGCATAGCAAAATGACCGACCGCCTTGGTGAAGATGGGATCAGCATCCTTGGGGTCTCTGCCATAGAGCTTCAGCCGCTCTAGAGCTTCGTTGCGGGCTGTGTTGCTTGTCAGTTTACGCTCCGCTTCGCAAGACGTCAGGCAGCGGAGTAACAACATGCCTTGAGGAAGAAGTGTTGCCTTGTCGAGGTCATCCGTGAGCACGTTGACGAGGTCTGTAACGGCCTTGAGCTTCGCTGGTATAGGTCAGCAGGCGAGTCTCAATGGCTTCGCGGAGCACTTACCTGGCCCAGAGGCCGTTCCCACCGGCAACGTAGCCATGGTGGAGTGGTCTGCAGATATGTGACAGGGAGGGCAAATGTCGGGGCGACGATGGATGTGGAGCGCGCCCCCGGAAGTCGGGGCAGCTCTTTGCGCAAAGCGGATGTCACCCGTTGAGTAGAGCCGGGGCGAAGCCTTCGTCGCCTTCTGTAGGATCGGACAACGGTGAGCGGAAGAGGGAGTGTGCAGTATTTAGCTTCTCAAGGTCGAGATGCGATGTGGGGACGGGGATGTTTGTTAGGCTTTGGACGGAAGCGGCCTCCACTACCAGGTAGGTATAAAGGATGATGGCAGGCGTTTGAGGTGGACAAAGACCTAAGCAAGCTGGGACTGCATTAAATGGCAACCGCACCGGCCTCCGCCCGTCGTCGTCGTCAGCTGAAGAGAGAGGCCCATTCATCATGCTCTGAAGCACATGCTGCGCGGGCTTACTCGTAGTGGTCACAGCAACGCGGATGCTTTTCGGGCCGCACACTGGTCATTGAGTTCTCTGGCGCAATCTCCTGACAGCCCCGCGTGACCCCGATCCTCGCGACGGCATTTCGCATGCACCAACGAAAGGACTACGAATTGCCGAGGCAAGGCGGACAGGATGCTGCGCTTGTACGTACTGACCGGCGCGACGCGATTTAAGATGCAGCCGCAGACGCCCGGTGCCTTATAAGTAAGGTAAGGTGTGAGGTATTCGTACTGCGTAAATTGAGGCGCCTTCGCTTGAGAGCGCATCGCCCTGGATCGGCCCCCAGTGGCTCCTTCAGAGGGGAGCTCCAACCTCCTTCACCCTCCAGCGCGCGTGGAGCTTAATTGGGTGGCCTCAAGGCCCCACCTGGAGCGGCTCGTCGCGCGCCAAGGGTGCTGCTGCAGGCTGCTCAACGCGTTTTACGTGCACCGTGGTCGCGTTTATTGAAAAGGACCAGCGTCACAGGGATGCCATGGCCCTTCTCCCAATCTCACTCCAGGACCGCAACACGACGCTCGCTGCGTACCTGCTCGCAGTTTCTTTGCCATGAGCATCACCCCCTCAATTTCTTGACGAATTGCTGCAATTTCCTCTCCTTGGACTCGCTGCACCGCCAAATGTTCAGGCTTCTCGGTGAACCCGCCACCGCGCTCTAGATCGCGTGTGCTGCCTAGCAGCAGCCATGGCATCTTCGGCAGCCTCGGCCTCCTCCACAAGCATCCTCACCTCCTTGCCGGCTCGACCACCGACGCCCCCGCGAGAGGCGAGCCACGACGTCGACGTCTCCCTCAGGTCCGTCGTCCTCGGCCGCTCACAGCCTTTCGACCCCAGTCGCAGCCTCCAGACGCCGCCCAACGCATACTCGCCTGCCTCTTCCGCGACAAGCGGCTCCAACCCGAGCACCGCTCGAACGCGCAAGAAGGTCGAGTGGTCAAACCACACCGAGTACAAGGATCCACCCGAGTATCGCGACGGCGGCCGACCCAATAAATCCTCGCCTCTGTCTGCCGTCACGCCCGTGTCGCTCAAGCCGATCAAGGGCATACTTAAGCCGTCATCATCACCAAACCCGCTTGCCTCGTCCTTGGGGGTCCAACTCGATGGCACGACGATCCAGCCCAACATCATCGACATGCTGGACTCGACTATCAAGCAGCTCGCCGGCCTTGGCCGAGAGTCCAAGCTGGATGCCTACATGACGCTCGCGAGGGCATTGAAGACGTCCAACAACCTCCCTGATCGAGTTGCTCTGCAGGACAAGATGAGCCTGTTCATGCAGTTTATCCAGCGCGACATCACCTCCAAGAAGGAAAACGGCGCACTGGATACGTCTCTGGTAAACCATGCGCTCTTTTTGCTTGCCACGTTCCTTCACTTTCCGGCAATCGCGTCAACGCTCAATTCCGAATTCGGAGTCTTCATCATCGACCATTCCATCCGATCTTTTGAAGACGCCAACGTGCCCAAGGATGTTATTCGCCACCTCATGCAAGTCGTCGCCTTCCAGAGTTTCTCCGCCAAAGTGATGACCTCTGATCGGGTCGCGCGCCTGCTCGCCGCTCTCCACAAGATCGAGGACCACTTGCACGGAAAAAGCATCGTCATGAGTCGCCTACATATCTACAAGCGACTTGTTCAGCAATCCCGGACCTGCATGGCGACTCACTCCGACTGGCTGAAAGACATGTTCACTGACATGCTTAGCTCCGTTAAAGATATTCGTTCTCAAGCCATCAGCCTGGGGACCGACGCCGGGTTTGCTCTTCGGTCGAATAAGTCGCTGTTCCGGAAAGCAGCCGAGATTTTCGGGGCTACGGACGATGATGAGACGTACATCGACTTCTACATCAAGAGACTGCAAGGCATGCTCAAGGAAAAGCAGACTTCCTCCGCCGTGCCGCAAATATGGAGCGTTGTCATTCTCTTCCTGAGGTGCCCGCTAGATAGGTGGCAATACTACAGCCCTTGGCTGATCCTCGTCCAGTCCGCTTTCAATATGGCCGATGGAGCCACGAAGCAGGAAGCCAACTACGCCTGGAATAGGTATGTCTATCTGTCACTCCTGGACAGCAAGATGTCATCCAAGGCGATAGGCACTCTCTGCCAGCCTCTTTCGAGCCAACTGCGGAGGAAGGCGAGCGCTAAGCAGCAAGACGAGGCAATGAAGCTGCGCAAAGTCGTCATCGGAGGTGTTTGCAGCCTTTATTATCACGCCCTAGCTCATGGCACTGAGAAATACCCTAACGAGGTCATCTGGGACGCTGCCATTCAGCCAGTCATGACGCAGCTCATTAACCTCGACGGTGTTCCAGATGTTCCTGGGGACTGCGTGATGCAGGCGGCTCGGATCTTGGCCGGCCTTCTGGATGTCTCGACGCCCCGTCCCGGCCGAAACATGGACCGCATCTTGGACGCGACGCCTGTGACTCCAGAAGAGTTGTTGCCAATAGACTCGAAATGGATACGGCGCAATTGTGACAAGGTGCTGCAAGTAGTGGGACCCATCCTCGAAAAGAAGTTTGTGGACCTAGCGAACACAGACAGTATGGTGTTTAGGCTGTGGCAAGCTCTTGTCGGTTCCGTTGGTGCAGCATCGGTCAAGGACATTAAGGTAGCAGACGACACTGCAAAATTCGTTGCTTGCAGTTTCGGTCTGCTATCCAAGGTTTGGTCCACAAAACTCGGCGGCGACGACGACTCCATCAACCCCAAAATCTTGCCGAGTGTGAAGCAGTTCATACGGATCATGATCGAAAAATTAGGCGCTCTTCCTTTCACAGAAAAGAGACTATCCATGGGGAAAGCGAATACCTTCGAGCTTGTCACCACGCCCTCGCAACAACTAGACAAAACCGAAAGGGCCCATACCATTGTGCGCTTGCCTCTACATCACTTGTTCTCACTGCTCAGTTCAATACCCCCTGGTTGCGCCGACGATGATGTGTTAGCGAGCTTTTTCCAGTCAGTCTTTGAACCGTTTTTCAAAGTCAGGGCCAGCGACAAAAGCCGTGGAGACCTCGCTCGAGAGCTGGTTCAGTTGCTGCCGCGGAATTCGCCTGCGCCTTTCGGACCTTGGCTATTGGCAGCAGAGTACATGAAGCTATCACTGGACAGCAGCAGCTCCACGGGATCTACACCCGGCGCATCTGGCAGTGAGAAGCCTTCGGGACCCATTTATCGAGAGCTTGTTTCCCTGCTCGAGCGTGGCCTGACGTGTCACCGAGCTCTACCAATCGCCCATTGGAAATCTCTGTTTGATCACATTTCCACGAACGTTGTCCAAGAATTTGGTGATGCTGGCTGCGCTCTTGTTGTCATCGAGCCGCTCGCCAAAGTTCTACTTGATCAATCGACCAATTCGGTAGTCCCGTCAAGCATGACTATCCAAGCGATGACAATGCTGTTCGACTCTTCCAAGTTGCCTCGCGATCGACAGGCGCTTGAAGCTGCCCGGTTGAGACTTTGGGGAGCGCCGCCGGCCGCCGGCAAGGCCGGCGCGTTCGATCCTTTTGATAATCTCTATAAGCTCTGCAATCACATGCTGGAGCTTTTCTACGACAAGTACACTGAAATCGAGGCACACCAGGAGGTTGATGAGTTTGTTGTCGCCGTCGAAAGGTTTTTCGACAGATCTTTGTCCCAGGCAGGCATCAAGACCATCTTGAAGGTACAGCCCGGCTTGTGCTCTTGGGTTCAGGATGAGAAGACTCAGCTTCGAATGAGCGACAAGTCTTGCCTGTACAGAACCGTAAGTTCAATTACGTCTTCAAGTAGGATACACACTAACAGTCATAGCTACGTCAACTTTGGGACCGTGTTTGCATCGAGCTCACCTCGCACCAGCCATTAGAGAAGAAGCATTTTGACCAGGTCGAACCACTCCTGACCGCTGCGTTCAAGAGCAAGGATTCCTTCATTCTCAGCAGGGCAGCAGATGTCTGGAATGCAGCCGTCAAAGATGAAGAGCAGCCGGAGTGCTCGGACAGTTTCATGTCCATTATTTCGTCTTTGCGATCAAAGCTGGATCTCGTCGTACCTGGAGGTAACCCGCTGAGTGGTGGATTTGGTGCTCAAGTCCCCGTTTCCATTGGCCAGCTGGGCGATCAGAGCTTTGTGGCCATCTCGTCTGCATCTTCGCGTCATGATTCTGATCAAGCCACGGCGACTGGAGTACTGGGGTCTAAGCGGCCTAATACCAGAAAGCGGAGAGCGGAGTTGTCCACAGAGGTTCGTCAACAACCTGCGAAACGAACGAGCAAACCACGCCTTCGCCACGATGACTCGCAGATGCACTTCGCGCCGATTGCGCCCTCATCTCCGCAACACGATGAATCCCAGCACCTAACGGACCGCCAGGTGGAAGTGCGAGAGAGGCAACGCGAGAATGCTGCCTTATATCCTGACATCGGTTCGAGCTCTCCCGGGCGCTCTCTTGAGGCTGAACGACAGAAGAGCAATGCCAGAGAGACTGTCGACAGTGAACGCCCAGCTAGGGATTCGACTCCGAAGCACAGCACTTCCTTTGATGAGCTGATAAGCTCTACTCCAACTCCCCGGCGAGGTCAAGTCTTGCCGATGGACGACGCCAACGATCCGCCGTCGTCGCCGCCCCAGCCACGACCATACCCTCTCTTATCCCATATCCAATCACGATCGAGAGCTAATAGCTCATTGGAAGACTGGGAGTTTTCTTCGCCAACCGGATCACCAGTGGCGCTGCATCAGGCGCAGACTACTGCGCAGCATGACGAGCCTGTGTCTCCTGCTTTGGTGGATGAGACGTCCCAGCCTCTGCCTCGAACCCGTAGAGCGGCAAGAGCGACAAGAAGGCAAAGACGTGCTGCTGCCAAACAGCGAGCAACATCGAAGGTCATTCCTTCGAGCATTACCGATGAAGAGCAGAGCGGGATGGGAAGTGAGAGGAAGTGCAAGGGCCCGCCTGTGCATGCAGATCCGCCAGCTACGCCGCCTCAACGCCACCTCGCACTTTCAAGTCAGATACAGGAAACACCGAAGTCCGGCGATGATGAGTTTGTCGATGCCCGAAGCAATCCGGAGCAGTCACCGTGCCTTCATCAACAAGAGGTCTTGGCTATGGATGACTCTCCGAGGGTTGGCGCGAAGGACATATCATTTGCGCTGAGTGAGGGCGAGGAAATAAGCATGACGAACCTGGTGGTCGAGCTAGAGTCCCGACGCTCTGAAATGCCTGTGACGGAGGAGGACAACAAGCTGAAAAAGAGCGTACCAAATGGCGTCAGTGTGCATGAGTGCATCACCGTTCAAGGGGACCAATCCTCTCCGCGCGGTCCGACAACACGCAGGGTATCTAGGAGGTCGGCTTCGCTGGTCATCCCATCAACACCGGCTGAGGCTTCCGACAAAGAGACTGAGGGTAGGGGAAACCGCAAGAGGAAGCGAGGTGGCCAGAAACACGTCGAAGTTAGGGGGAAGAGAAGGCGATCGGTAGAAGCGAAAGAGGCTGGGCAGCCGGAGGAGCTGCTTCAAGCGCAGCCGCCGGCACTTATGGAAACCAGACGAAGCTCGCGCAAACGAAAGCAACACGCAGCCGATACATCAAATTTGAAAGCTGCAGACCAGCAGGCAGACGAAGAGGCAGCCTCTGCGCCGCAGCTTGAAGCCCCAGATGCCGAAGACACGGAAGAAGAGCTCATGTCACAGCTGGTGACGGAATCCTTCGCCGCGTCCCAGCAAAGCCATTCTCATTTGGAGGAGGTGTCGTGTGGTACTACCAATGACCGGACGACAAAATCGAATTCAGATGGCAATACGACTCTGGCGAAGACAGCAGGCGCGAAACCAAATAGAGAACGCGCGGCGGGAGGCGATGAGAAAGGGGACGAGACCTTGTCAATCATGGACGCGCTGCGAAGTGGGCTAGATCAGCTGCGCAACGCGTCTTTGACTCGAAGCAGGGTCTACGAGATGGAAACAGTTTTGATGGATCTGAAACGAGAATTGTACGAGGCCGAGAGAAGAGGTAGAGGCGGAAGGGATCGCGCCTGAGGGGAACAGATTCCCAATAAGCATGCATTACTGGCGTCAAGAGATCATTGTTGTTTTGAGGGCGATCTGCATTTCGGCGTTGGTAGGCTGTATACGGTTTTTGTATGGCTCATGAGTGGCGCGGTATATTGGTACATTACATAGGGGCTCTACAAGTCCGTGCTATGCATAAGAGAGGCGCAAGAAAGGATGATGGATGAATACAATATTTCGAGATGCGTGCTTGAAAGTGCAAACACCGCGACCATCTTGTCTGTATAACAAGTAGAGGACGGACCCAAGGCATGTGAAACGTGCCCCGTTGGTCAACCAGAAGACAGCGGTGAGGATTCGAAGACGCTGGAGGTTGGTGTAAGTGGTGGCGGGATTTCCTATTCGGGGAAGCCGATGGAGGCATGAAGGCAGCCGTTGCGTGGCGTACGGACTTTGCAGTAGCACGAGTATCAGATTCTGATGAGGGGATGAGGGGGCCGCAGCCAGCAGATCCAAATTTATTCATCCCGACATCAGACTGCCTTTCACCTCAGCCGCACTTGGCCAACCTGGAGGAGCAGAAATGGATTGGATAGCACCGGGAGACGAAGACATGAGTTTGATTGTGGGCCAGCTTCTCCGTGTATGACACCCTGATCCTGCGAAAGAGCAGAGGCGAGCACTCAGTTCTCATGGATCTTGGTGCGATGACCGTTGTTGAAATATCTGTGTTCGGACCTTGATCGTTTCGCTGTCTGCGACACCCTTAGCAACTGCACGACTCTCGATCTTGTCGACCAGACATCGTGACTCTGTTGACGCCGCGATATGCTCTATACGAGTATGCTCGTTGGTCAGCACGAAGCATCAAGGACTTTCCGAGTCAGGACGTTACGCCGTTTGTGGGTATCATGCCTCTTGTCCTGCTTGGTCAATCGCGTCGTTGCAGGTGATCAAACTCTGCAATCCCCATGGCGCTGACCGCACATTGGTTGATCGATGCCCTACTCGTGCGCTCAGATGTCGTTCGTTATTCGGGCCGCTGGACCCGCTGACGTCAAAATGGGCCTCGGGTGAAAAAAGACCGGGGCATCGTGGGCAATTGCGGCTCTTTCAATGACTAGCAGATGGAGCATGTGGGCTCTTGCTCTTCAATCCTTGACCCTACCGCGAGGGCCTCCCTTGCTTCCGATGATGGCGACCGTTACGAGCATGAAAGGGCAGCCGTTGGCGTTGAAGATTGTTCGGCGATGGAAGTGTGGATTTTAAGCGTGTGGCTGACAGTTCCCCTGCACCACAGCCAGACTAGCGCCAACAGGGCTTCGGCTTGGCTTCCTCATCCACGCATGCTCGCCGCTCTTCGTTCCGAGCCTGCGACGTCGTCCCTCGGTGGTTTGAGATGGGTTCAACCCTGCAGTCCGCAGACGCGCCTACGAGTACTCGTACGAGTCCGTACGGGCATTCGCAGCTGCATCTGGGCCCCGAGATGCCAAGCCCACCGCAGCCGACTGGTCAGCATCGCTGCCCCGGATGACCGCATATGGATGGATATGCAAAACGACAACGGCCCGCGAGGAGGAAGAGAGATGCAAGATGCTCATCCGGGGCAAGATCAAGGAGAAGAGCACCTCAGGCGCGTGAAAAGACTAGCAGGTCGATGAAGGTTCTCGACTCGACCCCGGATTTGCAACAAGTGCAGCTCCAAGGCAACCCAAGAGAAATGCAGCAGCCGGTAATAGGCCGGCCTGGAGCCATGGTTCGTCACAGCACGAGGACGACGGGCTCTCTCTTCTCCACCGCTCCAACCCAGGCGTCTCCGCTCTCGTTTCGTGCTCGGGGTTGTCCCCATGGCCTGCCATTGGCTCTTGGCGGCCGTTCAACGACATGTGAACAATTGATTGACGACCGTTGATGGATATGGCCGTGCCGACCGCAAGTTCCAGACAGCAGAAGGGGGCCGCCGCCACAGCAGAGTTCTGGTCAATGGGTGATGAGTGGCGTATCGGATCGCCCGCCACTTCTAAGCCATGCGTGCCTGGCTTCCCGACGGGCGCTCGCGGCCGCGCGAATCGGGTCAGCCAGCTACAAAGCCACTGCGACGGCAGATGTCGTCTTCACACCATGCCGCAGGGGTCGTTTGCGTTGGCACATGCGCACGCGCTGCGCTGCCCGTTTCGCATGCGCCCAGTCTCCAGTTTTCATCATTCTCTGCTCTGCCTGTGAGAGGCAAGCATCCGTGGAGGCGGACCCGTTTATGGGCTCCTCCTCCGCGCTTCGGGTCGAAATGACGTCGTCGTTCCCCACGCCGGGGCAGCGAAAACACTCGGCAGCGGCAGACATAGCAAAGATGCCATAATTTTTCTGCCTGCCGTCCTTGGTCAAGGGTCTTTCTGCATGCGGCCGAAGATTTGCAGGCAGCTCTGTCGTTGCGCCCACGGCCCGGGCAAGGCGAGAGGTGCTCGGTAATAACGGAATGCGCTGGAGGCTGTGACCTGTGGTTTTCGGTCGTGGCGCGCCGAGCGCAGGTCCATGATCCTGGAGACGATGGATTCTAGTCCGTAACTTACTGACTAGGCCGACGGCCGCCGGCGCATGTGGAAACGAAACACCACGATGGAGTCGACGGGCCCCGGTTTTCCAGCGCCAGCCTGCGTAGTTTGGGCCGTCGGCATGCAAGACTGTACATACCACGTCAGTATGTACGAGGCAATGCGCGCTTTCCCGTCGCTGTCTTTAGTCATTGCATGTCAGACACGCACGCGGGCGGACACGAACCGAACGTCACCCATTATATAACCTCTCCTACTCCCCACCAGCTCGCCAATCCCTTCGGCTTCTGTGCTCGTCCGCTCCATACTTGATCGCACTCGTCGAGGATCGGCAAGCGAGAGGCCGTGACAGAAATACGGAAAACATAGGTCACCACCCACCATGGGGAAGAAATACTTCGGCCTTCGCGGCCAGGCCCTCAACTGGGCCATTGGCGCTGTTGCTGGCTGCGATTTCCTCCTCTTCGGTTACGGTGAGTGAGCACGCTCTTGGTCGCGGCATCCCCAGTCACTCACATGAAGTCCAATCGCAGACCAGGGAGTCATGGGCGGCATCTTGACGCTGCCCATCTTCCTCAGCCAGTTTCCTGATATCAACGATCAGGATGAATCCCTTTCTCCGTCCGAGAAGTCCAACCGCTCCACCTACCAGGGCATCGCTGTGGCTTCGTACAATCTCGGGTGCTTCATC
This sequence comes from Tolypocladium amazonense, assembly GCA_024340795.1. Classification (NCBI taxonomy): domain Eukaryota; kingdom Fungi; phylum Ascomycota; class Sordariomycetes; order Hypocreales; family Ophiocordycipitaceae; genus Tolypocladium; species Tolypocladium amazonense. Next base: position 146,627 of record JALHCE010000236.1, on the reverse strand, counting down.
GGCGCCGTCATCACAATCTTCATCGGTAACCCTCTCGGTCGCAAGCGCATGATCTTCCTCGGCACTGCCATCATGGTCGTCGGTGCTGCTCTCCAGGCGTCCGCTTTCACCCTCGAGCACTTCATCATCGGTCGTATCATTACTGGTCTTGGCAACGGCGGCAACACGTCGACGGTGCCCATGTGGCAGTCGGAGACGTGCTCGGCCCACAAGCGAGGCAAGCTGGTCATGATTGAGGGCGCTCTCATCACCGGCGGCATCATGATTTCTTACTGGATAGACCTGGGGCTGTCATTTGCGCCTGGCTCCGAGGCGTGGCGCTTCCCGCTCGCCTTCCAGATCGCCTTCTGTCTCTTCATTTTGATGTTTGTCCTCGGTCTGCCCGAGTCGCCTCGCTGGCTCATCCTCAAGGGTCGCGAGGCCGAGGCGCGCGAGGTCATCGCTGCCATCGCCGACGTTGAGCTGGACGACAAGTATGTTGAGAACGAGTTCCGCTCCATTAAGGAGACGGTCGAGGAGATGAGCAAGGGCACATATGCCGACCTGTTTGCCCGCGACAAGAACCGCACCCTGCAACGAACCATTATTGCCTACGTCAACCAGATGTTCCAGCAGATTTCGGGCATCAACCTCATCACCTACTATGCGGCCAAGATCTATAAGGAGCTCGGCATGACACCATTCATGTCCCGTCTGCTCGCTGCCCTCAACGGTACCGAGTATTTCATCGCTTCTTGGCCCGCTGTCTTTCTGGTCGAACGCGTTGGCCGTCGCAAGCTCATGCTGTTCGGTGCTGCAGGCCAGGCTATTACCATGGCCATCCTGGCGGGTGTCAACTCTCGACCTCACGAAATGCCTTTCCAAATCGCCGGCATCGTCTTCCTGTTTGTCTTCAACACATTCTTCGCCATCGGCTGGCTTGGTATGACCTGGTTGTACCCGGCCGAGATCACGCCCTTGCGCACCCGCGCTCCGGCAAATGCCCTGTCTACGTCTTCTAACTGGATCTTCAACTTCCTGGTAAGCCTTGCACCCATATTCGGCTAGGTTCTCATGAGAGAGAGTGGCGTGCTGCTCAACTTGGTTCACGTGCTAACATGTTGGATCACCTAGGTTGTCATGATCACGCCCGTATCCTTCTCGAGTATCGGATACAAGACTTACATCATTTTCGCCGTCATCAACGCCTTCATGGTCCCATCTGTCTACTTCTTCTTCCCTGAGACGGCTTACCGGTCGCTCGAAGAGATGGACTGCATCTTCCAGAAAGTGACGGGCTGGAAAGGCGCCTTTGACGTCGTCCATCAAGCCAGGGTCGAGCCGCGCCGCTACGGCAAGAACGGAGAGTTGCTTATCCCGGTCGATGCCTATGACGAGAAGGCTGCTACGGAGCACCGCAATGGCTCTACCGAGACGATGTCCGACGACGCCGGCAACGGCATGTTCACGAATGCGGACGAGGAAACGCAGCGCAGGGCGCACCACTGAGCTGTGTCATGTTTTCTCGCGTTATTCCGTCATGAAAAGTCTCACAGAAGGAGTCGGGAAGTATACGAAGTCCCAGAGGAAAAGGAGAAAGTTTTACGGGGACGAAGGCGAACGAGCTTGGATGGTTGGATGAATTCACATATACCCAGTTATTTTAGATGAGGGGTGTTTAAATAGGGGAAAGGGATGAGCCCGCTTCAAGCCCGCATCCGCGGGACCGGGATAGACGAGGGTTGCGGAATAGGATAAAGAGCGTCAGAGAACAAGTCTCGATTCATCTCATGCGCTCACCACAGATCCCGTGGACTGCATTGTGACGCACCACAAGTCGTGCTTGAGATGACTTCCAGTAGTAGCGCAGTAGTGGAACTGGTCCGATACGAGAGCTGTATCATCAGCAGCGCCGCCGCTATAAATACTTCTTCGGTGGTAGCGTGGAAATTGGCTTTGCCTGTCGGCACTTGGTGGCCAATGGAAAATATTGACGGCTGAGGCGTTTGCGGTTCGAGATAGACTCCAGGGGCGTTTTTGATCCGATTCGGCCGCGGTGAGGCGAAGGTGAGGGAGGTGAGGTCCATCTGCCCCTGCCCCTCACCGGAGCTACCCCGCCATTGCTCGCCGAGACGCCGCCCTCGAGACATCAACTTCACCTGTCCTGTCCCGTCCCGTCCCGCGCCCTCCCCTCCCTTCTTCATTTCCTCTCGAAAGCAGTCCATCATATTGCCACCGCCGGCCGGCCTGTTTCGCGCATCCATCTACATCGGGGGCCCGTCTGCTCACCACCGTCCGTCTCCGCTCTCCGCTCGGCTCCTGTTTCAGCCCCTTGATTACCACCTTGCGTCGCGGCATCCTGTCGACGTCCCGCTCTGTCAGCTCTTCGCCCAGTTACGCATACCACAACACAAGCCTCAAAAATGGTTGACAGACCAAACAAGCCTTCGGCCCTGGCTGCGACGCCCGGGCTGCCCCCGCAGGCGCAGGTGACCATCTCACACGGCAACTCGCGCGTCACGGCCACGCTGCCTACGGGCGAGAGCGTCGAGGTGTTGCTCTTCGGCGCCACGGTGCTGAGCTGGAAGGATCGCGCTGGCGATGAGAAGCTGTGGCTGAGCGAGAACTCCAAGCTCGACGGCTCCAAGGGCGTGCGCGGAGGCATCCCCATCGTCTTCCCGGTATGTTTGGCTCTGTCGCTCCGCGATGGGACGTGAGCTAATTCATTCGTTACAGTCTTTCGGACCTCCCGATCCCAAGCACGCTGCCACATCCAAGCTGCCACAGCACGGCTTCGCACGCACTGCCAGGTGGGAGTTCCTCGGCAAGTCCACCAGCGAGGGGTCCAGCTCGAGCGTCAAGCTCGACTTTGGCCTCTCGTCCGACAACCTCGACGAGGCCACCCGGGCTCTTTGGCCTTACAAATTTGGACTTCTGTACAGCGTCACTCTCGATCGTGAGAGTCTGAACACGACGTTGGTAATTACGAATGACGGTGACGAGCCGTTCGAGTTTCAAACACTCCTCCACTCCTACTTCAGAGTCAAGGTACGCATTGCCTTTCGCCGTGACAAAGCACATATTGACGAGCCATAGGACATTTCTTCCGTTCAAATCACTGGCTTCGAAGAGTCTTCTTACAATGACAAGGTCGACGGCATGAAAGCAAAGACGCAGGATGCGTCGCCCGTCACCTTCTCCGGCGAGACGGATCGCGTCTACACCCCTGCCAAGGGGCCCAGCAACCCGGTCGTCATCGCCGACGGTGGCAAACCCGCTTTCAGCATCGTGCGCGACAACCTCGACCAGGTGGTGGTGTGGAACCCTTGGACCGACAAGGCCGAGGGCATGGCCGACTTTACGCCCAAGCACGGCTTCAAGAACATGGTGTGCGTCGAGGCGGGCAGCGTCAAGGGGTGGCAGAAGCTGGACAAGGGCGACGCCTTTGAGGGTGCGCAGACTATCACGCTGTCCTGAAGCGTGGCACGAGGCTGCCATTGAGAAGTGCAGCAGCGACTATTTTGAGAGAAGTCGAATCGGTATATTGACCGTCGTGAACGAGCAGGTACTCCAAATTCAGAGAGAGAGGCAGCGGGTGCAAGTGAACGAAGAATCCTTGGTGCCGGCCAAAGAGGTCCGGCTCTCTACCCATTCATAAATGAAGAATAAACCTAAAGGGACACTCTTATGAGTGTTGCATCTGGCCCAACTGGATTGCTTTTGATTTTTGGTGGAGTTCACTCTCCGTCATAGCTTCGTGCGAAATTTTGATATATACAAGATGCCATTGCCGTCCCGAATGCCACTGACCGTCTCTTTCGTGCGCTCTTTGGAGCAGAGGAAAAACGCCGGTAAGAAGCTTCGCCCCTCCGACGATTATTCCTGCCCAGTCCATCCTTAAATACTCAGTCCCACAGGGACTGCTTCATGCGCTGGTGGCCACTCATGCCGCCTCTAGCTTCTGCTCCTGAGAAAAGTGATCGGCAACGAGGAATGCCAGCTCGAGAGCCTGCTTCTCGTTGAGGCGGGGGTCGCAGAAGGACGTGTAGTTGGTGGACAGGTCGTCCTCGTCCAGGCCCTCGCTGCCGCCCAGGCACTCCGTCACGGCGTCGCCGGTGAGCTCGAGGTGGACGCCGCCGAGGTAGCTACCCTGCTCCTTGTGGATGCGCAGCGACTCCTGCAGCTCGCGGTAAATGTCGTTGAAGCGACGCGTCTTGATGCCCGATGGCGTGGAGAGGGTGTTGCCGTGCATGGGGTCGCACTGCCAAACGACGCAGCGGCGGTACTCGGAGTCCTCAACGGCGCGGATGTGCTGGGGAAGGAGCTCGCCAACCTTGTTGGCGCCATAGCGCGTGATGAGTGTGATCTTGCCCGGCTCACGGCTCGGGTTCAGAGTGCGCAGGAGATCCAGGAGGTCCGTCGTGGGCGTTGTAGGCCCAACCTTGATGCCGATGGGGTTGGCGATGCCGCGGAAGAATTCGACATGGGCATGATCCAGCTGGCGCGTTCGATCGCCAATCCAGATGAAGTGCGCGGACGTGTCAAAGTACTCCTGCCTGGGCACCGCGCCAGCTTCATCGACCTGCGGCGGCGGAGGGCTTGGGGCTCTGCTGCTGGGTGGAGGCGGGGAAACAGGGGGGAGCTTCTCCAGCAACCGCGTCATGGGCTGCTCATACTCGAGGAGGAGGCCCTCGTGGCTGGTGAAGAGCTCGACCGTCTCGAGCTCGCCGGGACGGGCATTGATGACCTGCAGGAAGCGGAGCGTCTGCTGGATGCTGTTGGCGATGGCCGAATACTTTTCCTTGAGGACGGGGTCCTTGACGTGGCCGAGGCCCCAGTCGAGCGGGCGATGCAGGTCGGCGATGCCCGAGGCGATGGCGGTGCGGATGTAGTTGAGGGTGGCGGCAGAGTGGTGGTAGGCCTTGAGCAGCCGGTTGGGGTCGATGTCCCGCTCGTCAACGTGGTAGCCGTTGAGGATGTCGCCGCGGAAGCTGGGCATCTCCTTGCCCTGCACAATTTCTGTCGGGCTGGAGCGCGGCTTGGCGTACTGGCCGGCCATGCGACCGATGCGGACGACGGGCTTGTTGGTGCCCCAGATGAGGACGACGCTCATCTGCAGCAGCAGCTTGATCTTGGACTCAATGGCGCCCTGCTCGCAGTAGTCGAAGAGCTCGGCGCAGTCGCCGCCCTGCAGCAGGAAGGCCTTGCCGTGGGCGACGTCGCGCAGGTGAGCCTTGAGAGCGAGGATCTCATTGGGATGGACCAGCGGGGGCATGCGGGAGAGGTCCTTGACGGCCTTGGAGAGCTTGTCCTGGTCCGGGTAGGCGGGCGACTGCTTGATGGGTTTTGAGCGCCACGACGAAGGCGACCACGGCTGCTGCTGTGCCGATGTTGCGCCTGCAGCAGCTGCTTGGCCTTGGTCTTGTTGCGAGGCCATGACTGCGGTGTGAAGCGGATGAGAGTGCTCCAAGAACAGCGCAGATGAGCGGCGACGGTCGCAAGCGAAGAGACTGGTGAGTAGGAATAAACCCGAGGCTCAAATAGACAGCGCAAAGGACAGAAAGGACCGATGTGCGCTTGTGACGATTGGCAATACAGGACAATACAAGTCGACAAGTCGTGAGTCACGAAAGTTTTGAGACCTCTGATCCAGGGTACAAAATACCTTGACCGGGCGCCGGCAGTTGCGCCGTAGCGTCATTTTTGTCTGGGTCCAGCCTGCCGCTTTTTTCGCACCAGCAATTGGCGAATCAGCGGGCCGAGTTTCGCCGCTGGGCGTCACTGGTGGGTCGCGTACCTTGACTATAAGTTGCGGCCCGATGTGACCTGTGCCTCTTCAAACGCATTTCAAGATGCTCGTCTGCGAGCCACGGTGGGTATAGGGTGCGCGTCTACGGAGCACTCATAATATCACTGCTGCTGGCGGCGCTGTAGGCGGGACTGGTGCGAGTGTGCTGGTTTCGAGCCGGGCTCCTCCAAGCCTTCGTTACTCACGTCCAAGTTTACTTACCAGGCAATGGACACTTACCAGGCAATGGACATGTCATGGTTCAAATGCAATAAATACTTACTTACGGGAATATTATAAAGACAACTCAGAAGTTGCGTCGACGTTAGGAATAGCATTATTGGCCAATGTTGCTGCCTCTGCCTCGCACGAGGCTTCTCCCAATATCGTCCTGTCTCTGTATAAATACTGCCCCGCCGCTCGCCTAGGCCCCGCCTCGGAAAAGCTCAAGCGCCAGCTCCGGCGACAACCTCCGCTTACTAGCAGCTCCGTCCAACGTCAACACCGCCTTCGCATCTGCTTCGCGCGCCAGTAAACCTCACTCTCCCTACCTGAAACAACACCACCCGGCAACCCACCAGCCATGGCCGACAAGCAGCCCCCCACCGTCCACGAGGGCGCCACGGGCGACGTCGAGGACGAGATCCCCTCGGCCAAGTCCGCCGAGGACCGCAAGGCCGCCTCGGCGCTCGCGAGCCTCGACGCCAACAACGATGACGCCGCGGCCGCCCGCGACGTCGACCAGGAGGCCGTCAACAAGGCCATGAAGAGCCTCGGCGGCGCGGGCGCGACCGCCTCGTCCAAGGCCAACGCCTCGGCCGCCAAGGCCCCGCCGGCCAAGAACGTCAAGGTCGACGCCGCCGACGTGGCCCTCGTCGTGGACCAGCTCGAGCTCACCCGGGCCAAGGCCACGGAGCTGCTCAAGGCACACGACGGCGACGCCGTCAAGGCCATGAGGGAGTTTGTCAGCGCGTAGGATGGCTGCCTCCGCAAACTGGGGAGTCGTGGCAGGAGGAATGCCTCTCAACGGTCTGCTGCTTCTCGGCAACGAGGAATTCGACCGCCACAATCTCTCATATATGGCTTCACAAATCCCTCCGCGGGCCCAGCTGGCATGCTGGACAAGCCTGAAAATATACGGTCCCCGACGTGACATATTCCCTGCTCGGCACAAATCGCAGCAGGTCAAGCATCGACCTATCGTCCACCTCCACGAACAGTCAGGTATTGTCGCATGGCCACTTCGACTGGCTTCTGTACAAGTCACGCGCGAGTTAATCACGGAGAACGACCAGGCTGTGTGAGCCTGATCACAGTGGTCTGCCTCCAACGAGACGAGGTGGAACACTAGAGACTGCAAGGGTCATCGAGCATGGAACAGCATAGATATGTAGGACGGACGTCAAATTTTGAATGCCACGCACGCAGACACCACAGCAAGAACCAACGTGACACAAACAATGGTCTCCAGAATTGACTCTTGTCTATGTACAACCGGTACCCAAGTCGCATCTGCCTTCAAAATGACCCAAACAAGACCAAACCTCAGCCGCGCCATCCAACGCCAAACCAAGATGCCAATGCAACTGAAGTCGCAAAAACGAGCGTGTGGCCCATTTGTCCTGGGTATAAAGCCTTCCCCAAGAATTCCACCTGTGAAAAAAAACAAAAAAACAAGTCGTCGTCTCTGTAAGAGCGACCCTACTGCCATGCCTTGGACAGTGGGCTGCCAATTTTGGGCGCAAACTGAAGGCTCTTGCGGCGCGCCGCCATCAGTCGCTGCAGCACTTGCTCATCCTTCTCCTGACTGAGGATTCCCGCTCCCATGTCACGAAAGGGGTTCGCCTTTGGTGGGCAGGTTCGCATCATGAGATCCTGCTTCGTGGGCGATGAGTCGAGGTCGTTGCAGCTCGCACCGGACGGCGTCTCTGGCAGCTCAGCAGCATATCTAGCGACGGCGTCGGGGGCCGGAGTTTTTGGCACGGGCGACAGCAGCACGCAGGACCAGTCTAGATCCTCGTCACCTTCGTTCTCGCACTGATCCGAGGGCGTGTGCATCCACAAGGTGCTGTCACGACGGTTCATGGGCGTGTTTGGCGATCGCGATCCCTTGACGGGGCTGCTGATGATGGTGCCATTGAGATTGGCCAACGCCTGAGGCTCCATGCTCTTCCGGCGACGCGCACCACCACGGGGAGCGTGCGTCGTGTCGATGTAGTACGTCGCCTCATCGAGCCACTCGTTGTCACGCTCGCAACTAGTTGAGAATTAGCAGTTGTAATGGGCCGGCGTTTGTATATCACACTTACTCAAGAACCCAGCTAACACCGACGCAGTGGACGAGACCCTTGGCCTCTCGAACCCTTTCCAATGTACGTTTGCTGCCGTCCTTGTAGACGACATGCGTTATCCCTACATTACTTGAAGCCTTGTCGCTCGAAACAGGACTGCTCGGGTTCCATTGCCATGTCTTGACGCAGCGAGCACCCATCTGATTCAGTAGCTCGACAAAGATACTGCTTGCATCCGCACCTTCGGTGGTATGGACGTCCACGAAAACAACCGCGCCTCGGAGCAGAGCCGGGTCAAGATCGCGACGAGGAGTCCGAGCTGGTGTGCCCATGGTGGACCACAAGTCCGTCTTTGACGGAGTGACTGGGGCGGCAGAGGCCTTCTTCTCCTTGACAGGAGAGTATGAGATGACACTTGCGCTCCTTGTCAGGGTACCGGGACGCTTGGAGCCGATGCGGGAGGCGCTGAAGCTGCGCTTCTTCAGTGGGCTTGGAGTCGAGTCATCCGCAGGCTTCAAAGGCACCTTAGTCGTTGTGAAGAATGTCTTGTGCTGCATGGGGCGGATAGGGGTCACAGGGACCGTCGATTGGCTTGCCATGGCCGGATCAACCGGCACTTGGTTCTCGTCTCCGTATTCCTGACTGGCTTCGGACAAACCATCATCAAATGACTGGTCAGCGACAACCTCTTGAACCTCTTGAGGTTCTAAGGTTGACAGGTCATTGGCCTCTTGAGCAAGAGCAACATCTTCATCGGTAATCATGATGTCGTCCAGAATCGGTTCGTCCAGTTCGAGTTCAACTGATTTCTCCGAGATGGGACCCTTCTGTTCGGAGACGGGGTCTACATGAACCAGCATCTCGTCTTCAAAAAAGGTGCTCTTCAAGGGCGACTCCTCGGATTCAGAGGCGTCAGCTGACCCTTGTTGCTCAACGTCGGCCTCAACACCGGCACGGGCAGTGTTCCTAGTCTTGACAGGGCTGGCTGCTGACCAAGAGCCGAATTGCTCAGCCAGAGATATTAGGCCAATTGTAGACCTGCGGCTGGCTCGAGAGGCGCTTGCCGACTGCAAAGGTGTAGGCGGCATTTTCTTGACGGGAGAAGAATCATCATCCTCGAAATCCGATTCCAGACCTTGGCAAGGGTTCATGTCCTTCTCTCGCAGCTGATACATGGGGTTCTCAGGCTCATTCGGCTGCTCAGGCAGAGCTTCTGGCTCACGAGGTGGCAACTCGCCCGACTCTTCCATCTCAGCAACTATTTCGTCTAGGGCCATGAGGTCATCAGATTCTTCCGTGGGACAGGCTTCCTCCACGGGCTCCGGCGCTGGTATCAGCTCCTGTTCGGTCTGAACAGCTGAGTCGACCTCAAAATCTTCAAGCGCTTGCCCCACAAGCTGAAGCTCTTCATCCCCCTCCTCATCCTCTTCAACTGTCCCGTCCTCGATGATCACGGGGTCGGCGTGGCGAGGCAGGACAGCAGACAGGCGGCCAGAGAACTGGGGCTTCTCAATGGGGTCAACGAAAGGCTCGCATTCGTCCACGTTTTCGTCAAGTTGTTCCTCCGCCATCGCCTTCTGCGAGGGCCGGCTGGTACGTGAGGGTGTTGGGGTTGACATAAGGCGCAGTTCCATCTTGAGTGAGTCATTCTGGGTCGATTCATCGGAAGGCAGCGGCTCCGTTGCCGACTTGAAGCCTGGCATTGCCCGCTTTGCAGGCGACTGAAACATCGTTTTCTTCATGGCGGACTGCGTATGGGGTGGTTTGCTGACCGAGCTGGGGGGGAAGTTCAAGCCTTTGATTGGAGACTGGGGCCTCTTCGCAGCAGACTGCAGAAGCGACGTCTTGAAAGAAGGCGTCTGGCCAGGGATATCTGTGTTGTACGCTGAAGGCTTCACGATAGATCCCGGCAGCGGCACGGCGCCCATCCTCTTGGCTGGCGATTTTAATGAGTCTTTGAGCGGAGAAGCAGGAGGCCGCCTTGGAGGGGACCCCAAGGATGAGGCACCAAGACTCGGGGCATTTAGCGTTGCAGTATTTGTCGAAATGGTATCTGAGTCGTTGATTGTGGCTTCAAGCTTCTTGGCGCTGGCAATGACATTCGCTGGCGGCTTGATGGGGCTTTTCATCATGTGCTTGACCGGCGTCTTGGCTTTGTCCATGGCGAGCTCGTCCTCGGAGCTGTCGTCATCTCGAGACACAGGCATCTGAGTCACCTTCTTAGGGCTCAGAGGCTTTTTTTGAGTTTCAACAGAACCCTTCGCTGTGGTCCTTGTGGTGCGAGCCGCAGTGGCTCCTCCGCGCCTGGCGGGGCGGCCGCGCAGCCCTGTGGTGGTGGGCTCCTTGGCCTTCGGCTCAGGCTCAACGTTTTCCTTGTCTGGTTCCTGGAATTTGACGGTCTTCTTCACAGCTGGCTTTGCCGCAGCTGTGCTAGCTTTTGTTGCCGCTGTTGCTCGGCTGCGTGTCGTCGTCTTGGCTGGTTCTGGTGGCATTTGTGGTGCCTCTGGGACCGGTGTCTTCCTGGGCCGGCCGCGAGGCTTTGGCTGCGCAACAGGCTCTTCTTCCTTTGGTATCTCGACAGCTGGCTTCTTCGCTGGCCGTCCGCGTGCGGGCTTCGCTGGTGCTGATGCTGGTGCTGGCGGCGCAGTCTCGTCTCCGGCGTCAACGACTTTCCTGGGCCTTCCCCGCGGGGCGCGTCTGACGACCGCGTCACTGTCTTGTTCGTTCTCATCCGCTCTCGTCTTTCGCTTAGCGGCTGTGCTCGCAGTGCTCGCAGTGGCAGCGCCTGCGGTCCTCGCCTTGGCTGCGGCGGTAATAATCTTGGTGGTTTTCACGGCAGGTTCGGTGGCCTTGGCCGCAGCCCGCGCACGGGTCATTCGCTTTGGCGGCGACTCCATGGCGCAAGGGCTTGCTGTGCAGTGTTTGTGGTTAGTAAAAAGACACGAGATAAGATGGCAGCGTTCACATCGCGTCTCGACGAGTATGGCTTTGTGGTCGGGTGGACACGCCCAACGGGGTTTTGTTGTGGGTGAAGCGTGTTGCGGGCCGTTGCTCGGCAACAGCCTAGACCCACCATCCATGTACAAGTAGGTACATGCAGGTCAGCCTTGACGTCAACTCATTCATTCACTTGCCTACTAGCGATGGCTATCATGGAATTTCGGTCATGGTGTCTTCAATGCATACGCATCATGCTGAAAACAAAAGGCTGCGAGATATATACAGAATGCTCGCCTCAACAAAGGAAAACTGACAGCAGCGTCGGCCTCTGATGCGTCCTCCCGCTTCTAAACCGTTGAAACATTGACTCGTCTGCGGCTGGCGTCTATTCCAACCGCCCCTCTGTACTCATTCCATGTGCAATATTTCATGGTCTCGTCACCGCATGCGCGCAGGCCATCGTGATGTAAATGGAGCTCCCAAGGTCTGGGAGGCAATATGAAACGAAGAAACGAACAACCAGCAGTCATGCACTTGATGACTGTTGGTATCTGTGCCGCCGCAAGGCTATGCAAAGAACAAACACGGGCGTAAATGACGTGACAAACATCGCGCGACCACATGCTACCTGAACGAAGTGCGGAACGGACCGTCCACCTTGACGTCCTTTATGCCCTCCGGCATCAGACGCAGCCACTCATTCCAGCTATCGATGTCGACATTATCGTCGTGAAGCTTGATGGAGAGATGCAGTTGCGGACTGTTCTCAAAGGAGAAACTGTTGCGCAAGGGGCTGTTCTGGTAGACAGGAGAGAGGAATACCGAAGGGAGCCTCGAGTTGCCCGACATCATGGTGTGCAGCGGGGCGGGGAAGCTCGTAAGCGTCTCCTTCTCGGGGTTCCGATCCTGAATCATCTTTGGGTACGTTGCCAGGAGCATGGAGTGGAGCTCAACGGCAGACAGGGGATTTGAACGCGTTGCTCGAGTGCGCAGTACCTCCACTAGAGCTCGAGTGAAAGCGCAGCGCTCAAGCATGGATGCATGCTCCTCTGCTACGGAGGCGGCAATTAGTTCCAGGACCCCCTTTTGTCGGACCATCCGCGAGGATGGGTAATATGCAGCATCCATGATGATGAGCGTGTCAGAACAAGCCTCCTCCAAGATCTGCTGGATGCCGTTCCACCTTATCGTGGATGCCTTGGTGTTGTCTCTCGAGCTGCAATCTTGTCAGTGCCGCACCGGACGTAAACGACGCTTGTACATACCTGGCCAGGATCATCTCCCGATTGCCATCGAGATAGGTGTGCCCTGCGTAGTAGACAATCTTTAAAACGTCACGCTGATCGCGATCTTCAGCAAACTCGTTGAGTTGTCGCGACAGCCATCTCCACGAGCTTTTACAGCCATCAGAGGAGGACGGAATGGTTTGAATCTGAAACGTATAATGGTAGTATTTGTCAAAGACGTCGGCCAGTTCTTTGACTGCGCCATGCACGATGGCTACATCGTCGTCGTCCTGCCAGAATAGCAGGAGAGCTTGGACAGCGTTGTAACGACCGCGATTCGAGGTCGACAACATCCTGGGGACGTTATTCTGCAGCTCATTCTTGAGGCTCTCGATTCCGGGCAGAGACAACGACTTTTCGAGCCGAGGACCTGACGGTAGGGGGGTGCGGATTCGAGTCTCGCTGAGAGGGTGCCTGCCCGGCTGATGATGGCCAGGGTTGACCGAGTCAATGTCCATCTCCTGAGGATCGTGGGTGAAGGCTGGTTGGGCAGCGGAGAGCATCGCCGCGGGACTCAGGGCGCGGCCACCAGCAAGAGAGGGGGCAATGTCCTGAATGCTCGGGCTGTGAGACCTGTGGAACTTGGAGACCAGGTCCTCCCACGTCAAGTTGTGGTGGCTCGGGTGGCACTGGAAGAAAGAGGATGACTCCGTCAGCATGATTCATGTTGCGCAAGGCCAGGAAATGGGAACAAAGGGGATGGGCAGTGACTTACAGCAACTCTCCTCCGACGACAATCAGCGCATGCGCCCAGCTTCCTGATCAGAGCAGCCCTCTCCCTGGACTGCTGGGAAAGAGGTCCGGTACGTCTCCTGCTGGTGCGGCGGGTGTTAGAGACGTCGGCTCCATCCTTGACGGAGAAAATGGACTGGTGGAGGCTAGGGGAGGTGTCGGCACTGTACGATGTGTTGTTGGTCTCCGTGGAGGCCAGAGTGGCCGTGGTGGCCTGGGTCGAGATGGACGAGATGGTGTCCTTGCGCGGCGGAGGCGAGGACGGGTGGACGAGGGAGGCGGAGTACATCGGGGGCCGGGACTGCGCCTCAGTGTTCAGCCGGGGAAGGGGGGCCGGGGACAGAGCCGGAGAGAGGGAGGAAGCCAAGCCGGACGGAGGCTGAGGCTGGCCGTGGCTTTGGCCGTGCCCGAGGGCGAGACCGTGGGCAGCGTGAGTCGAAGCCGAGGCGGGAGCCGGAGCGTCCGTCGAGGAGCGAACCTCTTCATAAGCTGGGGCCGGGACCGACGCCGGGGCCGAGGCGGCGTCGGCCAGGCTGTGGACGGGGTCCATGGCTGCACAACGAAGCGAGGGAGGGCACGCAGAAGCAGTCAGGAGCGCATCGTCGGCAGCGGCTGGCGTGCGGGAGAGGAAGAAGGGGAGCGGCGGCCGGGAGACGCTCGTCGAAGTTGGGCCGGAGCCTCCAGGACCAGGACAGGGCAAGGCCAGACGACACGAAATAGTCCAGAGGCAGCCGTGGGCGTTGACAGGTCAGCCCGGTCGGGCTCGGAAAAGGCGCCTCCGCGTCTGTCGGGAGAGGCGCCGTCGGAGGGGAGCCGGCGGACGTTGAGGTATATGTGGGCGTTCACTCGGTGCGGGAGAGTGCGCCGCGCATCACGCGCCGATGGCCGCGGTTGGGCGCCCGACGAGATGTCGAGGCCAGTCTCTCGGTCAGAGGCTGCTCGGCCGCAAGGTCAGGGCCAGGTCAGCGCCGTGAAGCTGGCGTTTTATTTGCCGCCGGTGGTGTCTTGCGCGGTGAAGGAAGCGAGGGACCGGAAGCGACCCCGCCAACTGGTACTGGGAGGGGCAGGCAGCGACAGCTGCGGGCTGCAGCCGAGGAGGGGAGGGATGGAGGGGTACCGCAGGCACTCGTACTCCGTACCGCGCGTGAAACCCGTGCGGCGGCGGCGACTTGACCCGATGCCAATCCAACCCAAGCAAGACCCGGCGTCTTACACGAACCGAGACGCAGACAGACAGACGGAGGCGACGGCGAGCTGACCCGGGGGTAGAGGCGCAAAGGGGCAGAGGCCAACGTGGGGGAACAGGATCGAGCCCTTTTTTTTTCTGGCGAGACACTGGACCGTGCTGTGGTTGAACCGCGCCCGGCACCCACTCACTCACAGCCGACCCCCGAGGCCTCTCACGAGCAAGTGGGAGTGCGAACGACGAGCGCTGCGGCCGCCGCAGCTTATTGGTGCGCGCGGCGCAGGACGGCGCGATGGGGGGGGAAAACGGGGAAATGGAGCCCAGCAGCTCGGGCCAGGTCAAGGGTCGAACAAGGCCTGGGGCCGAACCGTCGTTTGCGCCCACGGGTGTCGGTGGATGGAGGCCTGTTCAGAAAGCCAACGGGACAGGAGCGGCACCAGCAGGACCGCGAAATATGTAATTCCTCGGCACGGCATCCCCACGCCATGGTGCAAAAGGATCCATCCGCGGCTGTGCCGAGCGGGTTCGGTCGGGATCCGCTGCGTCCCAGAGCTGCAGCGTGTCTGCATGTGGCATCTCGCTCGTCGGCAATGGGCAACAGCCCGCGAGATGCCTGGGTAGCACAAGGTGAAGGCTGGGGCCACGAGACGGGCGGCCCCCCCCTGCCCGGCGAGAGCACCGAGGGGGGCGCCTCGAGCAGTTGAAAACGAAATATACGCGGCAAAGGCGCCGACACGACGCAGGCGAGCCCGGACAGACCTCGGACAGGCCACGCGCGCCCTCACGTGGAGCACACCAGCCGGCCTGCCAGGTTTCAAGCCTCGCCGACCTGGGCATGGACGTGATTCTCCTGCGCGTGCAGAGTGGCAGTTAGGAAGGTGAAGGGATGACGGCATCACGCCTCTGCGCAAGGTCAGGCATTCCGGGGCTTCTAGATGCAGCAGAGTAGCAGCGCTAACAACGGCGCATGGCCAATCGACTCTGTCAGACCCAGAATGACGCCCCTGCAGGTGTCGAGAGGAAATTATGTCTGTCGTCGCCTTGGTCCTTTCGCGTTGTCTGGTGTTTGCCGAGCAGAGAAGACGCATGGCTGACTCGGGAGCGTTGCAAGAGCGAGGCGCGGTCGAGTAATGCCTTCCCTGCTTTATTAACTAAGGTACCTACCTTACATATGAGAAGCAACCGCGGCAATCCAGCTCATGCGACTGCGAGTCGAGCCGCTCATCTCTCCATATTCACCTCTCACCTCGCTCCCCGCGCATCCTTCCACCCGGAGGTGCTCGGGGGGGCATTGAAACCTCATGCAAGCCCGCCAGCCCCATGCTGCCCGACGTCTCCCCTGCGCACGTTGGCTGCTGTGCCCTGGGCGCTCGTTGTTTCCCCTTCGCGCAATCCCATCCCGCCTCGGTGAAGCTCTCGTATGCAAGTCAGACCCAAAGCGCATCATCTGCTGTCGGTAGCGCCCGTCCGATGAACGCATCTCGCGCCCGTCCCTTGCTCACCCGACTGTCGCTAGTCACGCACCCCACACGACGTGTCGTCGTTTGGACCTTTGGTTCAGCTCTTTGACGCACCCTGACGCATTCACCACGCTCACGTACATGCACTCGCCGGCATCCATACACATGCGAGAGGCCAAGCGCGCCACTCGCGCTGCCTGGCTTTCACCGAGGTTCGACTCCCTGCCACGCCCTGCCATCCGTACCATGTCGTGGTCCTGCTAATCTGAGACTCGCCGGCGCGTCTCTTCAAAACCATGGGCTTCGTTCGTCCGTCCGCCATCTTCCGTTGCACCCACCGTCGTATTTGACCGAGCCCTTGGCCGGCTGCGTCGGTTTGCAGTGCCGATACTGGCTGCCTCGGGGGTCACCGGAGACGGTGGTGGTGGTGGTGGCCATCGTCTTGCATAGGGCCCATCAGCCCTCAAGCACCATCCAGGAGGCTCCAGCCTGCGCCAATGCCCTCCCCAATATCCCCAACGTCCACCGCGTGCCCCTGCACGTCGTGTCGTGCGTCCGTCGTGTGCGTGCATCTTCCGATGAAGCACTAGAACTCGCAGTTAGGCTCCCCAGCTCCTCGGATCCTGTCGCCCAGTCAGCGCCTTCACACGACAGCGACGTAACCTTTCTTTAGCAGCAGGCATGCAACCATCCGCCGAGGTTCGCCTGCTGATGAAGGCCGCTGCTTGTAACCATCCCGTCAGCCTGTGCAACCGAGTCGCTTCATAGTCTCCCCGATGACTAATGGTCCTGTATTCTTTTGCAGTTTCTTTACCACTGCTCCTCTAATAGTGTTGTTTGGCTGGTAGAATGACACCCTTTATGCTTACACATCCCATCCTGATGAGGCCCTGTTTATTCGTAGCCCGTACGCTTCTATGACCTGTCCGCTTGTGTCCATCCATCGCTTTGGAACTCCCCGTCCTGGCCCTGTCGATACCCGATATCTTGTCGGCGATCGTCAATCAGCCGCCCCCATTCGAGGAGCAGCCGGAAAAGGTATATCTCCATGTCTTTTTTAGCCAGCGCCTTCTCCGCCCACCGCTGTCCTTGCTGGCTGATCCACTCGGCGTCGTTATCACGGCCCCTGAGAGCAGTGTCTCTGCCGTTGATGTTGGGCCTGTTCTCTGTCCCGGTAAAGTAGGAAAATGTGGTGTGCAAGGCGTGGTAGCGCACGTCTATCGGCACAAAGTGAAGCCAAGGCTGCAGTCGTTCCGTGTACCACGTTCGGAATATCGACGAGATGAACGGGACGCTGCCTGATCGGATGGTCCTCAACACCTGCGTCGGCGGACCGTCGTCCTCGTCCGTCAAAAGAACGTAGCGATATTCCAGCGCTTCTTCCGTGCCTGCCTCGGTGCCAAACGCATGCTTGACGAGTTGGCAGTTACTCCCCGTGCAAGCCGAGTAGTCGTCGATACCGGCAGAGAAAGGAATGGCCCTGCTGGCTTCTGCGGCAGACACTTTCTCGGGCCGGAGTTGGTGCTCTTCTCCAGGAGACGGGAGAATCATCGTGACTCGATCCTGTGTGCTCGGACTCTTGATGAGATGCAGCAATCTGAATTTGTGGCTCCCACGCAACGCCTGTTCATTGATGGAATGGTCGCCAACCGAGGCTCGCCAAAACATATTGTCGTATCTTCTTGAAAATTGCCACGAGACATCAGGCTTTTCTAGCGTGGATCTTGGTAGCGGTATGAGGATGTCCTGAAATTCGTCCGTCTTTGACGCGCCGAACAGAGGGAGCAGCTGCCTGACTGGCGTTGACCGTGGATCGGTCATTGAGAAGCTGTGTAAGAACTTCAGGTCCGGTTGGGCACAAACATCCAAGGACCGGCCAAAGTCACTTAGTAGTTGGCCCCGCGAGTGCGCTTCTACACACTTCGCACAAAATTCGCCAATATTCCAATGCGGGCTCGTCCGAATCCGGGATTCGGGCGGGCAGGCATCGACCTGCATCTGGCGAAAGTCACTTGCCCAGGTCAGTTCCCAAGCCGGGGCGTTGGATGAGTCCTTCTCGTCTCTCGACTCAGGTGTATTCAAGGTCTGGTTTCTGTCTCCTGAGTATCTCTTCGAGATGAGATCAACGACGGAACTCAGGTCAGCTCGTCCCTTCCGTTGGACGTCACTCCAAGATGGAAGAATGCGTGGCGCTGGGCTGAGGTTGATAGGCAGAACCATATCTGGAAGGTGTCTTGAGAACTTCTTGATCATTTCGACCAGTTCCCCCTGGTCCAGATTCTGGCCATCGTCGCCAGCATCGCTTTTGGTCACCTCACCACCGCTGATTTTGACCACATGCACCCCAGACTGAGCAGCCATAGCCTCTGCCCTTTTTCGTAATTCTGCTGGCGAGAATCCCCAAAAAGGGGCAAGATCTTTGTCAATCTGCTGAAAGTCGTCGATGATAGCGGACCCAGAAGCGAATTGGTACCACTCTGCAAATTTGGGGGGTGGCGCGCGACCAGGGTGGCGTTCCTCGTATATTTTAACTGCCGCGGGAAGAGTCTTGCTCGTAGTCGCCTCGACCAACCAGCGATCGTGCCGGGTCTGAGCATCGTATATAAGGTCATTAATAGGATGGCGTTCGTCAAACCTCTCGACACGCTTGGCAAAGGTGACTGTAGTGGCCACAATGAGGAGCACCATGAACAAGAGGGTTAACATGAAACGCCGAACAAAGATGATGGACCGAAGATCGTGGGTGTAAGTGAACAAGACGGCTCCGAAGGCTATGAGCCAAAGGGGCAGCAGGCTGCCGGCGCGTGACATGTGCATCCAGTCACCTAGCATGAGCACATTCATGCTCGAGCTCCAAGTCCCAACAAGAAACGTAACGACGCTCGCCGGTGTGATGGGAGACGTCTCGCAAACCCAAAGTGCCGAAGATACGACAAGAGTCGCAAAGGCAAAGCTATCAACCAGCACGTCAAACCCATACAGGGATCCAAAGGCAACGTTGAACCTCCGGGTGCCGCTCAGAATGGTGCCGCCCGACCACAGAACCGCGATGGCCACAGAGGAGAAGAATAGCACGCTACCCAGCATCCGAAGCCGCAGCTTCGTTGTTCTCGTCCACGCAAGGACCCGCCATAGTAAGACAATTATGGCGGCATCCAGGACTAGACCGACGAGCTGCAGCGAAATCGTCTGAGGTCGGCTGTCGACAGGACTGAAACAGATATAGGTAGACCTCATAGCCTGGCCGAGTGAAACGTAGGTGCCAGTGGAGAACAGAACTGCGCTCGCGACCATTGTGACCATGGTCACCCGAGGGCCGGTGAACCAGTCGTGCAGATCGTCAAAAATGCTGCGCCAAGGGTCATCGGCATCTTCCACCGGAGGAACGCCCCATCTTCGACGACTTGCGAATATCTCATAGCCTATCAAGAGCAGGCAGAGAAATGACTGTCGATCTGCTGTCAGCAGGACGCACCACAATCTCATTGACCGAGTTTGCCTACTTCAATCCCAGGGCTGGCGCATTGCTGCTGGTAGTTGACGCGGTGGAAGACCTCCAGCCGCAATACAATGCAGCATATCAGCGCTGGTACGGAGTACCTCCTCGGGCGGTTGGGAAGATGGCTACTCGAGCCTTTCAGCAGCGCTTCATCAGAGGCATAATCCAACACCAATGCTCCCTGAGCCTGCTGCCTACCGGATGCAAAGCGACCATCCGCACCAGGAAGCCACTTTGAAAAGTAGCTGGCAGCAAAGCATATGGCCCCTGACAAAAGCAACACCAATAAGGACGACAGTCGTGGCCTCTCTGCTCGCCGCGTCAGCACAAGGGAGCTCACACAGAGAGACGCCAGCATTCTAGAGCCATACCGGTCAAAGAATGGCGCTCAAAAGAGTGAGATATGTAGCCAAATGACAAAACGCAGCTGGGAAGATGTTAGCATGAGCAGCTAGGCTACTGAAGTCCGGAAAACACGTGCCTGAGGGCCAGGAGCTGAACCGCCGCATATCGGGCCATGGCTCGACTCGTAGCAAGCCTCCCGTAGCTGCCCTGAATTTGAGGAACAAAATCTATGAGCACCAGCTCATGACGTCGATGCCCAAGGCTACAGTCATGGCGGTTACGGGTCCGTTATTAGAGGCACGTTTCAACAGCCGTCCGATGGATCTCAGGGGGCGTTATCGGTGCGGCTGGCTCGGATTGGCTGCCGGGCCGCCTTACATAAGGTGACAAGGCCCTTAAGGCAGCTGCCGTGGGACGTCGTCAAACCGCACCCGCCTCTGGCAAGTCGCGTCAGCTGCAGGCTGCATCTCGCGTCTTAGGCTTGGATGGACCCTTGTTGCTCTCAGCTCCGAGCTCCATCCCAGCGACCGGCGCCATGGCGGGATTCAGCGATGCGCCGCTCGTCCAGAACCTCGCCGTCCCTGCCGTCTGCCTTTTGATTGCGTTTCTGAGCTATTTCTCGCAGTACATCCTCCACTATTCGACTCTCGACCCCGGCCCGCCCTCGCGTACCGAGACGGTCGTCTTCAACACCCTCCTGCTGTGCCTCTGGTACTCCTACTTCAAGGCGGTGACCGTCGATCCGGGACGCTATGTCTTCCCCGACCGAGTTATCGAGGCCAATGGCAGTTGGTGTCAGAAGTGCTGTGCCCCGAAGCCGCCGCGAGCCCATCACTGCCGACATTGCGGACGATGCATTCCCAAGATGGACCACCACTGTCCTTGGACTCGAAACTGCGTGTCCATGACCACATTCCCGCATTTCCTGCGGTTTCTCGTCTATGCCAACGTTTCGCTCTGGGCACTGGGCAAGCTGCTGTGGCAGCGATTCTATGCTCTCTGGGAAGCGCGACATCTGCCCGCATACCTCGGGCCCAGCCTAGGGGGTCTCATCTCGTTGGCTCTGACGTCCCTCATATGCCTGTTCACGACCCTTGCCCTTGGCATCATGCTGATTACTACGATCAAGACATGGGTCTTCAACTGCACCATGATTGAGGGCTGGGAGCACGACCGACACGAGGCCATCGTCGATCGCGGCGGCGGGCGGGATTGGTGGGACATCACCGGGCCGGACGGAGAGAAGTTTCGATTCGAAAAGGTCGAGTTCCCCTACGACATCGGATTCTTTGCTAACATGGCCCAAGCCATGGGAACTTCCAATGTACTCCTCTGGCTCTTCCCACTCGCGGGCAATCCCGTCGTCGGCCAAGGGCAAGGATGCGGCTGGACTTGGAAAGAAAACGGCTTCAATCGCAAAGAAGGCATGTGGCCGCCTCCTGACCCAGAAAAGATCCGGCGAGCTGCCAGAGCGTGGCCTGCGGCTCGTCGAGATTATGACGCAGAGTTGCGAGATGTGAACCTGAGCCCCGAAGAGCAGAAGCAGGCATTTAAGGAACGCCAGCAACAGGACGCAAAGCGCAGAAATATTCTCATGGCGGAGCTGGAGGAGGTTGATGACTACGACATCATAGACGACATTGATGATTCTGACGACGCTTACGATGAAGATCACATGGATGCGCTGCCGGGGTGGGCTAACTCGGACGGTGAGCGACTTCGCGACTACGGCGTCGACGAGGATGCAGAAGATGCTGATGCTGGCACCCTGCTCGACGATGACGACGACGAAATGCCGCTCGGAGAGCTGCTGCGGCGACGAAAGATCCTCCAAACGGATGACGACGCCTGATCTGAAGCCGCGGGATCAAACCTGTACATACTGTAAGAACAACACAATTCACAGACTGGGAGACCAGGTATTATCATAGAGTCTTTTCTTCTTGAATCAATCTAACGTTCTAATTCGGCCAGAAAAGGTTCTAGGCGTCCACAATGCCACGCTTGCCAGAATACCCAGATGCTGCCCCATGTAGACCCACCACCAATGACTCGCATGGGGTAAGATGCGGGTTGCCCCGTCACATCTTTGGATATACAACAAGAAACTTCTCTGCACTGCCTCCTGCCGCGCGTGTAAACAGGTCCAAAAACATGCGGCTCTCATCATCACACTGAGGTCGTGAATGCGTACTTCGTACAGAGACTACCAGTCGTCGCTCTCCCTCTCCTTCTGCATGGCGTTCTTGCGAGCAAGGAGGGCATCTGCTAAGCTGCCACCCAAGCTGGGCGTGGGCGTGTTGCTGCGGCTCCCGTCGGAGCCGCTGGCACCGTTGAGGCTCATGCCCGAGTCCCGCTGAGCCAGGTCGGCAGGCTTACGGCCGGCCGCGGGACGCTTTGCTGGCGGAGCCGGCGGTGTTGGCTTTGCCTTGGCTGGCGGTGGAGCAGGTGGTGCTCGCGGCGCGGGAGCGGGAGCGGCTTGCTCCTCAACATACGCTGCCGGGACCCAAGCCTGTCCCTGTGCATTCTTTGCGAGCCACCAGCCTGTGAAACGACGTTAGGTGAGTCACTCTAAGAGACGAGCAGCGCAGTACGTACCGTTGCTTTCTTTTTGAACAATTTCGAGCATGTCCCCTGCGTGAATCGAAAGCTCGTTCTCCTTCTGGCCGGCAAAGTCATACAGCACCTTGGCCATAATCTTTGGCTTCGCGGGAGGTGCGGCTGGTGGAGGCGGCGGGGGAGCACGCACTGCTCCTCCAGTGCTGTTCTGGTTTCTCGTATGACTCGGGAGAGGCTTGTGTGCAGCAGCAGGGACAGGTGCGTTCGTAGCGCTGGATGCTGCAGCGCTGATAGCAGCTGGAGGTTGTGGGACAGCTCTGACTCTACCAGCACCGGGTCTCGGCTGCGCAGTTCGATTGCCAGTGAGCCTAGACGGTCGGCCTCCTGGACCACCAGGCCTGATGAGCTTGCCTCGTGTAATTGGTCTCGGGGGGACGGGCTTGGCCTTCGGCATAGGTCTTGACTGAGAGCTTGGAGGCTCTCCTTGATGCGTATGGATAGCACCGCTCTTATAAAAGTCCACAGGCTGTTGAGAATCCTTGATGACCTTGACCTGCTGCATCTTATTGGGTTTCTTTGCGTACTCAATCAAGTCGCCGATCTTGAGGTTGAAGCCGCCAGGCATGACGCGCTGCATTTGCGTGAACATTTCCGTCTTGAAAATGCAGTTCATCAAGGGGTCAGCCTCCTGAGGCGAGCCGACTCCAAGCGAGAACCAGTCATCTTGGCCCGTGGAAGTCCCTATGAACTTGATAGCCCCGAGCGGGATGGATCTCTCGACGGAAATCTGTGGCTGGCCGTTGACGAGCATCTGGGCAATGATGTAGAATTTGCTGTTGGTGACGACGATGATACGCGGGCTCGGCTTGCTGGACCGCCCGAACTTGGCCTCGAGCGTCTCGCCTCGGCAAGAAAAGAGGACTCGCTCGTTGGACCCGATGTTTGCAGCGTTGCGGATAAGCGCCCCTGGGCCGTTGGTGGCATTGACCCCCAGGTAGTCACCGAGGAATCTGCGAGAGCCCAAGAGACTCATCCGCCTCCTTTCTTTGCGCCCCTGAAGCACCCGATGGCCCTGGTCACGAAGCTGCAGGTACTCCGCACCAGTTCGCTTCTTCCTCCACATCCGCTGTATCCGTGTGGCCGACTCGGCCCGGTATGCCAGGTAGGCGCGCCACATCCTCTGGATACGCGTTGCCATGTTATGCCAATATCGGTCCCTCATGTGCTCCAGAGCAAAAAGGGTCTCTGGGGCCTTGATGAAAGCTTTGGTCACACCGAGCTGCCACTCTTCCTTGGGAATACTGGTGTCTTTCAAAATTTGCTTTACCGCATCTTCGTACGACCCTTGCCATGTGTATTCGCCGGCATACGACGTGGCAGGGGACAGAAGGAAGAAGCGGTCGACAAATTTATCAAAGTCCTGACGATAAGCAAAGCCGGCTCGTCGAATCCGAACGTTCTCCTGCAGACCCAAGTACTTGACTTGATGGAGCACATTGGGGCTGTTGTATTCGGTGGGCGACTTATTCTCGTTCGGTTTGATGGTTCGAATGTACGAGGGCTGGCATTTCATGAGCGTGTCTACCAGTGCATTGGCTGACGTGCGAATTCTATCGCCTGCCGAAGGTGGCTGCTTTCGGTTGTCCTGGTCAACCTGGTGAGGGAACAAGGTGTGAACGAACTGGTTGCCGCTCGTCTGGAAGAGGTTCAGAAGTCCCTTCAGAAGCTGGTCCTTGTTCTTATCAGTGATGCCGTCGACGGTATATGAGACGTCTCCGGCGTAGTGCTTGACGATGAAGCTGCCCTGCCGAGGCGTCAGGTGAGCGTGCGACATGCCGTTGATGCTCTGCATAAAGGTTCGGTCGCATGCGGCGGGATCGGCGTGTGCCGTCTTTGTGGCATCTTTCATGGCAGAGAAGATGCCTGGCGGCCTGACTTGCTCGATGAGTTCGCAGACCACCTTGTTGTCGAAATACTTGATGGGGGTCCACTGGATCTTCTCGCGAGTATACTCTTCTTGCTCCGCCTTGAGAGTGAGCTGTATGAAGATTTGTTGCAGCTTCTCATTGACATAGTTGATGCAAAGCTGCTCAAAGCTGTTCTTTTCGAAGATTTCGAATCCGTATATGTCCAGAATGCCAATGGTGTTAGCAGTAGCTTGCCGGGACTTAAGGGATTTGTTGACGCGCTCCACGATCCAATCAAAGAGGTTGCTGTAGATTGCTTTGGCCAAGGCGTCTCGCGTGGCAGTGGCCTGGGCGGGGTTGCTGGGGGACTCAATTACTTCGCCATTTCGGGGTGTCAGGATGCGGATAGTGATGGCATGCACCAATTGCTCGGGTGACACCTCCAAGAGGTACGCGGCGAAGTCCACCACCGACTGGTCGGCGACAGCGGCGTACCCGCTATCGTCCTCCCGAAACTGGATGTTTCCAATCCACAGGATCGTCGCCAGCATGCGAAAGATCTCATCCTGCTCTGCTTGGCTCAGGCCAATGACGTTCATTGCGTTGAGCGTATCTTGGAAGTCGGCAACGTCGTCGATGCCGTCCACGTCGAAGCACTTGGAGCGGCTCGTGTAGACATACGTCTCAGGTTTCTGGATGCCAAATTGCTCTTGGTACTGCCTTGAAGCACCCTTCGTGAATTGGTAAAAGATGTGAAAGTTTCTCTCGTTCGTGATCTGGCCGACAACTCGAGACTTCTCGAGAAGGTAGTTTGTGATGTCGGCGCCGACGGGCTCGCCGGCCGAATTGAAGTAGATCTGGAGGTATTTTCCGAATCTCGAGGAGTTGTTGTTTCGCAGTGTCTTCGCATTGCCGAAGGACTCAAGCAGAGGGTTCGTGGCCAGCACCATTTCCTTGATCTTCTTGATGTCGCCCGACTGCTCGCCGGACACGCTGGCGATGTACTGCATGATGCGCTTGGCCGCCTCGGTCTTGCCAGCACCAGACTCACCCGAGATGATGACACACTGGTTGTCGTTGTATGCTTTCATGTTGTAATACGCGGACTCGGCAATGGCAAAGACGTGCGGGGGCATCTCCAGACGGTTCTTGCCCTTGTAGCTGTCGAGGACGTGATCGGTATAGATGCCGAGGTCCCGGAAGGGGTTGACAGAGACCAGCACATGGCCGATGTAAGTGTATATCTCGGCCCCTTCAAAGCGCTTCTTGAGGTTATCGTTGATGGCTTCGTTGGAGACCTTGCTCAGCAGCGTCAGATCGGAGACGCCAATCTCCTTCTTCTTGGTCACCTCGAAAGTGGCCTTCTTGGGCTTCGCGCCGCCGCCGCCAGGAGCGCCCGGCGCTCCAGGCTGAGCACCCTGGGCGGCTTTGTTCTTGGGGCGCCGTGATATACCCTAAAAATTGCACCCGTTAGCGAGGCGACGGAGCGTCGTCGGCGGGGGGGTGTCTCGTCTCTTACCATAGTGGGCGAGCGACGACCAGGAGTGAGAGGGGTAGGGCGCGGGTGGTGGAGGAGGAGTCGCCGAAGTGCCTCACTCGAGCATCAGAGAAGCACTCGTTCCGCAAAGTAGAGCAATGAGGGCGTAGCGAAGAGAAAGACTGCGAATGCGAGTGGAAGAGCGTGGGTTGATGCGCAATCCCTAGAGGCGTATGCAGAGTACGGAGCACGGGAGCGTCGCGGCCGATGTGATCTGGTGCCTGACGGTGACGAAACGCCGACAATTTTCCGCCCCTCGCACAGCCATGGGGCACATGAATCAGTGGCGGGAGCTGACGCGCGCCTGTCGCCCGTTGGAGACGGGGCCCTGGAATTTTATTTTACTTGAAGTCCTCAAAAGAACGACCATGCTACAACTCTGCTGCATATGAAACTATAGCCGGTGTGCTCGGTCCCATCGTCAAAGCTGCATCAAGATGCGCGCCAGCTCTCGTCTTCTTAAGCTGTCGTCATCATGCGTGCTCCAGGTACCGCTGGAGGGATATTTCCACTGGCAATGGCGGCGCTAAAAATGGGCGACAACTGCTGCTCCACTGGAGCCGTTGGCGCTGCCCGCTTTGGAACCCGACGCCCCACAGGGTCCCCGTTCCCCTGTCCCTAGAACCATCGCAGGGTGCAGCAATAACAATTGTGTCTCTGCTGTCGAAAGACCTGTGTCGTGCTCGCAGATGTACTCAGCATGTATCTCGGGACTCACAGAGGCAGCCGCTCTGGTGGCATTGCGCGAATTCTTTGCTTCGGCTTTTCGAATGCGCCAACCCTGTTCTCGTACAATCATCAGCAACAGGTCTACGAACTACGAGCCTCTGACCGTCTGGGGAACTGTGATGGAAGCGCCCGCCTTGGCTTGCAGGCGGCTCCGCCAAACAAGGAGCCGCCAACAAGACCAGGTTCTTGGCCCTGAATTGGATTGTTCTGACGTACAAAAGGCAACTCATAGCTTCATCCAGCCAGCACCGCGCTTGGTTGCCCGTACCAGGCCGGCCAATCCGGCGGAGGCTCTGGCAGTCCCCGCTGGTGACGCAGGTCGAGGTCACCTCCTAGGCTCTTGTTGCGGGGTAGCCCTGCCGGCATGCCAATGGCGCCCGCTCTGCTGCAGCAAAAGCCAGGACAGCAGTAACCTCGCGTCGCCAGAGAGGAGGCTGCTGCCAATGGGGTGGGAGGGAGCATGGGATGGTGCAGGTTCGTTTCTTGAGGACTGCAGGCGGTGGAGGAGCTGGCTAGCTGCGGCATCGACAAGCCTCCGCATCGAGACAGACGCCTAATAAAGCTTCTGACCGCCCACCTCTTGCAGCCGTGTCCCGTCTCTCCTCATTTGCTCTACTCGTCATCTGCACCGCACTTATTAGCCGACTCCGTCGACAAGACAGATTTGGCACAATCAACACTACAGCGTCGCTACACACTGCCACACATTGTCCCATCTCCCCAGGCTCATCACCATGGCCGAGTCCGCCGAGAAGAAGCAGGCCGCTGCTGTCGATGAGAGCTCCATCTCGCCTATCCGTCCCGACCATGCGAGGAAGAACTCGCTCGAGAACCACTTGATGCACCGGCCGAACCGCGCGGAGCTGGTAGACAGTGAGTAGTGTCCAATACCTTAGGCTGTAGTAGTCGGCTCGATAGATCGCTCGGCCGCCACTACCTACCTGTCGTTTCATACCTAGAGTATGAGCTACTTTACACTGCTACGGCTTGCTGACCAGTCCCTTTTCGCACATTCTAGAGAACATTCTTCCGGCGTCATCGGCTGCGCCTGGCTTGTTGGCCCACCAGAAGGAGGTGAGTCTGTTGCTGCCACGCTGTGGGCTCTCACAATAGGCGAATAGGGTTGTGCTAAGAACTCTGAAGCTCGAGAGGAGCATGCTCGAGGACAGGCTCAACGAGAAAATCTCCCACCGTCCAACTCCCGACGAACTCGTCAAGGAAGGCGTCCTGCACGAGGACCCTCGCTCGGCGGAGGAAAAATACCAGGAGGCTATCGAGGATGAGTACGCCAAGCGCGAGGGAGGTGCTTGAGCTAGAAATGTTTTTGTTTTGTTTTATTGTTTTTGAGATAAGTATTGGGATATTACGGGTGTTATGGCTTTGGCGATACGAGGGAGCACCTCTCGCCGGCGCAAGCGATGCGCAACGTTTCCGCGCTTGTAACTTGGACGTGGGTACTTGTATTGGCTGGTATTAGGTATGAACGTTCCCAAGTAATCCGCTCCTGAACCGCACACAATCGTGAAAGAGCCGTGCAATTACAAGCACATGAAGTAATCTCCCTGTCTCTTCTTTATTTGTTGAATCAAAGTCCGTCAAAGGCGTTGTCTTTTCATTGGAAGATGGCGACCTTGTTTCGGCCTCAGCCCTCCGCCACGGTTCGCAGGTCCCTGCACGTAGGGTGCCAATACCGTAGTTAGGCATCAAGGTATTGGCTGCCTCCGGTTCCTGCAGCGATGGTATCATGCAGGCACCGATCTGCTGGTTCTTCTTGTCACAGTGACACGAATTATCGGATAAATGGCACGAGGTAGAAGACATGCATCGGGAAGTTGAGAAATTATGGTAAGACCGCGTCATCGTTGTTAATCCTGCCTCCAGTCCGTAGTGTCCCATGCCCCCACGCCTGCGCCCAAAATATGGATGAATGAATCTCAGTGACCGCCCAATCCGCCATTGTAATAGTACAGGACCGCGAGGTCTCGTTGTGAGTTGTTTTTGCTTTTAAGATGCCCCTGTGCGCCAAAACCATCCCAGGTTATACTACATAGAGATCCAAACAGATGGCCACAGTGTATGTCCGTGCTAATGAATGAGAGAAAATGGAAAGCGGCTGACCATGGCGGAGAATACCACGGCGTGTAATGCTTCAGGAAGCAGTGTAGGTAGCCGCTTACTTCCTCGAGTAGGTGCCGATGTAGCCAGGACTTGGCGATCCGTCCTGGAAGCCGGTTGTGCCGTACTGGACGACATCAACTGTGCTGGACACATGAGCCTTCTCGGCCATGTGGTCGCCTATGGTCCGTGTTAGGATGGCAGGGAAAGATGGTTCGGCAAGGTAAATCCACTTACCAGCACCGTACACGCGATATGTTCCTGGCGATCCGGAACGTGGTGAGGAGGCCCCCGAGGAGGCGGAAGTGAGAGAAGATGCATAGGATGCTGTGTAGGAGCTACCAACCGAGGCCTCTCGAGGGGCCTGGTGGACCTGGACGCTGTATGGGCCGGGCATTGTGACGGTTCGTTAAGTGGTAGTTGTGTTGTTGGGATGAAGAAAGATGCCGAGTTCAAGGTTTGTAACTGCAAATGTAGGTCGACGGGATGGACGGGCGTTGTTCTTTATGCCTATGAGGCGAGGAGGACGAGGAAAGGTTTCGAAGAGACAAGAGATTCCTATATATACCAACCTGGAAAGGCGGCCATTGTCTACGAGTACGTACCGTAGACCGTGAATAAGGCGAGGCCGCGTGGGTGGTGAGCAGCTCGCGAGAGAGGTAGACAGCGTGAGGCAACCCTGTCAGGCATGGGAACGGGGATCTAGCCAGGACGAAGAACCCGGAGTGAGTCAACAAGACCCGCACGCCTTGTACGTCAGGCGTGAAGTGACGAGGCCAGTGCTAAGTTGCACGTTCGGTAGGGGCACGAACGGCATGAAACGGGGCCAAGCAACCACTCGGTTGGGCGCGAGCCTAGTCTCGGTATCGCAGTCCTAGATGGAGGTACCTGGCCTGCCAGGACAGACAGAGGAAGTCCGGGTTGGGGACGAAGGAGACGGCAAGGCGGGAGTGGCAAAGCCAGACCTTGTCCGGTACCTAGGAGGGAGAAGGGGCACTAGGTGAGATGGGTAATCCGATGGCAAGGTGAGATACGTAAATAGGCACCGCCTCGGGCAGCCCGTGACTCTTCGACGGAGGTAGCCAGCAAAGCTGGGGCTGGGCTGGGCAGGGCAGGGCAAGGCATGGGACCGCCGGACAGGGCGGACAGAGAACGACAACGACCTGTTGTCTCTCGTCGCGGCGGGCACGGCAGGGCGTGACATGACACGAGTCCTGGGGCCGAGCCGTGTTGCGAGGCGATGACGGCTGTGCAGTGGCAGCGACGACGAGACGGTGGCTGAATTTGCACGCACCGTGCTCAGGCTGCTGCCTTCGAAGTCCCATTGCATTGGGAGAAGGGGATGGAAGACGCCAGTTCGTGCACGACGACGACCTTCTCAGGACAGGTGAAACAAGTGAACGGGCAGGCGGCGCAGCCTCGCGTCTGTATCCATGCACAGCTGCAGACTAGCCCCCAACCCTCGAAGCTGGAGTGATTGGGCAGTGAAGCGCTTCAGCATTTGGCCCCGTCGCCTGGGCGTTGCGATTATTAGGCATCCAACGGAATCCATGTCCCCTTTCGAAGAGCGAGGGAGGGCTCCGATGATGCGTTGCCGGACGTCCGCGCGGCAACAGTGCGACCACCTCGACGATAGCACAGGTACCTTGCCGAATAATAATAACAATAATAATAAGCGCCTCGCACCTGGCTTGGCAGGACTCCAGGACTCCGTGGGAGAGCGTGCTGCTATTCTGGGCCATCCCGGCCCGCGGCTGAACGGGAGGCCGTGAGCTGAAGCCTCATCTGCGAGGGGGGCCAAGCATCCCAAACTTGTTTCGTTTGGTCCCGTGTGAGCGGCGGCGCGCGCATGCACATCAGCCAGGCACCGCGCGCGCGCTGCGCCATTCGCCGGGCTGCCCCGCCCCCAGATGGGCGACTTATTCTACTTTTTCCTCGTGACGGGGCTCAGCCGTCGCGGCAATGACGAGTGAGCCTGGTGGGCCGCCCGGCCTTCTCGGCAATGCCAGCATCCATCTTCTCAACAAGCCTTTGGGCGACTTGGGTAGGCGCTTCGCCAATAAGGTACTCTGTACACTACTCTCACCTGGCGCGCTTTTAGCTGTGAGACTGTGGTGCGGGCGCCAGAAAGGACGAGCCAGGCCACCATAGAGTCTGCGGAATTCATGTTCTCATTCGAAGACGAAGCTAATCATGTCCGGTTGGCAAAGGAGTGTCTATTTTCTAAAAAATAATCTCGGGAAAATCTTGTAAAAGGGATCACTAATCTGTGGCTGTTTCCTCCCTGCAAGGTGTGCCTGGCAAAAGAGCCAATAACAAGTCTTCAACTCACTCCCAGTTGGCGATGTTCTGGTACGACTTGGGGACGTTTTCAACGTTAGGCTTTGCCTCTTTCGAGCGCTTTCTGACTGTTTTCGTGTCGTGGTCGATGTTGATGCAGCCATGCACATCCTTAGTGGAACAGAGCGGAGTCAAGGTCTTGTTGCCCATGTCGCAGAACATCCCATCCGCACCAAGAAACTCCGGGCAAGACGAACGCGATGAGCGTAGGTTCTCTGCCTTAAGCCGCGTGACATTTGAGACAATGAGCCTTTCTTCCATCCAAGGAACCGGGCGCGCGGCTCGCTTTCCGCTATAGAAACGTGTTAGCTACGCAACGGAAGGCGAGGCATCGAACAGCATATATGACATGGGTTGGCCTGTTGTCAGGACCCCATTAGTGTAATCGCAGGCTTTATCGTTCTTCTGGACCATTTGTAGAGTGGAGCGCAAAGCTAAGCTGCGAGAAACTCCCCGTAAAGCTCCTGCAAACCTGTCACGATATTTTATGCGAATGACATTATTTGCAATGTGCAACCCGGTCACTCGGAAGAGGCAACGTCATTCAAATTCCAAAGTGGGTACCGGGTGTCTGATTCCATTTCCACGGCCCCCAGACGACGCCTCTCATGACAGTCCTCTGGCTCAGCAGTCACAGAAGGGGTCGTCGGTTCGAGGCGTCAGCGGTAGCTTATCACCCAAATGAACCAGGCACGCAACGTGGGCCAAAAGATGGCCATGGTGCCGTTGTCAATGGGCCGTTGCACTCTTGTCAAGGCAGCCTGGGGATCGTGTCGGGGGCGGCGTTCAGATTCAGAACATGGGTCAGTATTCCGTACACTTCGTTGTTCTCCCTCTTCTCTCTTCTCTCGCGCAGTCGGCGGTTGGCCATCGAGAACTCTGCTTTCCCCTTGCGGTCAGTTCCATGCGTGTTCGTGCAGCTTCTGGAACAAGCTGGGATACCCGATGGGAT
The DNA here is from genome assembly GCA_024340795.1 of Tolypocladium amazonense. Lineage (NCBI taxonomy): Eukaryota > Fungi > Ascomycota > Sordariomycetes > Hypocreales > Ophiocordycipitaceae > Tolypocladium > Tolypocladium amazonense. Next base: position 114,982 of record JALHCE010000236.1, on the reverse strand, counting down.
CGCGGAACTGTAGCACAGCAGCTACGCAGCCAGGGCGGCCCCCGAGGTCCACTGCAACCCCGCCGCCAATGAACTCCGTGCGGGCCAGCTGGCATCATCACCAATTCACCATCACCTCCATTGACAACAAGCTCGCCCGCCGCCATCGACAAGGCCGACCCGACCGCCCAGAAGAGCCCTGCTTCGCTACATAGGCGCATTCTAGGCGTACCTCGTGCAACCCGCCTCACTGACCCGCCGCCATGAAGACCGCCCTGTTCTTTACCGTCCTCGCCTCGGCCGCCGTCAGCCTCGTGGCCGCCGACGAGCTCAAGATCGACGTCACGTTGCCCGTCGAGTGCGACCGCAAGACAAAGAATGGAGACCGAGTGTCCATGCACTACAGGGGCACCCTGGACTCGGGCAAGCAGTTTGACGCCAGTACGTGACTGCTATGGCATGCCTCGCCTCGCACGAGCCGTCGCGACTTGGCAGGGTGCGACGCACTGCTACTGACACACTCGTTCAGGCTACGACCGGAACCAGCCCCTCACATTCAAAGTGGGAACCGGCCAGGTGATCAAGGGGTTCGTCGATTCTCATCTAATGCCTGGAAGACCTCGACGCTGACAACGGGAATAGATGGGACCAAGGCCTGCTGGACATGTGCATTGGCGAGAAGCGGTCAGTCGTGCCCACAAGCAATTGGGTGCCCATTCGACGCCTGTCGTGCTAATACGGTGTATAGTAAACTGACCATTCCCCCCGAGCTTGGCTACGGCCAGCGCGCAATGGGTCCGATCCCTGCTGGCTCGACTCTCAGTATGTCCTCAGCGCTCCCCTTCCTCGGTCCCGTCCCCGTCCCAGATTCAGGCTGCTGACTATTGCTACAGTTTTTGAGACCGAATTGGTTGGAATCGAAGGTGTTGAGAAGCCTGAGGAGATCAAGGTAAAGGCTACTGGCGAAGGTGTTGCTGAGAAGGTAGCCAGCGTCGTCGCCGATGCCGCAGATGCGGCCAAGACCTTCGTTGCCGATACCGACGATGTCCAGGGGCACGAGGAGCTGTAAACTCGAAGCGATATGATCATGGCCATCTAGGCATATAGAATAAGCGCTGACGACGCTGGAACTGTTCCATTTCGCATTGCAATGCCATCTGCCACTGCTGTGAGATGTACTTTTCCACCAAGCCCCAGAGTTTGAACAGATGTTCTTAAATACCCCCCCGCATAGCACTGCTATGCCCTGCAGTGTTCTAGGGACCGGCGCCGCCTAGCAACCCGCGTTTGAAGGATTGCGATGGCCAAAGTAAGATAGAGCTGACGGATCATTGAGCAATCATTGAACGCATCACTAGAGAATGCCGACGCTTTGAAGGTAAGACGCCTCGACTTTCAGAGCGAACTCGAACATGGTAAGCTCGGCGCGTAATGTGCGAAGGGATTCCTGCCTACGAGCGAGCAATTCTTCTGGTGGCATGATGCAGGCTTCACACGTAAGACAAAAGAATCCTTGGGCTGGCAATATACAAGCCTCATTTAAGGTTCTACGGCAGGGAAGATATCGCACGGGGGTTCATACACAGTATGGCGGAACAGACATCATCATTTCCATCCCCCGACAGCCTACCCAAAGGAAAGCTTCTTCTGCTTGGGGTCGACCACAGTGGGCCTTCCCCTTTTCTTGTCAAAGCCTCTCGACCGCTTGCTCTCGGGAGTGCTTGCCAGCGTTTTGTCTGGCCCGTCTCCTTGAACAGCATCGCGTATCGTCTGGCGAGACAAGCACAGGTCAATGTGGTCGTTGAATTGCCTCTCGTTTGCCGCCTGGGGCCTGAGGCAAATAGGACAATCCCACCATTCTTCCTCGGGTTCAGAATCGTGCTTCTTGGGGTTTGGAACAATCTCCTTGCCATGCCTGCCGTACGACATCTCATCAAATTCGCCAATGTTGTCCAAGGCATCCAGGTCTGGCCCATCGTCGGCTTCGTTGAGATCTGGCTCTTCCTCAGGCCATTTTTCCCAGCCGTCGTCATCTTCTTCAACTGCCACCGAGGCCTTTCTCTTGAGGTCCCGCGAGTCCTGCTGTTCTTCTGAGGCATTCCTCCGTTGCCGGAGGCCGAAAAAGGCCCTTGCATCGGGTTTCTTGGTGCTGACCAGATGTGTGCATCGCAGGCCCATGAGTCGCAGCTTCATGCCTGGCATGTCTTGTTCGAGCTTCGCGAGCATTGGCAGTGAGAAGTTGTAGAGGTCGTCACCCAGACATATCGACCTTGGCGTGACCACCTGGCGTGTGAAGACTTCAAAAGTGTGCAGCTTGATCTTTAAGCAGAGCGTACGGCCTTTGCATTCGGCTCGCTTCATGTCCTTCTCAAGCTCCTCAGCAGTCCATCGCAATTTGTCTCTCAGCTGGGAGGGATCGGATATTTCACCAAACGTGCTCTCTGTCCCGACGCTTTTCCTTTCGTACTCCTCGGCAGGCTGGATCCTGGTGCGTCCTAATCCCAGGTAGCAAGACATCAGAAACTCGAACGTCTTCTCTCCAAACAGCCGATTTAGATATTTCCTCTGGTCGTAGATGTCGCCACATGTCTTGACCCCAATTTCCAGAAGCTCGCGCTCCAATACTCGCCCGATACCGTTGACTTTCCTCGTCGGCAAGTCCCGCATAAATGTCATTATGGCTTGTCTCTCGTTCGGTAAGACATACTGGCCGTTCGGTTTCTTCAGATTCGAGCATATCTTTGCCAGCTTCGTGTTTGCAGCTATCCCCGCCGACACGGTGATTTTTGTAACCTCATGAATTTGTCTTCGCATCTGTTCAATGGCCTCGGCCGGGCCAATGTCGTTTTCTCTGCAGTATTCCGTGATGTTCAGGTAGGCTTCGTCGATGCTTGCGCTTTCAAACCGTTGGTCATATTCCGCCAGGATTTCTCTCACTTCATGCGCCTTTGCGGTATATTTTTGAAAGTTTGGTTTGATCAGTATAAGCTCAGGGCAGAGTTTCTTGGCCACAAAGCCAGCCATGCCGCTTCGGCAGCCAAACTGTCGGGCGACATAGTTGCAAGTCGTCAGGACGCCACCACCAACCGCAAACGGCAAGTCCCCGAGCTCCGGTCGCTCTAGCTGTTCCACTGCCGCGTAAAATGCATCGCAGTCGATGTGGACGACGTGCTGCGTGAGGTCCCTGGACAGCTCGAGATCGGCGATCAGTCTGTCGGCGTTGCGCAGGTCGCGCGTAAGGTCCTGCCTATCCAGTTGTTGTTTCCGCTCCAAGATGAGTTCGATCTTCTTTGTCAATTCCTTGTCCCGGGCTTCTTCTCGGTTGAAGAACTTGGACCCCTTGGACGCATTGTAGATGACCTCGGAAACCTGATTCGCTTGTTGGTTAACGATGTCTACGTGGCGGCTATCTGTTGCTAACCTTGCTTTGATCGACTTTATCCTGGCCGGCTTTGGTCAAGGACGGGCCAAGAAGATGGTACTTGAGCGTTCTCGAGCTGTCGTCTTCCTCCCCTGGCTGTTCAATCCCCTCAGCGTGTTCCGTTGCGGCCATGTCCGGTGATGAATTGAGTCCGACTGTGCAACGCGCTGAGGAGAGACCACCGAGTATCGAGAATTCATCATTTCCTCGCAATGTCCATCTGCCAAACTTTCATCGACTGTCGCTCGCGTCAAGGCAGGCGGGATTGTGCTTGGGGACTGGTTGCCTGGCGCGTCGAGGCCCCATCCGCGATGAGAAGTGAACGCGAGATCACGTGAGTTGCGGCACCACTTTAACCAAGCTTGGCAAGCAAGCAAGGTGCTTGTGATGCGCGGAGGAGGGTGTGGGTCGTATTGCAGCACAACATCTCGTCGACTCCATTGGCCAGCTGTGGTGTTAACGTCCCCGGCGGCATGGGATTTAAGCGCCGAGGAGACGGTCGTGCATGGGCTCATGCGATCCAGTAGCTGCAGGTTGGGAGCATGGGTGGCATTCATGAGGGCCGTACAAAAGCTGAGCTGCGGCGTCATGCCGAGCTATCCCACCCTCACTCTCCCCTCTCCGTCTGTATGCGGTAATTGCGCTCGTTGCCGCTGAGCCTCTCGTGGTCTACGCTGCGAGCCGTTGGGCATATCATTGCGCTGTGAGGGAGATCCGCTCTTTGCCGCGTTACCAACAGCATGGCGGCACGGCCTGGCGAGGAGAATGTAGCTACCCTGTACGTGAGGCGTGGCAGCAGCGCGGCGTCCCGCCGAACACAAGAGAATTAGGTTGCTCATATATTGGCTGCAGGTTCGGGGACATTCACTATTTCTATGCGCCTCCAGAGGCAAAGCCCCGCCATCATCGATTCGACAAAGGCTCATACGTTTATTTATTCGAGAACGCAAGCGAAAAGAGATGTCGCATCGAGATTGCAAATCATGCTGGAACGGAAGATCAGGATGCTTTTGACGGCTGTCAGCCCCCCCCGTCCCCCGCGTCCACTGATGCTCAATCTGAACACGGGCTAACGAAGGGTCGATGCAGTTCTCGATCAGACACATGTCCGATACTCCTATAAGCAGCACTGTATGGTGTCACTGACCGTGGCCGACGTGGTTGACCAGAGGGAATGGCATCTGCCAACCTACGACCCTCGGAACGAGAACAAGTATCACTACAAGCTCCACTCTCTCGACGTGTATTTCTGGACACAGCAAGATGCGCTACAGTTCGTCAACGGTGTGCGGCGTGTCCTGTCGCCGTCTCACGTGGAGGTGCTGGACGAGCCCGGGCCTCCGCCGCAACCTGTGGGCATGAGCTCCATCGTGCAAAAGCTGGAAAATGCAGCCATCTCAGACCCCCAGTACATGCCGTCGCAACCAAATGCCAATGGCATGGGATTGAACGCAGGCGCCGCAGCAATCGGCCCAGAGGCATCTGGCGCAGGTCTTCCGCCGCCGCCTCCTCCACCGGCCAGCTTTGCGCCCATCGCATATAACCCGGCGGCCCCTGCTGCTCCCGAAGTGATACGACATCGCGAGAAGACACCACCGCCGGACGAGGATCCTCTCAATCCTCTGGCTGTGGCCGTGGCATATGACTACCAGAAACAGCCCTTCACGCCGGGGTTTGCTCCCGGGGTGACCAGCCCAGGCCTACCGCCGCCGGGCGTCGCCGGTCCCGGTGTGCCGCAGTTTGCTGGTCCCCCGCGGCATCCTGGGGTTCAGCGGGCGACGACGATGCCCGTGCACGCAGGCATGGCGTCGCCCGGACTGGGCTCCAACTTTGCTGGAGCTTCGACCCCGCCCCCGCCAACGCTAGCATCGCAGCCAACTCCGCCGGCCACGGATCCCGCTCCCCCTCCACCGCCCGCCGGCGGCTACCCGAGCTACTCCTACGGCCAGCAGGCCCCGCTGCGACACGCAAGCCAGGACTACTCGATTCACCAGCAGCTGTATCGCCCGTCGGAGTCGGAAACGGCGCCGCAGCCCTATCAGCCGAAAAAGGAGCCGCGGGGAAAGCTGGAAGAGAATGCCGGAAAGCTGGAGCGCGGCGTCCAGGGCATGTTGAAGAAATTCGAGAAGAAGTTTGGGTGATGGGAATGGCTCCGGAATTGCGCTGAGTCGCCGACTTGATAGCATAGATTATTCTTTTTCATTCTCGGCCACGCCTCGAGGCAGGTGTCGACAGGTCTTGAGCATGGTCTATAAAAGAGTGAATCGTCAGGCCGATGGCTGACTTGGTTGCCTCTTCGCGAGTCTGACGCATGCAAGCTGACATCAGAGTCTCTGCCTTGACCTCAAGGCACCAGGCACTGCCATGATGATGCGTGAGAGCAAGGAGCATTGTGCGCTAAATGGCAATATGATTGGACGAGGACAACCGTGCACCACGGCCTCATCTGCCCCAAACAAACCCTGGACTGGGCGACATAAGCTCGCCGATGTGCACCGCGCTTCTTTCGTCTCCGACAAGCAACATTGTACAGGTGCGACCGCAAATGGCGTCGGACCGTGCCCGAGGTTTCGAACACAACAGGCGACCGGTCAAGTGCATTCGTACGACCGTCGAGCTGGAAAGCTCCCCAATACATGGCGGCCACTCGCGCATGCTGGCATCGGCCCGTCCGTGCGGCAAGAGATGGCTGGGTGGCAAGCCACGGTGGCTGGGCGCCTCCCGCAACCCGGCTCGGGTCGAAGATCGCCGGTGTCACCCTCGTATTGACCGCCGCTGGGCTGAACGGTAGCGCCAGCCAATCTGACAACGGCCGCTGCCCCTCCAGGCACCCGCGGACCGCAATCAGCATAAACCGTGCAGCACCACGGCTTGCATTCTACCTGCAATTCCATCGACTACAGCCGCATGGTCAATCGTGCAAAAGCACACGAGAATCGTCTCCGGCCTTGCCCACATGCGCACAATCAAGTTCTAGCCTTTAGCTGCCACAGCGCGCCTCGATGTGGTGATCGGCGGCCTCGGTCTCCGCAGGCCCGTCTATCTCGTCGCTCGCTACCAACGAGTACCCTGCCTCGCTTCCGTTGCTGGCTTGGTCCTGGCCTGGGGGAAAGCGAGGCGACGACGCGCCCTTCTATCCAGAGAATAGTGGCCGCCTGTCCGCGGGAATCTCTCGGCCGCCCGAGAGCCTCTGCTTCTGCAATTGCCTCGGCTCTCTGTGCATGCCCTCTAGCCTACATGTCGGGTAGCGGACAGCATGCCTTTCCGAGGTCCAGCTGCACCCATCGCTGCCGGCGCCGACCATGACGGGCGACATCCCGCGATGTTGCTGCGACGCGAGCTCGATGGCAAGAGCCTGGCCTTTATTGTGCGTTCTCGGCACCTTTCCTTGTCCAACCCACTTCCCTGTCTGACCGATGATGCCGCCTAGATTATCGTTGCCGTCTCGTTCGCATTCACCTTTGCCGCCTTTTTGCTGGTGGCATTTGCTAAGCGGCGCCGAAACCGAAGTCGAGGACAAAAGTCGGAGGACCAAGCACGCGGTGTGCTGGACCGTGTTGTGGGTTTCTGGAAACCGAATGGGAGCAGGTACCAACAAGCATCGAGGGACGATGTCACCGATGGTCAACGCCATTCGCTGCGACTCGACCCAACGCCGTCGAGGCCGAGCCGCGATGCTGAAAGTCGAGGAGGGACCCCACGGGATAACCAAGGGAGCAGCAACGGCGCTGCCGCTGGAGCCACCGGCGATGCTACCGTCGACCGCAACGCCTCGGTCCGCTCCATCATGACGCTGCCCGCCTACCGCTTGACGGCAGCGACAAATGAGCAGGTTTTGGGACGCGAAGGGGAAAGAGGTGGCGTGGACGTCATCATCGACTTTCCAACCGTCGAAGACGAAGAGGCCCTTCGCGAGGAAGAGATGGACACAATATATCAGATCAGAGTCGCGAGGCGGCGGCAGATCGAGGAACGTGAAGAGTTGAGGAGGCAGCGGGATGAAGCAAGACGACGAAACGATGATAGAGCGTTGGCTGAAATTCGCGCGCGGTCGAGAGCGGCGAGCAACACCAGCCAGCTGGATGAGCTTCGGAGAGAGGTCGGACGGATTCAAGAGACCAGACAGCGGTCCGTGTCGAGCGTCTCGTATGCGGACCTTGGCGTTGCGCGTCACGATGGGACAAGGATTCGTGCCAACAGCAACGAGAGCGAGCGCATGGGGCTGCTGTCCGACGCCGCCAGCATCGCCATCTCGAACCGGTCTGGGGCTCCTTCACCTTCTCTGCACCGCCGTGGAGCAAGCGCGACCTCGCTAGTGAGCGTGGATAGCGACTTTTCACCGCCGAATCTGGGCCGGCCCAGAAGAGACTCCCAGCTTAGCGTGTCGCGGCTCTCAAGCGGCGGCGGCGATAGGGCTGGCTCGAGTCTCGAGCCAGCGGAGGCAGATCTTGGAGATGAGGCGATGCCGCCGCCCGAGTACGAAGAGGTATCCCTCGACGACGACGATGAACTCCGGCGCTCGACGACTCCCCTGCAGGATCCGCCACCCGACTATCCGGGACCGCACCAGTCATCACCTCAGGATCACGAGCGTGATCCTTCGGTGGTTTTGGCGGCAGTCGAGGATCCGGAGCCCGAGGGAAACGCATCGCGGCCACCGCAAACAACACGCGGCGTTGGTGGTGTCCCTCAGCTGCCGAGCCTGAGGATCTCGAGGCTCCCCACCATTGTGATTGAGCCATCGAATGAGGAGATTGGACGCACATGAGAAGTGCACGAGCCAAGGGCGACTGGAGACATTATCGTTGGGGATCCAACAATACCATGAAGGATTGGATTTCGGAATTCGAGCGATGCATGATACAGGAGGCGCTCGTCATTTTGTCCCTTTCATCTGTGAAGCAATTTGGCAGTGCGCCTTGCATTGGTGCTTTCCGACGCTTTCTACATAGTACCATGCTTCGTACTTTTTGTATAATAAGGTAACGATGGATGTCGGGGCGAGTATTTTCTCAGGCAGGGATTTTGTTGTCTACTAACGGCGTTGCTAAGGGGTCTAATGGTTCAATGTTTGCGTCGAAGTTTGTAGGGAGTGAAATCGGATTGGATCCATGTTATGGAGAGAGGCATCTAGCACCCAGGTCCAGGCCGTAGGCGAGCAATGCTGGACACCTTGAATCGTGTATTCGTATGTCCATTGGCCATGCGCAGAGTATGGGAGGTCTAACGTTTCGAAGTCCCACCTATCGGTCGACCGCAGTATTCCACTGCCAATCTAGAACTCGGGAGGCATGAGCAGCGGCAGCCAACATGCCGTATTAGCCCAAAGCTCTAGATTCAGCATCAGTGTTTATGAGTAATACCATTCGTACACGCGCAAATCTCTATTTGTACACACGTTCTACTCGTACTTGTACGGACGCTTGTACTGCCTAAGCTTAGCAACTAGAGATACCGTGTCAATCCTACATACACTTACACCCACATTCAACGGGTACTTATCAGTAGCGCAGAAAGCAATACATCTCCGACCGAGTCCATTGCTCAAACTTACGATATCTCGGCCGGCTGAGTAATCTAGCTCTTCTATGTGTCGGATTCTCGTATATGATTTACCTACCGCTTAATCTCTTCAACGCGAAGGTAGCCTAGCGTGCTATCTGCGCTGCATCTACGGGCCAGAGGGCATTTACGCGGCTTGGCGGTACCTCCACTTGCTGGGCTTGAGACTACCTTACAAGTCGTGGGGCGGGCTAGCGGTGGCACGTCTCCTTAAAGCGCGCGGTGTGTAGAAATAGAGATTGTAAATAGTAATACTCGTGTTTATTTCGTGGCTTCAGTGTGCCCATGTGCACGGGTCACGTCTGAGAGAGGTGCCTGGATCGCTCTCTTGTCCGCGCCTGTCCTAATTAACAATCAGCCGTTTGGGGCTTATCCAAGCTTTAGCTAATCGCTCGGCAGCATCGGGTCCTCTCACGACGACGGATCATGGACCCCTCGATGCGGGGTCTTTGTAAGGCTCAGGTAATGGGGGCCGGTGGGGTGGAGACGTCGCCGAAGCTTAGCACACATGCCTGGAGCTTCTCCCGAGCCGCGCGCGGGCGAGACACATCTGGCATGGACTCTCACAAAGCCACCATGGGCGGCATTGGCGCCGGCGGCCGCTACATGGCGTCATCCACAGCGTTGCGAATGCTACCGTAATAATAGCAATGCTGGACGGAAAAGTGGCTTGAGTTGCTCGATGCAGACTAGGATGCTGTCCTGTTGCCCGGTAGACCCTCCCCCCTCGAAGCTTGAGCTGTCCGTATAAGAGCAGGGCGGCCCCGGGGGAATGTCTGGTTCACTTCCACCTCTTCTTCGCATCACGAATTCCGGACTCAATCTTTGAAGCCTTACAATCGCCGCACGACTTACAATGGCTCCCAAGATTGCCATCGTCTATGTAAGCCCCCCACCAGCTGTGTGTCAACACCCCTTCCCTTCGCCTTGCTCTGCCTAAGCGGACAAGGTGACAGGACAGCCTGGCGTACCTTGCGTTCTCGGCCTCCCTTTCCCGCGCAGTTCCGTGGACCAATGGCTATATTCTATGCTAATGTCCGTCCTTCCATCGCGTAGTACTCCATGTACGGCCACATCCGGCAGCTCGCCGAGGCCGAGAAGAAGGGCATCGAAGACGCGGGCGGCAAGGCCGACGTCTTCCAAATTCCTGAGACGCTCTCCGACGAGGTGCTCACTAAGATGCACGCTCCCGCCAAGCCCACCGATGTTCCCTATCTCGAGGACCCCGCCGTCTTGAAGGGCTATGACGGGTTCCTGCTTGGAATTCCCACGCGCTACGGCAATTTCCCAGCTCAGTGGAAGGTAACTATGTGACGAAGCAATGCGCCATTGAGGAGCTCAGGCAAGTTTGATACTGATGACGCTTCTCCTAGACCTTCTGGGACAAGACTGGTTCAATGTGGGCTACCGGTGGCTACTACGGCAAGCATGCCGGTCTCTTCATCTCAACTGCTGGACCCGGCGGCGGCCAGGAATCGACAGCCATCGCTGCCATGTCCACCCTCGCCCATCACGGCATCATCTACGTGCCCCTTGGCTACGGAAAGTCCTTTCCTGAGCTGTCCAACGTCGATGAGGTCCACGGAGGCAGCCCTTGGGGCGCTGGCACCTTTGCTAAGAGCGACGGCTCCCGCCAGCCAACAGCCCTCGAGCTCAAGATCGCCACCATCCAGGGCAAGACTTTCTACGAGACTCTTGCCAGGGTCACCGGCTGACTACATGGTGGTGATTCCAACAAGGAGCGTCAGGAGGCAACGCCGGCAGTCATCAATGGACGGCAGCAGCCCGCATCTAGCAAGGCTACCGCTGAGCAGCAGCAACAGCCGAAGGAGAGACAAAAGGAGCCCAAGGAAGGCCCCTGTGGCCTCCCTGTAAAGTGCACCATTCTATGAAAGAGTTTCTTGCATAAGTTCGCTTGTCTTTGATTGAATTGCAGTGCTTGTGTCCGATGATACGTTCCAATTAGTGTTGCGGATCGCGAGACTTGCGAAATGCGTGATATGCTCTGTCGAGAGGTGCTGTAGCACGAAGCCCTATCGTACTTTAATGATCCTTATTTCCAGAGTGCAGACATCTGCCATGCAGCCTCATGAATGCAGGTCGTCACCGGTGGATAAGGTTAAAAAAGGCGAGCGCCGATATGGTGCCAGAAATGATGGCCGGCAATATGTTGTGGCATGTTTTGGACCCGCGCCGAACGGCTCGTCGTCTAACACCCCCCCAAAAGATCCTTTTCGTGGGCGCCCCGCGGAGTGCAGATGTCGTTCTCAAAGTCCATTTCTAAAATCATGTTGGCTGCCAAATCTCGCCTTTAAGGTGCCGATAGGTGCGAGGAGGCGGGCTGGCGTCGACGAGGAAGGAACAACGAACGACAGGCAGCAACCTTCACGACTGCGGGTGTCGTCTCCCGTCAGAACATGTTGGGCAGGCTCACGATAAAGCGATGCTGGCTCGCCCCGTATACTCCAATTGCAGTTGCAAGAGATGTCTGCGAACGTGCGAACGTCCCGTTCCGACGAAGCAAAATCGATGGCCATGCCAAAGATTCCGTGCCTGATCAGCATCGCCTCAAATCTCGCGTCATCTCTTCTGGAGCTCGCCATTCTCCTGCTTGGAAAAGTTCGTCTGTGATCCAAAGAACGGGTTTGGCTGGAACGAGTGGCGGAGGTGAGGGTTCGATTGCAGCTCCCCGTCGTATAGGCGCTGGCAGCCCTTCTCGGCTGGCGCCGCGACCTTGATCTCGCCGCGGTAGATCTCGACCACGGACATAAGCGGGTAGATCAGCAGCAGCATGGAGAGGAGCTGCCCAAAGCTCCAGTCCTTCTCCCCTTGGTCACTGAGCGTCACGGATGGGTGACCAAAAGCTTGCGAAAGGAGACCGATGCGAACCGCGGCCCCGATGGCTATGGCAGTCATCAAGAGCAGTCCCACACCCTGCACCATCTTATAGAATCTCGGCTCGCGGCTGTGCAAATACCAAGTCGCCAGAGCAAAGATGACGCAATTGCCTGCCAGTACAACGATGGTGCCTACGTACGACAGGCCAGCATTCGAGGGAGCTCCGTCGCCGCCAACGTGCCAAACGCATGCGATCGGCAGGGTCTTGTCGTCGAGTCCTTTCGACACGGCCTGTAGCACGAAGATGCCAGAAACGCTCGACAAGGCCAGGTTAACAAACATGAGGAACTGCCGCATCCATCGGATGACCCAGTCCCGGCGGTAGTCGCGAACCAATGCCAACAGTGTGGCGTTGTGCGTCGCCATGGAGAGCAGTGATAGCATCCATATTAAGAAGAAGTGATAAGGTATCAGCGAGTTCATCTTGGCCAGTCCGACACCTTGAGGGCCCCGGTTAGTAGGCTTACGACGATGCTCGTTGCAGAGCGCAGCGAGACTCACTTTGGATTCCGATGCCTTGGAGAATCTGGGAGTCACTGTAGCCATTGAGCAGCTTGCGTCGAATGGTCGACCCCTTTCCTCGAAATTCCGCTACGATGACGCTGATCGACAACACAATGGCCAAGGCTGCGGTGATCATAAACGATAATAAGATCTGAGCATCGGTTGTCAGCCTCATAGGTATAACGCCTGTGGTCCGGACTGCAGAAGCTCAGAACACCACCCCTGTGGGCTTTCGCGCAACATACCCCGGTTCCCGCGATGCCAGCATCGCTGGGGGCAGAATCAGGTGCGCCTGTGCATTTGGGAGGGTCCAGGAACGCCATTGTGAGAATTGACGGCCCAGCGGGCACGCTTGGGAGGAAAGCTCAGACGAAGAAAAAAATGAGAAAGTGGACAATTTGCACAGCGGATGCAGCAGCAAAATACACCTGCATCAACGCGACAGGGAGACCCGCAGCTTCGTGTTGCCATGACGTTATGATTCAGGGGCCCCTGAGACAAGAAACGGTTCCTGTCGGGATCCTTCTAGCGGCAGTGGAATGAATGGCTATCGGCGCTTGTCTCTGTAAACGGACCGAGGCTGCACGGCATACGAATGCTGCCCGACTCGCAAAGCCCTATACATGGAACTCCCATGTCAGCGAAGCGCTGACGAGCCTGTCATGTTCAAGCAGAGCCGCGGTCCCTTGAAGGTGCAAATGATCCCGTCCATTCATCCAAATCTACGGCCCGACTTGAAATGTTATCGGCGCGTGTCTCGTTCTTGTATCCGTACTCCGTACTCCGATCAGCATATGCTTCATTTGTTGACGTGGGATGGCTTGGTTGGATGTACGGTAGAGCTCTTCACATCCGCACATCCCTGGAAGACGCGGCGTTGGATTCGGTGGCGCATTGCCCATGTGCGATGCCACGCTCGCGATGGGGCTCATTATTAGCGGCCGGCCCATGTCAGACACCATTGGCTCGCCTTCCAAGCTGCTGCAGCCCGCTGCAAACCCAATGTGACGAAGCATCCGAGGACGGGGCCCCCGGCCGTCTGCCGGGGCTGGGCCCCGGGACCATAACGTACGAGAGTCTTCGTCTCATTCTGCCCAGCCATCCTCGCCAACGTGTCGGGACAGGCCGCCACTCGTGGCACGAGATGCAGGACAGCCCCCACGCCTGCGCTCCGGGCGACTAACCTGGAAGATGGCAGGGCGAGATCCGAATGCAGAAGACAAAAACTAACGTCGTAGCAGCCAGACTCGCTTTTGGCTGAGCTGGGGCGATGCCGTACCTGATTTGACAACGGAATATCCCGGCCAATGCCCATTTGTTGCTTTTCGAAAACAGCCCGCCTCATTCCAAGGTCGGGCCCGCGATCCATACTGCACCCTCACCGTGGTGACACTACGTGTACAGCTGCAGCCGGCTGGTGCGATGGATGCGCCAACCATGCAAGCCAAGTTCACCGGTTGTTGCTGGTGATGCTTGAGCGCATCTCTGTTGTCTCCATGCCGACTTGGTGCCAGATAGAGGCTAAGAGACGTTCGGGAGCCGAGTCACAGTACTCCTCTAATGGTGATCGCCATTTGACTGCTTATGCTCCTCGTGCGAGGCCTTGGACGGAGTACGTGCATGCGAATGGAATTGCTTCTGACCGACAAAAAAGCAAGACTCGAATGACTCCAGTCTCCGGAACGAAGAGGAGCATTGCCGGGATCATGGCATTTGTCGGTCGGCTCTTGCGACGATACGAGGATGTCGCTCCGGGTCCTCCGCCCATCTTTAGAGACCCCGTAGACCCGCGTCCGCATCATGGTGTACTCGCACCGTTCTCATCGGCCTCTTTGATGTTGAATGGGGATCTGTGGACGAGTTTGCAGCTCTGGCCAGGCGTGAAGGTGTTTACATACATAATCTGAGCGGCTCACGCTAATGCAGGCGTGTCATTTAGTCTGGAGACATCTATTGCCGGCCCCAGGACTCCGTACCACAGGACGAGCTCGCTGCAGTGCACATCGAAACGCTCATATGCGATGCCGATCGTGTCCCAAAGCAAGAGTGAAGGCCCGTTGGGCCGCATTCGTTGATACTCGTACTCCAACATCGTCCGCTGCAGCGTGGCTCGATTCATATCCCGCTGCCGACAAGAGACATCTTGTTGTCTCTCCTCTCCGTGTCCCGGCCCCTTCGTTGTCCGTGTCCCGGCCAGACAAGGCGCCGCCAAAGCTTACGAGCACATACAAGCAGATACATGCTGCAGGGAATGCAAGCCTGCATCCATACGCTGAGACTTGGCACGCCTTACGCGTAGGCCAAAGACGCCAAGATCCAGGCGCACATGGCTGTTTCAGTCTCTTTGTGTCAGGCACCTTCTCTCACCAAGCCACACGACGAGTCAGCGCTGGTCACGGATCTGCTCCTGTGGGCGTATCAACATGGGGCCCATGCGACCCCGTGCGGCATACCGGCTGGTTGGTTCACAAGAGTGATTGCCAGACGGCGAGACGGTCTGCCTGCAGCATCTCACACCGATGACTGAGCCAGCGGCCGCGGAAGTCCTTCCGGTTTGCGGGGCGGCATTTCGCCAAGGCGGCATCCTGAGGGCGTCTACCGGCAGATGCCTGTTTGCTGTCTATCCTGCCAATGCCGGGCCCCTTTGATAGCCGTGCAGCGTGGAGTTGCACGGTCTCGTTGCGTTCGGCGCATGCAGAGTGCGGACACATGACTTGTCAGTCTCGGGTGAAGGTTTGTCCCCAAGGAAGCTCTCCCGCTGATGCGGTATTCCAAGAGTTGCTTATGGCCAGCCATCCTTTGCGCCCGGGCTGGCTACTTTTTCTGCCTCTTCTCCGTGGTTGGCTTGGAAGAAATGGGCCCCTGGTGCAGGACGGAGTTCATACAATCGCCATCACAATCTTACCCAGCACCACCTAACGAAGACAAGTGCCGCTGCCCAAGTAAGTGGCTGAGAAGACTCAAAACAACAGCAGCCCGTGCAGACTTAATCAAACCTAACGCCCTCTTTGCGTTTGTTCACGACGCCAGCAGCCGAATACCGAGGCCATTTTGTCTCAGCCTTGGATGAAACACAGCCGACAACGGTTGTCAGGAACATCCCAGCGTCTCGCGCGCCTACCCACAATCCCCTTGCTCCTCGTGCCTGTCTGTCTTTCTTTTATTCCAAATGCCCTGCATCAACTTCTTTACTCTATACATAGAAGCGCTGGTGCTGTGCCCCGGCTGCGACACAGAACGTGGTAACCTGGTAGCCTCAACCTTATAACCCTGTATCTCTCCTGGAGGAATTCCCCAGAAGCATCGTCCTACACAAGACCGACTGACCAACCACTGCTCGCCATGATCGTTCTCCCTCGAATTGCCGCTGTTCCAGAATTACGAGTCCCAGATCTCTGCTCTCGGCACCGCCACCGACAAGACCCGCCTGGCTACGGCCACGCCAAGCTGCCAACTTCAACCTCACGTCGGTCCACCATGACCTGTCTGATCGAAAGGCTGCCTATCGAGCTTCAGCGCATGGTCTTTTCGCATCTAGACTACCAGTCCTTGATACATCTCTCCGGGATGAACCGATACTTTCAACAAACGATAAATCCCCAAAAGATGGCAGCTTCCTTCGACAAAGCACAGTTTGTCATGCGTGCGGCCAAGGACTTCCCCCAACACCGCCCAAGCGAGAAGGGCCACGATTACAGGCCTGGCAATTTTGAGTGCTACGTCTGCTTCCGGGTGCGGTCACCAGACCACTTCGACATGCTGCAACCACAGTCTACTTTTGTCGACAGGCTCGGACGTCTAGTCCGAAATCGAGAGCCGGACCCGCGGACCGACAGGCAAATCACGCTACGGCGGTTCTGCATTGACTGCGGCGTCAGAGAGGGTCTGCATGCGCCGTTCGACTGCCTGACGACGAGAACTGGGAAAGATCTTTGGGTGTGCAACTGTCGACGAGTCTGGTCTAAGCCAGGATGCCTAAGGTGTCCCAACTGCAGAGGAGACTGTCCTCTCCGGCCGAGACGCAAGCTTCTTATGTAACGGATGGGCGGCAGTTGGCCAATTGGGCATCGCTGTCCTCTCGCCAGAGCCTACCATTGTCTAAAAACGCTCTTGGCATGTGGTCAAAGCTGTGGGGGGCAGGTGGGTTTAGGAACATGTTGAAATAAGAGATGAGGGTTTGAACAAGTCACGAAGCACTTACAGCTCGGGGAGATTTCCGGGCCAGGTGCTATCGGAAAGAAACGCGCACCGAACTGGCAAGATTCACTATGTATTTAACATTGCATACCGTTAGGAGTTTGGGCTATAAAGAAACAAAAGCGGTGGGAGATTTATCCTAGCTGTGTCTCCGTTGTAGCATACACTCGTATTGTACGATAGCTCGTAGAGCAGCGCTCGTTGCCATCGCTTGACGCGGCGGGTTCTGAAGAAACTACAGCTTCTGGACATCGAGCTCATATATTGGAATGGCTTGAACCCGCATAAGGTGCTCATCAGAAGAGCTCACAACAGACATTCGCTCGCTCAAAAGTTTGATTGCCCATTCTCTTCTTGAGGCAAACATCGCGGACCATTTTGGTTGCACAGATCGAGGCTTTCTGTTAGACCTGCATCAAACGCCTTGCAGAATCTCAGCCGACGTGGACCGTCAACTCCATATACTCTTACACAACTCACGGCAAGTCTGTGTCTGCAGTTCTCGTCTCTCCTTGGGTGCCTTTCCAGTCTCCGATAAACGTCGGCGGCAGCTTGGAACACGTTGAGTCCTCTCAATGCACCACTTCTGCTATGTCTTGACCTAATATTTCTCTAACAATGTCGCTCTCTCCTACCATCAATGCACTTCTGCACCCGTTCTCATACCCTAGTGGGCAAATTTACGATATTTGCATCGACTCCACGTGGGTGGCTGCTCAAGTCGCAGCGACAGGGCGGAACAAGGTATTGCTTGCTACATTTGCCTCCCCTGTTACGTGGAGATACGGAAGCGCACCTCCTGCCATCCTATTATTTACTCTTTATACCAGCTGTATTCTCAATTGCTGATACAAACTTTGATTTAAGAAGCTTTCGAAGTCTATGGAGCAACAAGTCAGGTTGTCGAGCCCGGCATATTCGAATGCCTTCAGACCGGGTGCGGAAGACCTGCCAGTCACTGACGACGATGGGCAATCTCCTGAAGCTACATCAACGCTTCACTTACAGCTTTTGGCTATCGCATCCGACAAAGGCGCCGAAGCCATGTCTGCCAACCGCCTGTGACCGTATATTACTCAAGGCTGACTGCAATTTAGCTCAGACGATCGCCCAAGTACCAATGCCTCCTCGTGCTCCGACTCCAAGAAATGGCTATCGAATGCTCTTCCGAGCAGTTGCATGTATAAGAACGAGGCTGGACATTTTGACGGAAGCATCGAGGTGGGGGGAGGTAGGGAAGAGAAATTAACCGAACGTCTGCTGCCGCCAATCACTTATAAAACGTCACCGTGCCCTAGGTTCAAGAATGAGTCCTTCGAGGTGGCCGTTTCTCAAGTCGCGGGCTGGGGTGCGTTTGCGGTAAGAGATCTCAGGCGCGGCGATACCATCCTCAGGGAGAGACCACTATTCGTGGCGGACTACGGCTGTCTCTTTCAAGAATATGGCAAGTTGGACAAGCAAGCCAAGCGCGTGGCCCTGAGTCTTTATGTCAATGAGCTCTACAAATTGGGTCTGCCGCGGATTCAAGGAGTGTTTGAAACCAACTGGTAAGTCGGACGTGAAGCGCCTCAGTGGCCAGGTCACCCGCCTGTAAATTGGCCAGCCATGTTTGACACCGACACGCAGTTTTTCGGTTGACGGGCGTCTTGCTGGCCTCTTCCCCATCGCCGCCCGTTTCAACCACTCTTGTCATCCCACCCAAAATGTCCGCTTTGAGTACGACGCGGCGTCGCAGTGCCTGGTACTCACCGTCCGCGCGAACGAGATCCCCGCTGGACAGGAGCTCACAATATCTTACGGAAAGGACCGCACGCTCGCCGATCTCTACATGATTTACGGGTTTCGGTGTCGTTGTGGAGGATGCCCGGGCATGAGCGACCGACAATTTCAGATGCTGACCTCTCCATGGTGAGCAGTTGACCGACCCTGGCCTGAGAATGGGCGGTGCTTTGGCGTCCACTTCGGCGCATCTACGTTCACCAAGAGTTTAATAATTGCTAAGCAGAAAGGCTTGCATGACCGGCCGTTTATTCGAACCTCGGCAGATAAGTTTGGGCATGAGATGAAACAATGACAACTGCTTCTTCCATTTAATTCGAGCTCGAGCCTGATCATGGTACCTGATTTAGCGAGCCGTACGGAGTACAGAATAATGGATTAGACTCAGCTGCATAAGATTTTCATTACCCAGCCAATGTTTCTTGCTCCTCCTAGACATCTCGCCTCGTAGCCTTGCGATTTCTTTCCCCCCGAATTAGTCGCTGATCTGCGAAGCACCACTTCGCACCTGTCGTACGCCCTCCCCCAAATGTAGTAATAAGGTGACGGGCATCATGCTTCCGTGATGATGAAGGAAATAGCTTCGAATGCACCGCTTTCAGACCCCAGCGCCAAGTTCAAAAACCAGCCAATATTCGGACAACTTCCTCTGCATCCATGCTGTCCTCATCATGCTCCCGTACGGGAGCCTGCGATTCAAAGGTCCAGTGACCATGCTTGTCCTTGGACAAAGCCACCCTGAGTTTTCCTAAATCGTCCAGGCCCTTTGGGAAATCCATCTTCGCAGACCCAACATCCTGGATACGAGAATCAATACGACTGAACAGCATGGGCAAGGAATCGCCTTTCCATGGGGCGACTCCATCACGCGCGGCGGCGATGATGGTGCGGACAAGGTAATAGAGGCTCATAATGAGGAATAAAACTGGATAGATCGTCCAATACCATTGTACGTGGACATAGTTGGCCATCTTGGAAGCGCTGCCCTCGTAATCCGTCATGTAGGGGTTTCGAATAGTTCCATGCTGGCGGACTTCGTTGGTCAGACTGAGGCTCAACGTGTCGATCCAGATTTCAAGATCATTTGTAGCTTGCCACATTGCTTCGGTCCAGTCAGACGAGAAGTTGATAATATCGGAGGAAAATTCGAAGGAGCCGCTAGTCAAGGAGTCGATAAAGCCGCGCAATGCCTTGAGGGAGCGGTCTGAGACGCTATACCTCGAGTTTTGTTGAATGTGCATGCGTTTAGGCATGTTTACGAACACGTATTCGTCCGAGTGGGCACTCGTTGCTGCTTCAAAATTGGTTTCGTCCCATGTAGCCAGGACGTTCTGTTCAGATTTGCCATCGGTAACGGAGGTTTCAAAGGTCTTGAGGCAGAACCACAAGGCACACTCAGCCGCGGTCGTGCGGGTTCCCGCAGCCCGTTTCGAGACCGTCATAATCTCGAAAGCTGACATGTACGTTTTCTTGTGCTCGGCAGCATCTCTAGAGTTCTCTTCCACCGGATTAACTTTGAAAATGTCTGCGTCGAGCCCTTCAGGGACCGTGACATTCGTGATGGAAGATATTGCAAAGGTGCAAGTCTGTGTCTCATTCGTGCAATTGACGTTGACTTCAGCGGGCACGCACTGCCCACAAACTGCCAAGCTGGGGAAGATGGGCCACGTGCAGTTGGCTGTGTGACACTGAGGTTCGAGGTCGTGGACCTGTGCAGCCAATATGCCACTGTAGACGGCCGATTTGGTTGACAGTGCAAGTGAGTAGTCTGGGGCCGCCCGTCAGCAAACCTAAAGCTGTGAACCGATGACACCATTGAGCTTACCATCCCGAACTCCTCTTTGCACAACATTATCCTAGTAGTCGCTTCGAAAAGGGGCTGGAGCGGGCCGTGAAGTTTGGTTGATGTAGACAGTCGGCTTCTGCACATACACGAACATTTGCTGGGAAAACGTCTCAAATCCGTGGGCTATGATGATGATGAGTGCACCAAGGCAAGAGAGGTGCCTGGTTTGAATGAAACTTAGCCCCCATGCATGACAGAGGAGAGACCAGGAGCAGGGCAACCAACCATCCTTTGAGTCGCCAGATCAAAGCCAGACTGCCCAGTAGCCCTCTCGACGCCTCATCAAAAGCCTTGAAGTCTTCTAGATGCGCTTTGTTTTGCGTCCTTGCCTGGCGCGTCTTGGACACCCAGATCCAGGCGCCCTGGCGGATACAAGCCTCGACGATAGCTCCCAGCGAGACGCGAACCACAGTCATTATGGCAATGACAACCATGTCGAGCTGTATCCCGGGGCCAAAGTCGGGGGCGATTTTGCCGTCAAAGTACCAGAGCAGGACGGCGAGTGCAGCAAGGCTGACCATGCAGAGGAGGGCACATCTGTATTCGTCGGCCCACCATCTGAAGGCGGAAGTGCAGCGGCCTTTGCGACGCGGCTCAGGGCTGTCTTCCTCAACAAAGTCGCCCTCGTCAGCAGCTCCGTCGTTGACCGCAGGTGTTGGGTTCTGTTGCTGACGCCGCCGGAGACGCGGTGACATGTGCGCCGCGCCGCCAGTCGGTGCAACCATGGCTGCTGGTTGAGCGTGATGGGACTGTATGCACGGAGCAAAGGCGAGCGTGTGTCAATGCAGGGCTGACAATGTGGCATTCGGGCCGCAAAGCTTGCACCTATGGCTGTTGAGAGTCTGAGACCCGTCGAGCGTCCAGGCGTCGTGGTCATCCTGCTTCATGGGATGGGCAACGGCAATCCTGGGCTATTATTACCTTATCTATCGTATCATCGTACCTTATCAACTTAAGTACGGGACTGCCTATGGAGGAGAGACGGGCAGGAACAAAGTACTACACCCACCACGTTGCTTCCTCTCTTCCCAGTTCGTGGCGGTGAGTCCTGTGATGGGCAGCAAAGGAGGAAGGCGCCCGCATAATGTGGTGTCTGATGCTTGCCTGGAAGGATGGCACGTGCAGCCAAGACTCCACGAGATCGTTCTGGGCGTCTTCGCTTGATGCTGGCCACGGCTGATATCAGCCCTCTCTTGCATCAGCCCGCCCTCAGCCCTTTCGGGCGTGCTGAAGACGTCCTTCTACAAAGTGCGCCCGGACAACACGTGGCTCCAGCAGCTCGACGGTACTACCCTCGACATGGCCGGACGACGCGGAACATATAAAATCACAGCAAGTAAAACACACGAGCTGTTGATGGTCGAGCCTCCAAGGCACAGGGATAGTCGAGACTCTTGGCGGCAGCCAATGGCAGGTCGTGCAGGCGGAAGAGAGCGTCACGAGAGCACCCGACAACGCGGGCACGCGGGCGAGCGAACCTGACTCATGCAAGTGCCCGGCCGTCGGGAGCGACTACCCCGTTGGACGGCGATACCCTTGACCTGCCAGGCCAACTGCCCCCGAGAGGCCGAATGTGGTTACTAGAGTGAGTTTCACTTGACATGGGGGTGGCAGGTGCTGGACCGGACCCCGAGGAGAGCGCTCCAGCACAGTAAGTGTCGATTGGCCGGAAGTCAAAAAGATACGAAGATAAGAGCCATCGGCCCAGCTCCCACGGCCCAGCTGCTTCTCCTTCAAGGTGCGGACCCCTTCAAGAGGAGATTTTTTTCATTCTTGGAACAATTGAAAAGGCCATCGCAAACATGCAGCGCCGTATCCTGCTGTCGTCGCTGCTGGGCATCCTGGTCCACGCCGGCCTTCCGGCATCCGTCTCGGGCCGCGCCCACCGCGCCGGCGTGGACTACGCCCAGGGTCTAGCTGCCCCCGAGCAGCTCCGCTTCTGGGTCAACGACGATAAGGCCGCTGACGACGACGACGATGCCGCGGCTACTCTGCCCTTTCATTTTGCCGGTCTGAACACGTTTGCCAAACTGCCATACGCAGATTGCTTTACAAACAACCATGGCGAGACCGCTATTTATGACATTGCCATTCTCGGTGCCCCGCATGACACTGTGGGTGCCTCCCGTCCCGACTCCGTCCCCGTCTCGGCGACGGCATGTCGCAATAATACTGCTGCTATCGTCGCCGACTGCGTTGATCCCTGCTGGCTGACACGATCAAACCAGACCGTAACTGCGCGCCCCGGCGCCCGATACGGCCCCTCTGGCATCAGAACAGCCAGCCAGCACAAATTCTACGGCTATAGCGTTTACAATGGTTAGAAGCCCTGCCGTCGTTTCGTGCTGCGTCCTGACGCATCCTCGCAGACCAGAATCCCTTCGATGATTGGGCCACCGTCGTCGACTGCGGCGATGCGCCCATGCCCTGGCTCGACAACCGAGCCGCCATGAAGACTCTGGATCTCGCCCACAGGCTCGTTTCCGGACGGCCCACGGCCCACCCCGATCGATCCAAAACGCCCCGGATCGTGACCCTGGGCGGCGACCACACCACAACCCTGTCTGCCCTGCGCTCCACATACCGCCGATGGGGTCCGGTGTCCGTCATTCACTTTGACAGCCACATCGGTAAGCTGCCTTCGTCGTTCATCACCAACAGTCGACTGACCGGTGACGCGATGGAGATACTTGGGATCCCGCCATACTGGGCGGGGGTATTTCAGAATATGCGTGAGCGAAGACGTCTCGCATCTCTTTACTCGAGTCCATTTAGCTGACGTGAGTATAAGCGGGCTTAATCATGGCACGTTCTTGCACATTGCCCACGAAGAGGTGAGCTGCCAAGTCCCTGGCACTGGTGTTGCAAAGCAATCGCCTCAGTTCACGCTAACCATGCGCCGCAGAACCTGATCCTCAACTCGTCAATTCATGCTGGCATCCGCGCCCCCGTCAACAGGCGCAAAGAGGACATGAAGAATGACAGGCGCTGTGGCTTCGACACTATCAGTGCTCCAGACATGGACAAAATCGGCATCCAAGCTATCGTCCAGAAGATCCGCGACCGCGTCCGCGACACCAAGGTCTACATCACCGTCGATATCGATGTCCTGGACCCAGCGTTTGCTCCTGGTGCGTATTCTTGACAAACTTCTGCTCTGCCCTGCCGTCCATCCATGACTCCTAACCTGAATCTAGCAACCGGCACTCCGGAGCCAGGCGGCTGGTCCACGCGTGAAATGCTGGCCGTTCTTGGCGGGCTCGAAGGTCTCAACATCGTTGGCGGTGACGTAGTCGAGGTATCCCCCATCTATGACACGGCCGGTGAAACCACTACCTTTGCCGCGGCTGAGATTGTGCACTCTCTCATCGAGCTCATGGTGGCCAAGCCCGTTCTTTGAATGGAGCCGGATATGGCTCGTTTCTCAGGCTAGTTCTCGTTAGGGTATACCAAGAGGAGCATTGCAGATGGAAATAGGTTATTAGAAGTCGGAAATACCATCAAGATTCCACGAGACCCTGACATCCCGTAAAGCGCAAAATGGATGACAAAAGAGTCACAACAAATATGATCTCATCAAAGCCAGATCACACCGCAGTACCATGGTATATTCACTAAATTGCCAGTCCAATCGTTACAACGCCGCGCCATGCATCCCTCCTATACCCCGGCCAACCTGGTCGGTTCTAATCCCAGTATCGAATCTCTCCGTCCAAGCCTGCCGTGGCCACCTTGCTCGTCTCTTGCGGGTGCCACTTGACGCACGTCACGGCCTGGCTGCCTGCCTTCAGCTTGTGGTACATCTTGCACGTCTTCCAGTCCCAGAAGCAGACGTAGCCAGCCGAGTCTCCCGAGGCGAGGAACTGGCCGTCGGGGCTGCAGTCCAGCTCGATGCCCTGGCCTGCGTTGTTGTGCCCGCGGTAGCTCTTTTTCCGGTTTTGTCGGAACTTGTCGTTTGCGCCGTAGACCAATATTTGGTTGTCGGAGCTCTGGTACGCCACGTACTTGCCGCTGGGGTGAGCCGCCGCATTGGTCATGGGGTACATGTCGGGCTCGGCAATGTACTTGATGGGAACAGGGATATTGTAGTCCCATGCGCGGAGCGACTTGTCGTCGGACGTGGTCATGAAACGGCGGTTCTGGTCCACAAAGACGATGGTGTTGATGGCGGCGAGATGGTGGTCGTACTCTTGCACAATCTCGTTGGGAGCCCGGGTATCGAACTGCACGATTTTCTTGTCTGACATGCCAGCCAGGAACTCGTTGGAATGCTCGGGATCCGGATTGAACTTGATGACATGCGGAGTCTTTCCAGTCGTAAACTTGCCGATGCAAGCGCCCGTTTCGGTGTCCCAGAGTTTCATCATCCTGTCGTATGAGGCTGACAGGAATCTGGTACCCGAATTATTGAAGCAAATATCCGAAACTGCCTTTGAATGTCCCGAGTACGTCCGCAAAAGCTCCCTGTCGTGATAGACGTCCCGGATCTTGACAGTCGTATCAGCACTGGCTGACAAGAGCAGGTGCCCCGAATTGGGGAGGAATCGCAGAGCCGTAACAGCCTTTGAATGATCTTTCCAGGCATAAATTTGCTTCTTCGGGATGTAATTCGTGAAGCTTCCGGGTTCCTTGCGCAAGTCGACGTCGAGGTCTTGCGGAACATGCATGTAGGTTCGGCCCTGGTAGTCGTACTCTTCCGAGCCGTGGAACGTCGTCGTCTCGTCGCCCATGGCCTCAACCTCTTTCCGTCGCGCGATGGCTGCGACTGGTGCCTGCACCACAGTGCCGCTCTCCACGACGTCTTCATCCTCCTCGACAATCTCATATTCCTCGTCACTGGCCAACTCTTCGTCCTCTCCGACGACCTCATATTCGTTCCGCGAGTACTTGGCCCAAGGCCCAACGTAGGAGCCCGGGCCCTCGGCAACGGTAGCATCGCCTTTATCCTCCCGTGTTGCTCGTATTCTCGCCGCCTCCTTCTTCAACGCCGTAGCCGTTTGGTACTCCCGCTCAGGACCACCCCTCCTTTCCACCGCCCTGTGCTTGCTTCGAAACGTATGCTCACTCACAAACGTCTCTTCGGCGTTGCCTGTCAGCACGTTTTTGCGCTTCTGCGAATTCGACTCGTCCTTGAACGGATTGGCAGGGCCGAAGTTAGGTCTCGAAAGGTTCTCGGCAGAATAGGGCACCACGGCGTGGTCAGGCTCTGCTTGTTGCCGCACAACCAGGGCGTCCTGCGGCGCCATATTCGGCGGGTATTCACCAAAGTCCGCCATTTTGAGCAGTCGTGAAGCGCGTCACAGACGCCTTCGTCGATCTTTTGCGACGCGAACGAGCCCGGTGCCGACGGCAAAGGAATGCTTGCTTGTCGCGAAATGGAGCACGGAAGGGAACCCAATCGAGCGGAAATCGATGGCAGTCCTTTGAGAAAATTTTGGGTATTTTGCTGAGAGAAGGCGCACTATGAGGAGGTGATGCGACAAGAGACCGATGCAAGACGGGAAATATGGACATGAAGGTTACGATCACGTGACTCCACCAATATAGCTCCCATCGGAGCCGGTCGTCGGAGCAGCCTCGAACAGCCCGAAGAGCTTGAACAGGTTTAAAAATGTTCCATTGAATGGCGTCTTACATGATTTATGATTCATCATTAGGTACTCGGGTTATGTCGGCCAGATAACCTCCCAATAACACAGCAACCAGGTCGTGCAATGATGCCGCGAGACAGTCTCTAGAGAGACGTCGCTCTACATCAAGCCCCATAAACGCCAAGAGGCGATCCCGCCGGGTGTCGTGCTTGAGCGCGTTGCCCAAGCACATCCCTCCAGAGTCATACCCCACCATCTACTCGTCATATGCTGAAACCAAGGCTCGTGGGGTAACCACCTTTCCGTCTTTCGAGCAAATTTACACACCAGCGCGCCCAGACGGTATAGCCTTGGGCGAATGCCGCTTGGAGTGCCATCAGTGGTGCTGCGCATCGGCCGTAGGGCAGGTCACAGGCCGAGGTGTTCGTCTAGGAAGACTCGTCCCGGATGAGGGCAACAATCATGCTGTAGAGATAGAAGAAGAACATGATCAGGTGGAAGGCAAGCTTGGCGAACGACTCCTACATGGCTATTAGAGATGGAATGGTCGGGGAGATCTCGCGCAGCGTACCTTCTTGTGAACATTGAGCTTTCGGAAGATTTCAGTGGCGTCCAACAAATGAGTGTTGTCGACGATCCTGGCAGCAGGTCAGAGGGGAACTTTTGGCGTCAGAGCCGGGGGAGAAGGGACACTCACTTCTTGGCGTTCCAGGCGAGAAGAGGCAGGTTCAGGATCAGAGCAAGCCAGTAGCCGTTGATGAGGAACAGGAAGGTCAGGAAGCCGTGTACAGCCGCCTCGGGAATGATGTAGGCGTTGAGGCGGTTGCAGAGTTCGATAGGGTTAATGTAGTCACTGCGAGGATCGGTTAGCACAAGCTGCGCAACGGTTTCTAAGGAACAGTCTCCAACGGCTGTTTCCAAGCTCTCGCGCTGGAGCGCGTCGAGCTTTAAGGGCAGACGAGAGGTCAAGAACGGGTTGCCAGGGACCTACCATTCCAAATCGCTGTACATGATGGTGAAGAAGACCTGGAGGAACAGGTTGACGGCGTTGATCAACACCGCCAACAGGAAGAGCCATGCTTCGCCAGACATCATGACGTGCTTTCGGGCTGTCGCCAACGACAACCAAGCGGGATGCGACGGTGGGAGGGCGCGGTGTGCGGCTGGAGGGAGCTCTGGTCAAGCTCTATCACAAGCTCTGGGTTCGGCGCACAACAGAGAAAACGGCAGCGTCGAGTCGAGGCGAGGGACGGCGCGGCGAGCACTGCGGTGTGATGTGCTGGGCGAGAGGAGATGCGCGTTTTGCGTCGGGGCGAGCGGTTGCGGCCGGGAGGTTGGTGAGGTAGGTAGGTGGGCTGGCTGCAAGGCTGGGATGGTGGTGGTGAGGAGGAGCAGTGCGAGATTTGTTGTGGGCGCCTTAGCGGCGATGATGGAAGGCCCCAAGCTCCTCTCCCGCGCATGTGCTGGCGAGCTTCGGCGGGTTTCTTAGGCCGTGGCCCGTGCCCCTCCCACCGCGGCCGGAATTTGCAGCGGTGCCCCCAGCAGGGTTTGCCACCCACTGAAGGGACAGGCCAGGGCGGATGGGCGGCTCTGATCCCCCACTTCCAACCACCCGCCTCCACTAAAATGCCAACGACTTCAACCGCCACCGACGAGATGGACTCGTACCCCGCCGAGTGCCTGGATCTCTCCAGCAGTCACAGCAAGCTTTGCGCACATGATGTTTTCTTCAGGCGAGACGTGGCCTCTCCGTTGGCCACATTCACACGCAGCATTTCTGTACAGCTACGGAGCAATGATGTCAAACTGTCGGCAGTCCCTTGTAGCCTGACCGCCAGCCACACGCGGCTGCCTTTCAGATGAAAGTCTAATGGTTGATATAAGCTTCTTGACGGGTACTCGAGCGCACCAAGACGGCCGCACGTCACTATCCACATGCGTCACCCCCTGCTGCAACCCTGCCATCCTGGCCTGAACTCATAACAATCAAGCGGCCCCTCCGTTGGCCGTCGCGCTGCCGGGCATGGCTACGGGGCCGCCTGGGGAGTCTGGCTGCCTTGCCGTAAGAATCTCCACGCCGTCTTCGGTCACGAGAAGAGTGTGCTCTGTCCATCTTGTCAGCACGAGACCCTCGCCATCCAAGAGTGAGTGCTGTTGCACGGGCCATCTCACCAAATTGAGCAGTGCGCTTGCCATCGATTGTCGTGCTGGTCCAGTTGTCTGGCCAGGTAATGTCCCTGTACTTGCCCAACGCGATCATGGGCTCGATGGTGAAGGTCATGCCGGGCTTGCACTCGCCGACGGCCTTGTTCTTGGCGTAGTGCGGCACGTTGGGGGCGCAGTGGAAGAGCTTGTTGATTCCATGCCCACAGTACGTGCGTATGACGCTGCAGTCCTTCTTCTTGGCCACCTTCTCGATGATGTTGCCAAACTCGCGTATCAGAACGCCTGGCTTGACCGCCTTGATTGCCTCCTCGAGGCACTCACGCGCGGCCTCGACGACGCGCACATTCTCCGGGTCGGCCTTGGCCTTGTCGCCGATGTAGTACGTCTCGTTGAGATCTGCGTGGAAGCCCTCGTGGTAGATGGAGATGTCGATGTTGAGGATATCGCCGTCGAGCAGGAGGCGCTGGTCGGGGATTCCGTGGCAGATGACCTCGTTGACCGACGTGCAGCAAGACTTGGGGAAATGGTTGTAGTTGAGCGGCGACGGGTACGACTGCAATCAGGCGTCAGCGTGTTCCTTAATCGTGTGCATTCATCTCTTCCCCGCCTCGCATCTGTCTCATGGTCTCCCTCTCTCTCTTTCCTTTCTCGATGTGCTCCGTCATGTTTGCAAGCGTGTAGGCACGCGCTGCCGCCATCCCGCCGGCAGACCACCCGTACAACTCGATCGAGGCATTGATGGTGCGCGTTACTCACATTTCTCTCTATGCAGGCCTTGTGGACGATCTCGTCAATGTAGTCGGTGGAGACGCCGGGCTTGGCGGCCGCCGCCGCGATGTCGAGGATCTCGCGCGCGAGGCGGCAGCTCTTGCGCATGGCCTTCTGGCCCTCGGCATCGAGAATCTCAATCTTGTTGCGGTTCGTCAGGGAGCGGCTGTATCTCGGGTTGCCGTCCTGCCACCACACGGGGTGGGGGATCGTCTTGGGCAGGGTGCGGTGCTCGGACAGAGGGTAGACGGGTCGCAGCGGGCCAGAGAAGGGGAAGCTCGGGAAGGGATTGTAGAATCCGGTAGCTGGATCTGGTGAGATTGCTTTCGGCGGGATGATGTGGTGGAGGATATTACTTTGCGTCTTGTGCATGCTCTTGTGGGTGCCCTATAGACGAAGGAGTCAGCACATGGCGGCGTAGGCGGTGCGAGGCAACGGGTAGGGCGAGTCCGTACCCAGCTCTTCTTGAAGCAGTCCTGGGAGCAGAAGAAGCTGTCCTTGAGGCCGAGCTTGAGGCAAGTCGGGCACTGCAGGGATCCGGCCTCGTTGCTGCAGTCCACCCCCAGACACTGCTTCTTGGCAGGCGGCTCGGTCATGGCGGACGAGTGCTGGCTGTGCTGCCCGTGTAGTCGTCTTTGGTACTGGCCGTGGAGGACGCGCGGACGTGGCAGCGCGGAGCAAGCTTGGATACGGGAAGCCGAGAAGTTGGATCTTGGTTGGATGCTCACGAGTTGTGCTCCGACGTCCCGCGGTGGGGCGCCGCCCGTCGCCGCTGGGTTTTTTCCTCGCTTAGTTAATTGTTATGGGAAGCTGGAGGCGGAGGCTGCCTCGTGCTGAGTGATGATTCAGGGACCAGCCGGCCGGGGCTTGCAGTGGCCCCAGAGGGCTCTGCAACACACCACTGCGTTCCGCTTTCGGAGAGCGTCCTTGCTGGGACAGACAGGCCCAAGACGAGACAATTTACCGGGTCGCCACCACCAAACGAGAAGTGACCGATGGCGCAAGGTTGGCAAGTGCTGTATTACATATGAGCAACTTTAATGCGTATTCGCACGTTATAACGTTTGTAGTAGCGCAATGTCCTTTCGGCGCTGCGCCGCCCTACCTTACGATGAATCGATAATAAACGGGTCTCATGTCTCTCACTCCCTCATAAGCATGTCCTCGGTTGGTTTTCTTCTTCACGAAGACGGACCTTTTTTCTTTCCTCTTTCTTGCACCAGGCGCGCCCTTGAGTTAGCAAGCCAGCGAAAACCCAGCCTGCGCCGGTGGCCCTGCACATAATGGAGTCGCCGCAAAAGACAGTCATTGTCGGCGCCGGCCCCGTCGGCTCGCTGGCCGCCCTCTATGCCGCTCGCCGAGGCCATCAGGTCGAGGTCTATGAGCTGCGGCCTGGTAAGTTGCAGCTGTGTTTTAACTTCATTTCACTTTCTCTGGCGCATTGCGCCTTTGGGCCGAGGCGAACAGCTTGTTCCTCCGGCCGTCTCGTCAACTCACGCGACTTGCGCAAACTCTGCTTTGTGACGGCCAGAGACGCAATCTTGCTCCCGAGGATCCCGACAACTCACAAGAAACTCGATGCTGACAATGGACACCAGACCTACGGAACCCGGGCACCATACCGCTCAACTTTACAAAGTCCATCAACCTGGCCGTCTCTGAGCGCGGCATCAACGCCATGCGACTTGCCGGTTATCCGACTCTGCTGGAGACGGTCATGGACGGCACGATCCCCATGCGCGGCCGCATGGTTCACGGCAAGGGCCCCATGGGAGCTTTGTTCGAGCACTCTCAGGATTATGATGCGAAGGGTCGAGTATGTAGTATCGCTCCGGCGTGGTGTGACAGAAACTTACTGACCGTCCCGCCCAACTCAGGCAATCTACGCGATTGACCGTTCAGATCTCAACTCGCGTCTCCTGGACATTCTCGGCTCAATGCCCAATGTTAAGCTGTTTTTCAACCACAAACTCACCGGCGCTGACTTCCGGACGTGTCGCGCCTGGTTCGAGGCGCGGGACCAGGGTCTCAACGGGAACGGCCGTCCCAAAGAGATTGAGATCACCTTTGATCTCATGATTGGCGCGGACGGCGCGCATTCAGCCGTGCGGTACCACCTAATGAAGTTTTCGCGCATGGACTACCAGCAAGAATACATTGACACAATCTGGTGTGAGTTTCAGCTCAGCGCACGAGAAATTGGACCCAAGGACGATCCTATGTCCAAATTCAAGATATCGCCGAACCACTTGCATATCTGGCCAGGCAAGGACTTCATGTTCATCGCCATTCCCAGCGAGGTAACTCAACCTCTACGAAGCTAGATGTGGAGCCGTCAAAAGTGCTGACAACGCCAACAGGACGGATCCTTTACGTGCACTTTATTCCTTCCGAGCAAGCAAACATCCGAACTAGAAAACGACCCGTCTAGTGTGCCCGCCTTTTTTGACCAGCACTTCCCTGGCGTCACGGACCTTATTCCGAGCGAGAGCCTCATCTCGTCATTCAAGGAGAACCCTCACCTCCCCCTGATCAGCCTCAAGTGCCGGCCTTACCATCACGGCTCTTCCGGCGTCATTGTCGGTGACGCCGCGCACGCCATGGTACCATTCTACGGCCAAGGCATGAACGCAGGCATGGAAGACGTTCGCATTCTGTTTTCGATTCTCGACAAGCACGCCGAGGTGTACGAGAACGACCCCAACGGAGACGTCGTTTCCGCCACCATGTCTCCCCTCCAGAGATCACAGGCGCTGGCAGAGTACTCAGTGGTGCGGGAGCCTGACGCCCATGCCATCAACGCCCTGGCTCTGCAAAACTACGTCGAGATGCGGTCGTCGGTCCTCTCCAAGCGGTATCGGCTCCGCAAGTTCCTCGAGGAGTTTATGAGCGTCAACTTTCCCAGCTTTGGATGGCACACCAAGTACTCGAGGGTCAGCTTCAGCAACGAGGGCTACGCTTCCGTTGTGCGGAAGAGCGAGCACCAGGGCACGGTATTGATGCAAAGTTTCGTGGGGTTGCTGGCCAGTCCTTTTGCTCTGACCGCCATCATCCTGGCCTACAAGCATCGCAGGTCCATACTTCCCTCCATTTCCGGTCTTTTTGGCTTTTAGTGCTACCTTCTCGAGCTGAGCAGCGCACCTGGGTCAAGAGAGGGCTCGGACTGTATACTACGCGCAATCTCAACTCCATGAAAGCGACCCTGGGTGCCAAGGATCACGGGTTGAAAACTTGAAAATTTAGCTCTTTCATATACCCTAATTACAGTGCAGAGGAGAAATAGCCGCTCAAAAGAACTGGCGGTGGAGGTGTGCGGCATCGAAAGAACCACGTCAGGAGTAGCGATGCATCGCACGTGGCTTGCCTCTTGAGGAAGGCGGCATAGATGCGCTAGGTACGACAGTAACAGCGCCGCGCAAATATAGAATTTAGTGTGGAAGTTGAATGACAAAAGTGGAAATGCGTTTCTTGTCATTAAGAATCTGTTTGCTCAGTTCTTGAGGAGGCTGCCGCTGGAAAGCAGCGAGCCACAGCGTTCGTGCAAGCAAGACGGCGATCTGTAAGGATAACCGGCGGATACCTTGCATGGCTGAGCTCGTATATCTCTCGAAGCCGCTCCAAAGCCCACATGTAATCCTCCTCATTCTCGCCGCTGAGGAATGCAAAGGCAATGCAGAAAGACCGCTGGCAGGCATCATGGCCAATAATATCGAGTAGAGGCATCTTGCACTCATTCGTTTTGTACGCATAGTCCAAGAGGGCTAAGTGCGGGTACGTTGCGAGGTGTGCCATTGATTCTCGATGAGCAAAAAAAACTGCTGTAACCCGACCTTGCTGGTCGCCCTGTAATTGTGAATAGAACCCCTGCTTTTGTAGCTCATTATAAAGAGTCTGCAGTGTGCTCCTGCCTTCGCAGAAGTCCCGCTTGATCTTTGCAATGCGGATGTAGCTATATTGCTGAGTGGCTAGGCTTATGCTCTGGCTCTCACAGATGTCTCGCTTGGTCTTTGCAATGAGGTTGTGGATATCTTGCTGAGCAGCTACGCTGTTGTCGTTCTGATGAATGTAGGTCCCGATATCCTTTGGCGCTATGCCGACATCAGAAACAGACCCGACCATGGACCTATCCGTCTCATCTAGTGTACGACGCACTGGACGGGCAGACTTTTGCCAGCTTGGCTCATGGTTGTGAAAAGCATGCCTAGCATCGGGTCGATGCCGTAGAGACCACACCGTCTTATTAAGGCTTTCCTTTGCTAGCACTGAGAAGGGGCAGAAGGTACCTCGCGTGCTGGTATTCCGTTTCCTCTCCTTTGAGGCGTCGGGAGGGCGGCTGCATCGATCACAGGCATATGTGACGATGACCCTGTTGCTTGTTGTTTTTTTGGACTTGCCCGTGACAAAGGCATAGCCTCGAGGCGCTGCCCAGGCATTGATTGCTTCGGCTAAGGCACCTCGGGAGGCGTAATCACCTTCGGGAGGGAGGCAGTCATCTGGAAATCCGCTTTGCGCATCAATTGGTTGCATCTTGACGTGGCTAGAATTCAAGTATTAAAGAGTGACTATGCGTCTGCAAAAGCATCTTGGCTTGGCTATAATGGCTATAATTCGAGTTATAAAGAGTGAGGTGACCATATGTCTGCAAAAGCGGCCGTGGCAGGCAGCTTTGGTGGCCGGCGGGGCTTACATAACCCGGCGCGGCCTTGTATGCACGGGGACCCGTGACGCCTATTGGACCCCGTGTCTGAAATTTTGGCCGTCTGCGATACCTTAGCCTCCAGACGACCTCGACATCTCCATGACCATCCCTGTCCCGCCTGCAATTGGGCAAAGTTGACGGTTCAAAGCCGTCGTCCAAGCCAACGGGAAATCAATTGCCGAAGCGAGAGACGAGCCTGTCGCGCACAGGTGGCTCGCAGACGTGTAGGTTTGCCGCCGCCATTTGGACTTGTAACCAACCTCGCCGACCATCATTGACGTTGCGCACCGACAGTTCAGTCGAG
Organism: Tolypocladium amazonense; assembly: GCA_024340795.1. Taxonomy (NCBI): domain Eukaryota; kingdom Fungi; phylum Ascomycota; class Sordariomycetes; order Hypocreales; family Ophiocordycipitaceae; genus Tolypocladium; species Tolypocladium amazonense. The sequence goes on along the minus strand of JALHCE010000236.1, from coordinate 81,268 downwards.
CGAGTCGCCCTCACGAGAGACCATCGAGCCGTGCTTGAGTCTCATCTACCCGATATATCATCCGAACTCGAAACGATTCAACCTCCGACTCGCCCCGGACGCGCCAGCCCGTCCACATCTCGCCCATCATGCCGTCCATCCTCAACATCGCACATATGTGCTCCCACCTGCAAAACGCCGCCAAGGCGCGCCTGGGCATCACTTCGATACAAAACACAAAGTACAACCTCCACCTCGCCCTCGCCTTGCACCGCTCCGGCTTCTTCTCCGCCGTCTACCGCGCCGGCGCCGTCCCGCCCACCATGGAGCAGATGGTCTCCCAGGCGCCCGAGGTCGTCACGAGCGCAAACGTCGCCCAGATGCGCATATGGCTGGGCATGAAGTACTGGGAGGGCAAGCCTGTCCTGTCCAAAGCCCACGTCATCAGCAAGCCCTCGCGAATCATGACAGCCAACGTCGAGGAGCTCGCTAGGCTGACTAGGGGCTTCCCGGCCAAGCTCAAGGGCGGCGTCGTCCCCGGGCTGAACTTGGGCGAGTGCATGTTCGTGTCCACGTCGCGGGGGGTTTTGGAGGCGAGAGAGGCTCTTGCGCGAAAGGTCGGGGGCGTGCTCATCTGCCGAGTATCATGAGCACGGGGCTGCACGGCGCGAAAGAGCGGATGTACAACCTTACCACGATACAATCATGTTACAACACTACCTTGGATCTTACTGTACGACTATGAAGGATGCTCCTGGCGCGGGCATTGGCTTTTAGAAGAGATGCATGAGAGAAGCGCGGATGAAGCTGTCTCGGGAGGAAGCAGGACAGACTTCAACCCGATTGTAAATCTGCATTTATAATAAGATACACTCAAAATCTCGCTTTTCACCCATGTTATGGCTTGTATCCTAGGTATCTTGGGTGAAGCTACATACTCCTGAACTAATTGCGCCAACGATCAAAACAAAAAGTGCAACCCACCACCAGAGGCATAGAAAGTTGTGATTCTGTGCTTGAAAGCCGTGTCTTTCACAAAGGGCTGCCATCCTTTGACAGCTAGCAATTTATTTGATCACATTGGCTGTTGCTAGTGATCATGCGACGTCAGCTCATCTCCGGCTGCTTTGGCTAATTGCTCTGAGCCGCTCTGAGGCTTGTGATCCAAGGATTCAGCTCCGCGCACAGCCTCAGTGTCTGCCACAACCATATGCTGCGACACGCCTTCGTCCTTATCTTCTACCGCAACGGGATGCTCAAGAACAGGCTCTTGCTTCTCTTCTTCCATCGAAACCTTGTTTTCTGCCGTAATGGCATGCTCAAGAATAGGTTGTTGCTTTTCTCCTTCACTTGACAGTGCCAGCCCATCATCCGATGCGCCATCGACGGTAGATCCTGCAAGAGGCTCCGCTGCAAATTCGTGCGCAACGTGGCTTACATCACTCTCAGAGTTCTTTGCTGGGTTGGCCTCTGTGCGGACTTCCAAGGCTGGCGCCTCCAGGTCCAGAGCTTGCTTCTCAAGTTCCAAGGCGGGCTCCGCCTGGGGTGCTTCCAGAGCAGGCTCCTCCTGAGGCGCTTCCACGGCTGGCTCTTCCTGAGATGCTGGTTCGTCAGGGGCTCGCTTTTCTTCCTCAGCATCGTCCGCGTGGTTGGCTTCAGGAGTGGGCTCGTCGGTCAGGGCGGTGTCCAGATGAGGAGTGGTCTCTGGCTGTGCGGGTGTTCGGATTAAATCTTCTTCCTGGGCTAGAGTGACAGCTTCTTCTGTCTCCAGGCATGCAGTCTCAGGTCCCAGGTTATCGACAGCCACTGGGTCATGAGCTAGCGCCAGAGCCTCTTCCTCCACCGGGGTCTTGGTCAAGTCGGTCTGTTGAGTTGTAGCAGCCAATTCCGGGGCCGCCTCAGATTGGGTCGTCGTGGTGGCGGCGACGTTCACTTGTTCCGGCTCAGAGGCGGCTTCCAGCTGAGGCGATTCTACTGGCGTATGGGCCTCACCATGGTCTTGGATAGAGCTGGCGGCTGAGTCTATGGTCTTGGCATTGTCTGCTTCGTGCGGACCCTTCTCAGGACTACGAGCCTCTGATTGCTGTGAGCTTGGCGCCCGAGGCCTTGGAGCTGCCTCAGTCTTCTCCGCCAGCTTCCTGGCGCCACCTCCTTGCCGTGAGCCATGAGAAGTCGCTGACGTTGACGGCCGTGGAGCCGTCTTCTTAGGAGGGGTCAAATGGCCCTTGTCCGCCGTCTTGGACGACGAGGATTGCGTTGGCCTCATCATCCTCGCCAGGAAACCCTCATCCACGTGGCTCTGTCGCTTTGCGGCGCTGGTCTCTGGCTGTGATGGCTTGCTGGGTGGAGGGCCTACACTGGGCCTGGGTCGGCCAACTGCGGACCCTCGTCGGTTGGCTTTTCGAGCCGAGCTTGATGTCGTGGACAAACTCGCGCGCGTGGAGTTGTTTGCGGGAGAGCCTGGGTCCTGCAGGCTTCCAGACTGCCTGGACAAAGACTGTCTCGGAGCCAGGCCCTTGGATACGGACGAGGCGGTTGGTGCCGTGAGCGAGGAAGGAAGATGCACAGGCTTGGTGGGAGACTTTGGCTTCGGCTTGACGAATCCAGTGTCACTGTGGCTCGCTGTGTTGAGAGGCTTGGCTTTATTTGCCGTGGTCAAGGACATCGGCTTGGACTTGGCTGCGGCAGTCGCCGGCTTCGTCACCGCTGCGGTCGTCTCCCGTCTAGGGCCCGGCTTCTCTTGTACCTTGGAGGTCGACTGCGTGTTGGTCTTTTTGGGTGCTTCCGCCGGTGACTTGTTCGCAGAAGATCCTTTTGCTGTCAAATTCGCCGTTTGCTTTGCAGCATTGGTACTCTTCGCAGGAGTCTTTTTTGGCACTGTCGCCACCGTCTTCGGCTGCGCGGCGGCAGAGCTGCGAGTTGACTTCACATCTCCCTTAGGTCCCCCGTTAGACGACTCAGGCATTGCCTCCTTGGTCCCGACACCTTCTGAAGTAGACTTTGTGGTCAAGCCGGCCTCCCGTGTAAGTGCAGCGGCGGGCTCCTCCTTACTCGGCTTCTCGCTTGGAGCGGCGCTCGGCTTGTCAGCAACACCGCCAACGTTTTGGCGGGGAGACTCGGGAATCGGCTCGCTGATGGACAGCTTGCTCATAGGCTTGGCGAGCTCGTCGGCAGATGCCATGGCAGGCCGGTCTGTGAAGGTCGAAGTAGATTCGGCGTCGGTGTCGATGCTCAAACGGCGTCTTGACAGGCTTGACTCTCCGCTCGGGTCTCTTCGGAGGCCCATACGGCCGTCTTTCTCGATGGCAACAAAATTCGTGCGGACTTTGGAGAGGGGCCGAGGGGATCCGGAGCCGTTGACGCCTAGGAAGCTTCTCGTTAGCACCACGACCCACAGCGTATGGATGTTGGCGTCGTGACCCGCGTCGCGTCCCTCGCGCCCGCCTTGCGACTACTTCTTGGCAGCTATGAAGCACCGGGTGGCAGGAGATGGTTTGGCGGGCTGGAAAGGGGCAAGGGAAACATGGCAGCTTCACAATGCGAGGCAGACGAGGCGATATTGGAAAGGGGGGGGAAGCAAGGCTTCGGAATGCCTCATCGTACCTACCTGCGGCGTTGGATATGGGGTTTGAGACACCAGGTGATCTCCCTCGATCTGGCGGGCTCGTGTCCCCTTTGTTTTCGAACATGGCTCTCAGATTCTTGACCTGGCTCATGGTGATGTCGCCGCGGGCCGAAACGCGACGCGGGCTTCGCTAGACTTGCAGAAGGTACTCGTAGGACGGCGGTGCGCGGGTCATAGGGTCGGGACGCAACGCAGCATGCACATGACGAGCGGAGAGGCGAGGAGGAGGCGATCAAGGGAGACGTGGTCAACAAGCGCAGGGCAAACGGAAACGAGTCGCGGTCGGGGGTACGAGTACGAGTATATGGAGCTCGACGAGATGCCAGGCCAGGTACCGAGACGTACCCTTTCCCCCCACAGTCCAGGCGCGGCACGACGCGGGAAATCAGGGGCTTCCGCCTCTGTGTCATGAGCGCGGTGGGGCCCAAAGGCCAGGTCACGGCTGTACAAGTACCCTTGATGCGCAGGCAGCGAGCCCAAGCCGGGAACCCTTCTCGGGCTCGCCTGCGCGCGAACGGGGGCCGTCTGGACACCTGTGCATCGCCGGCAGATCCCGTCCCGAGGGTCGCAGGAAGCGTCGTGGGTTCGCCGTCGCTGCTGTTCCCGCTGGCAACCGCCTGGGGCCGGCGCGCGGAAACAAATAAACAAACATGGGGTGATGCGGCAGATTGCTCATGCGCTTTGTACGAGCAGGCGTGCAGGGTAATTACCGTCATTCGCCTGAGCCACGCCGGACATGGCGCGGGTCACGATATTAGCGTACGTGTCTGGGTTCGACGTCTTATACTCGCGCTCGCACATGGAGAAAGATCTCCCAGGGAACAGGCGCGCTGCACGTCGAGGCGCGTTGCATTAGCGGTGCTGACGGGTTCCATTCTTGTTCCAACGCTGCAGCTAGTGTCTGGGGACGATGCTGGGAGCCCCTGAACCAGCGGGCTTCTAGACGCCAGGGTTTGGTTATTAGCCCAGGGACGCCCAAGCACCTAAACCGAGCTGCCGCTCGGCGCCTCGGAGCTCCAACCACGCCACCGCAGCGCATGACACGCCCCACCCGCTCCGGTGGTCGGCCCACGAAAAAGTCCCGTCATGACAGCATCGACTCGACTTGATCACCGCAAGACGACGCATCTCACACCCTCCTGAACGAGCATCCCGCACGTCAATTGAGCGCCCGCCATGTCGATCCGCACCCTGAGAATAGGTAACGAGACAATCGACCGCCCGGCCCGTCCCTTGGCTGCTGCCTGCTGACCTGACCGCGACAGGCCTCATCCCCGGTGACGGCATCGGCAAGGAGGTCATCCCCGCCGGTCGCCGCCTCCTCGAGGCCCTCCCCGCGTCGCTCAACCTCAAGTTCGACTTCGTCAACCTCAAGGCCGGCTTCGAGGCCTTTGAGCAGACGGGCTCCGCCCTCCCCGATGCCACCGTCGACGTGCTGCGCAACGAGTGCGACGGCGCCCTCTTCGGCGCCGTCAGCTCCCCGACGCACGCCGTCAAGGGCTACTCGTCGCCCATTGTCGCCCTCCGCAAGCGCCTCGACCTCTACGCCAACGTCCGCCCCGTCAAGACGGTCCTGAGCGCCCCCAAGCCCATCGACATGGTCATTGTCCGCGAGAACACCGAGGATCTCTACGTCAAGCAGGAGAAGACGCACGACACCCCCGACGGCAAGGTCGCCGAGGCCATCAAGCGCATCTCCGAGAAGGCCTCGTTCCGCATCGCCGCCATGGCCGGCGACATTGCTGTCCGCCGCCAGAAGCTGCGCGAGTCGGGAGCCCCCAGCATCCACCGCGGGCCTCTCGTCACCATCACCCACAAGTCCAACGTCCTCTCCCAGACCGACGGCCTCTTCCGCGAGGCCTCCAAGCGCGCCCTCTCCGACCCCAAGTACGCCTCCGTCAAGGTCGAGGAGCAGATTGTCGACTCCATGGTCTACAAGCTCTTCCGCCAGCCCGAGGATTACGACGTCATTGTGGCCCCCAACCTGTACGGTGACATTCTGTCCGATGGCGCCGCCGCCCTCGTCGGCAGCCTTGGCCTTGTCCCCAGCGCCAACGTCGGCGAGGGTTTCGCCATTGGCGAGCCTTGCCACGGCAGTGCCCCCGACATCATGGGCCAGGGCATCGCCAACCCCATTGCCACCCTGCGGAGCGCCGCCCTCATGCTCGAGTTCCTCGACGAGCCCGCTGCTGCCGCCAAGATTTACGCCGCCGTCGACGCCAACCTTGAGGAGGGTAAGCTCCTGAGCCCGGATCTGGGAGGCTCGGCCACTACTGAGCAGGTTGTCGAGGACATTCTTCGAAAGCTATAAATCCTTATATAAATAGATCATGTTTGGGGTATTCACGCCCATTTTGGGGCCTTGTTCATCGAAAATTTCCCAGTGCTTTGTTGGTACAAGTTTCCCTACTCTATCTTGCGTTCTTTTAAACCCAGAAGATCTATCGCCGTGATGCCCTCGTCTTCGGTCTAGGTACTGTCTCCGTACACTATTGAAAGCAATAGCCACTTGCAGCGGCCTTGCACATTGATACAGCCCAATTGTAAATCGTCAAACCTAGGTATTGTACAGGAGAGGGGTTGTCGCCATGTACTGCGTGAGGCCGCCCCGTCTGTGTCCGCAAAGCGCCTGCGACTTGCTTACTTCGTTCTCTTCGCCTCAAGCTCGGCCTGGTACTTGGCGACCAATTCCTTCCTGGAGACATTGTTAGAAATAAATCTACCAAGCAGCTAGAGGGCAACTTACTGAAGATGAGGAGGTGCTGGAGCGTAGTGGCTGAATTCCATGCTGAACTCGCCCTTTCCTTGAGTAGCCGCGCGCAGCTGCGAGCTGAAGCCGAACATGGCGTTCAGGCTACAGTCGCAAATCAGGGTAAAGTCCTCGCTTCCAATCTCCGTGTCGTGGATGGTAGCGTTTCGCTTGTTCATCAACATCAGAATGTTGCCTTGGAATTCGTTGGGCGCCGTGATGGTCGTCTTCATGAGCGGTTCCAGGACCTGGCCGCCGGCGTCGGGGAAGGCCTTGCGGAACGCCATCTGCGTAGCAAGGTTGAAGGCGTAATCCGAAGAATCGGTGACGTGGGTAGCACCATCGTTGACAATCATCTTGGAGCCAATGACTCGGTGGCCAAGCAGGGGTCCCTTTTCACAAACCAGATCGAATCCCTTGGAGCAAGCCGTCAGGAACTTGTCGGGAATGTGGCCGCCCACAACCTGACTCTCATAGTGGTTCTCCTCGGGCTGGTCATTGGGTTCGATATAACCGGCAACTCGGGCAAAGTCGCCAGGGCCGCCGCTTTGTCGCTTCAGGAGATAATCGAATTCGGCGCGCCGGGAGATGGTCTCGCGGTAGGCCACACGAGGCTGGCCCGTGATGCACTCAGTCTTGTACTCTCGTCGCAGGCGCTCGACGTAGACCTCCAAGTGCAGTTCTCCCATGCCCGAAATGATGGTCTCCTCGCTCTCGGCGTCGACGTGGACTCGGAAAGTGGGGTCCTCGCGCTGGAATCGATTCATGGCCTTGCTGAAGCTGTCCGCATCGGCAGTGCGCTTTGGCTTGATCGAGAGAGACATGACGGCCTCGGGGACGTACATGGACGACATGGTGTAGGGCAGGCCTCCGTCGGTGAAGGTATCTCCTGACGCGCAGTCGACACCGAAGACGGCGCAAATTTCGCCGGCACCAACTTCAGAAACGTCCTCCATTTCGTTGGAGTGCATACGAACGATGCGAGGAATCCTGACCTTCTTGTCGGTCCTGGAGTTGTACAGGTAGGTTCCCTTGCTGAGTGTTCCCTGATAGACGCGGATGTACGTGAGCTGTCCGTAGTTGTTCTCTTCCAGCTTGAAGGCCAATCCGACAAACGGCAGCGAGTTGTAGGGCACAAGCTTGACCGGCTTTTCGCCCTTGGACTTATCCAAAGCCGTGTTCTCAATCTCGCCGGGATTCGGGAGATAGTCGCAGACAGCATCAAGCATGGGTTGGACGGCCTTGTCAGCCAGGGCAGATCCCATCAGGACGGGGGAGAACATGCGGGCAGTCGTGGCGCGGCGGATGGCAGCCTTGATCTGTGCGTTGGTGGGCTCTTGCTCGTCGAGGTAGATTTCAGCAATCTCGTCGTCGACATCTGCCAGTTTCTCAATCAAGACTTGACGCTTCTCGGCAGCCAGCTGTTGCAGAGGGCCGGGGATCTGGTCCGAAACTCGAACCTTGGTTCCGCGAGGGCCCTCAAAGTACATGGCCTTCATTTCAATCAGGTCGACGACGCCCTCGAATTCGTCTTCGGCTCCAATGGGGATCTGGATGGCGGCGGCGGGCATCTTGAGCTTGGTGTTGATCTGCTCCACGGCTTTCCAGGGATTGGCGCCCATGCGGTCCATCTTGTTGATGAAGGAGATTCGCGGGACGTTGTAGCGCTTCATCTGGCGGTCGACTGTGGTCGTCTGCGACTGCACTCCGCTGACGGCGCACAGAATCATGACAGCGCCGTCCAGGACGCGGAGGGCTCGCTCGACTTCGATGGTGAAGTCGATATGGCCCGGCGTGTCAATCAAGTTGAAGTGGTAGGTCTCCTCCTTGCCGTTTTCCGTCTTTTTCCAGTCGCAAAACGTAGCCGCAGATTGAATCGTAATGCCCTTTTCGCGCTCAAGCTCCATGGAGTCCATCTTGGCACCGACAGCATCTTTGCCCCTGACTTCGTGAATGGCCTTGATCCGACCAGTGTAGAAAAGGACGCGTTCCGTGGCGGTCGTCTTTCCGCTGTCGATATGAGCCTGCAGCGTGTCGTGTCAGCAAGGGACATGTCTTGGTTGCGCAAGCGCAGCGCAGGGTTCTGCATACCGCAATGCCAATGTTGCGGACCCTAGAGAGCCGGGCGGCTTCTTCAGGGGCCATGTTGGCCGCGACATACTCGGGGGTCAAGCTCGCGGCGTCATCCTGAGCCTTTTTCAGACTGTAGCGACCACACGATTAGCCACTCCACCTTAGCGACAAGTTGGAACGGGGGCATCATACGCTTCCTGTGCGGCGCTCGAGGCACATCTCGAGGTCTGGCTAAAGGCCCGCACCGAGCGGCAGCTCAGGGGACAGACGGCGGCGGCCTTGAAATCCCTGGCCACGCGACCGAGCTTCGGTGTCTCCAACAGCAGTCGGCTGTTGAGCCATCGGACAGCCCCCAGCGCACTCATCGTGTGTGCTGGATGTGTTGGCGCAAAGTGCGTGTATGGCCTCAGATCGCACTCGCAGGTGCCCCCGGAGCGGAAACTTTTTTCTGGGGGTCCGGCCCGGGGTCGCGGTCTCACGTGCAGTCGCGATTGTACTTTCTACCGCTAGTGTTAGTGCAGTGCGAGCAGGTACCTGCACGTACCCGCAACGGCGCATCCGTGCCTCAGCACTTAGGGGCCCTCCTATTGGCCACTGGAGCAGGACGCATCGTACGAGTAATACCACGAGCATGACACTCGACCAACGCACGAGAAATCTGACTTCGTAGATATCTTACTCGTACTTCACGTACGGAGTACCTTTCGTACCTATTTACCGGTCTAGGCTGCCTATATACGCCGTCATGTACTCGTCACGTACTATGTAATGCGAGCATCAGTGTTGCTGCTCAGAAACCTCCGTTCACTCCTGCACCGTCCAACGAATAACTCATCTAGCAGTGCGCCGTACCCGTCCAAAACACCTCCCAAATGCCGCAGAATTTCGTCGACAAAATCGTGCAAATAACAGTGCATCACGAACCGTGGCCCCGGTATCAACTCCCGATAAGCATGTACACCATTGCTGCGCCCATGACTGCCAGTCCGGGGCCGGACACGGCGCTCTGGAGGACTGCACCGCTCTCTGCCTGGAGCCCCTTGGCGGCACTCAGCCCGGTCTGACTGGACTGCGGCGGGGGGCTGTTGCTGCCCTGTGTCGACACGGCCGTTGCGGACGGCATGGAGGCGCCGCTGCTGGCAAAGGCCACCACGTTGGTCTTTGTGGCGTTGAAGTCGGTCGCAGCAATGCCAATCTCGTTATTGACGAGGTCGTAGACGACGTATGCCGATCGCAGGAACGTGTCACCCAGCAAATATGGCGGCCCCGTCTGGTTCTGGATGCCAAACTCGCAGACCGTCTTGCCCTTGTAGGGACCCGAGGGAAACTTGGGGGCCGGCCCCGACGTCAGTGGCAGAACCAGCTCGTCCATGGAGACGTTGACGCGCGGGCCCTGGGGGCCCGTGAAGATAAACGAGAAGTGGCCGCCATGGTTCGCAAACGAGCATGGAATCACGGGCGTCTGAGCATCGTCGTCCCAGGCCGCCCCGACCTCCTGCCAAGTTTGCTCGGCAAGGTCCTGGGGCAGGTAGCTGAGCGACGTGCCGGAATCCAGGACAACCGCGATAGGGAGCTCGGACGAGCTCAAAACGTCAGTGCCACTGGAGCTAGAAGCCTGGAGCGAGTACATGTCGACGGCAAAGTCGGTGAAGTTGTTGACGCGGCGATTCTTGATGATGGGAAGCTTCGTCAGCTGGCCGACGTACTTTTCGGTGTCGATGCCGCCGAATAGGATGCTGCCGGTGCTCGCGTCCAGGTCGTTGAGCCACAGGCTGTAGGCAACCGTGTTGATCAATCCCGCCTGCTGCAGAGCCACGGGCAGGTTCGGGTAGGTCTCGCGCGTGGTCCCTATGGAGGCCTCGTTGTTCGCATAGCCCACGCCAATCAGGCCATAGGGGACCGACGTCTCGAGCCCAAGTCCCATGGTCAGGTTGTCGAGCGTCGAAGAGCCTATCTGGAACTTGTCGACGAAGTAGTCGCCCTTGGAGGAGCTGTTGTCCTGGTACGATATGTCAAAGAGGCCCTTGCCGACGTCGTCAAACGTGCTCGACTTTGAAGAATCAACTGCAGGCCGGCGGTCAGTAAGTAGTCGTTGCCTCGTCTCGCCAAAGCCTCAGGGCGTCTTACAGCTCCCCAACGGGCATCCGCCAGCGGTCTTGTTGAGACATATGTCGGCTTTCCCAGAGGGGACCCAGACATCACTGCTGCCGGTATCGAGCTGCAGGGACATTGTCTGGCCGGGACTGCCAACCTGAACCTTGGCGAAGTACCCCCCTATTTGCACGTTGTTGCTTATGGCGCTGTCGAAGCTCGAGCCGCGGCGGACCAGTCCGGGCATCTGGTCATGGCGCTTGGCGATGTCCCACTGGACCACCTGGGCAATGGCACCCGACGACAGGGCCACCGTCGAGATGGAGGACAGAGACAGCTTCATGGTGGCTGGCTGGGGTAGGTATCGGGCGGCTTGCGGCGGGACACACTGCTGGCAGGGCGGGAGGTTCAGCAGCTCGTCGCGGGGCCGTTGGCGACGAGATTCACGAAAGCACAACGGACGGGCGCAACGGGGAGCGGGCAGCGGCTAGTTACTTGTATTCCGCAGACCCCAAGGGCTTCCATGATACACATGGAATCTGGGGGGGCGCTGGGGCGAAGTCTAATATCGATCGAGGCTGAATTCGGACGACCAGGGACTTTGCAAGCCGGCCCCCGGGGCATGACTCGGGCGGGACTGGCGCCAGCTGAGGCGGCACTGCGATGGCAGCGGCGGAGAGCGTCGTCATCAGGGGCCCTAAGTGTACTCGTAGCTCCCGGTCGGAAGAACCGGGGCAGGCGGGTGGACGTGTCGTCGGCGGTGGAGGCGGCACAGCCCTGTTAAGCCGCAAAGCATAAGGAAGCGAGGCCGGCGGACTGCCCCCAACGGTTGGCTGCGAAGCTCGGCGCTTGTCAATGCGATGCCGGTTTTCCAGGCCAACCTCTGCCTCCCGCCCCTCCATCCAGCGCTTGTGCTGCATCTCGCGACGAGAAGGTGGGCTGCTTCTGCAAGGACAGGTGGTCGTCTAGGATTGAGGTCCAGAACGCCACGACCGTGTATGACAAGCGTGTGACACGAGGCTGAGGTGCATCCTGAAACCCCGGAGAGCAGGCCTCTTCGACGTATCCGTGCGTTCTTCCCGCATGTGCGTGTATCGCTCTGCAGCGGCTCTCGGGCAGCCCCAGCTCCGTGCGCGCTGCAGAATCCGATGCCTGTCGATGCCCAGACGGATACGCCCGCTGGCCCCGGTCGACGCTCCCCTCCGAAACTCGCCGTCTCGCAAGCGCCTCGCCTGATGCGTCTCGAGCCTTGCTTTTTGCGCTACGTACAACTACTCGTAGTGTTTGGCTACACGGCATAATGACGCTCTGCGATGGCATTCTCGGCACGCAGGCGTGGAGCCTTGGCTAAACCTTCGCTGGTCTCGCAAAACGTGGCCCCACACAGACATGGGGTCTGCCAGAGCAGCGTCATCCGGGGCGAATTTGCGTGGATGCGAAATCGTCTATTGGCTCGAGGCCTTGGCGACAAACGCGACAAGTTTGATACACGGGTTGGTTATGCGAATGCTGCGCCTCCCAGCATCGACGAGGCATGATTTGCAAGCAGGGACATGTTGATTCCATCTGCAATCTCGCGCCGCAGTCAGTGCGTTCACGATAGCCTCGTTCCCCGAGGCGCCCCACCGAACCCGAGTACCTGCTTGGGTAAACGCCTCGAGCATGAACTCGGTTGCAGCAATCCTTTCGCACATCGGCATCTGGACCTCGTTGGACCCGGATCCGAGGATGAGCTTCCTCTTCGAGCAAACTCGGCAATCTTTACGGGAGCTCTCTCTGCATAGCCACTGTGCGAACGGCCACATGAGTACGTACTTGGGGAAGGACTGCACTGCCCATATAGGGTGGACGGACCGCCGAACCGCTGTTCTGCTTCACCAGAAGCGTCTTGCTCGCCCGAGCCTAGCGAATCTCCCTCAATCTTGCGTAGCCGCTGAAGCGGAACCTCGGAGACAAGCCTCTCGGGAATTGCACAAGTGCATGAAGCAGCTGCTATGTCCACGGCACGCAGTCAATGTATTGCCGACGTAGCGCAGCGCAAATTTGACACCCGTTATGATCGACACGCCCGTCCCATCTCGGTGGGCTTCCGAGTCTGCCCTGTACAAATTACAAAAACGCCACGAAGCACCACGAGCACCAAGAATCGGTCCGTAGGCGGGCTCGGACAGTCTCGGGAGGCTCAATGCGTCGCATATCCTACCGACGAGTGTGGATGATACGGGCGCGCTTCGCGAACGTGACACAGTCGCATTGCTCTTTGGCCGTGGGCTCTGCGAGAGGCGGAGTCGTCAACGTACGCCCCCTTCTGGGCGAGCGTGGGCAAACTGGTTCGGCGACCTATGGTGATCCCAGAGACCCTTTGAAGGCGAAATTGAAGGACAAGCAGTTGCTAGGGTTGATTCGATGATGTGTTGGTTACACGATCGGTTGATGAGCTCAGTGACGCGCGCCTGGCGCCTATTGAGCGCGCACGTACTCCGTACTCGTGCTCGTATATTGGCGACGCCAAAAACTTGCGTCTAGGGTAGCTGGTTCGCGACGGGCGATGCGACGTCGCAATACCAGACGGCCGGATGCCCTTTGGGCAAGGTCTTTCATATTGTGCAGTTGTCATCTCCTGTATGGGATTTTTATTCTATGCACATTCATCGTTTCTGCGAGTAGCAATGCGATGCCACTATGTTGTGTTACTTGACCTCTTGTCGCACAAACTGTAAGGTGCATGACCTCGCTCATCGTGAACGGCCTCACAAGTCCATCCCCTTTCAATCCTTCCACCAGGCGATATCCACTCATCACATTCACTCACTACCTACATCGCTCGGGCTCACTTTGCTTTGAAGACTCACCCTCACTCTCAAGTCTCACTCATCCACGTGCCGTCCCGATCACTCGCTTCACACGATCCCCCAGCGTCACCCGTTCCCCGGCCCCGGATCCATGACCGACCTCCTCCGCATCCTCCCCTCGTTCCCTGCCGCGCCCTTTGCCGCTCTCCTGCCCGCCATTGAGCAGCAGGCCCTCACCACCACCGACCTCCTCGCGCTGCACCCCGCGGACATCGCCAAGCAGACGCGCCTCCCGCTGCTGGACCTCAAGCGCCTCATCGCCGCCATCCAGGCCTCGCTAGTCGACGACCTCGTCCCGGAGAAGCTCCTCGCCTCACCGGAGACGGACAGCGCGGTTGATGACGCCAAGGACGACGATGAGCAGGGGCACCATGAGCCGTGCGCGGCCATCAGCACACTGGACCCTGACCTCGATGCGGCCCTCGGAGGCGGAGTGCCCCTCGGCCGCATCACGGAATTCGCTGGAGAGAGCGGCGTCGGCAAGACCCAATTCTTGCTGGCGCTCTGCCTCGCCGTGCAGATCCCGTCACCGCGCGGGCCTGGCAAGCAGGCGCTCTACATTTCCACAGAGTCGGGCCTCGCGACGCGTCGCCTCGCTCAGATGCTCGCCTCCAGCCCGGCACTCGCAGGCCTCGACGCTGCCCAGCGTCCATCCCTTGACAACATCCTTAGCACCGTCACCCCAGATCTCGAATCCCAGGACCACATCCTCGAGTACCAGGTGCCGGTCCTGATATCCAGGCACAACATCGGCCTGCTTGTCATCGACTCGGTCGCGGCCAACTACCGTGCCGAGTTTGAGCGTCAGGGTTCCCATGGCTCTAATATGGCAGCCAGGAGCGCTGAGCTCGTTCGGTTGGGCGCCCTGCTTCGGGATCTCGCCCGGAGGCACAACCTCGCGGTCGTGGTGGCCAACCAGGTTGCCGACCGCTTCTCGTCGCCTACGGCCACTCGCACTATGCCACACAGGACCATCTCGGGCAGCACGCAAGAAAGCCCTCTAACCTCACGGAGCATGCCCCCTGGGGGACCCCTTGGTAGCACGCCCTCATCTTCGGTGCCCTTTTCATTCAGCGACGATGGCCCGCCCACGCCGCCAGCCCTTCGCCTCGACCACCAGCAACGGTGGTTCACAGGCTGGGGGGATGACCCATATGCCTCCCATGCCCTCAAGACGCCGAGCCTGGGCCTCGTCTGGTCCACGCAGATTGCCTGCCGCGTCGTGCTCTTCAAGCGGCCCGTCTATGGCCGGCGAAAAAGGGTTGCCGCGCCTTTGGACGCGGATGACGATGTGGATGCGGCGGCGCCGACGTTCAAGTCCTGGAGGCGGTGGATGAAGGTTGTATTTGCGCCGCATGTGAGAGCTTCCGGCCAGGGCGTGGATGGTGCGACGGAATTCGAGGTTAATATTGGAGGACTCAAAGCTGTTGGCTTGAAGACGAAGACCACGTCCGTTGATTCAGCCTAACTACTGCACGTACGGAAGTAAGGGCGCACTGATATGACATATCGCTGCGGCCGATTCACCCAAAGAAGTAATATGTCACCAACAGGACTCTGGAAGCAATTTGACGAGATAGAAGCTCATCCTAGCCTAATAACTCGGCATCTTAATACACATGACAAACACCCCAACGACCACCCATGCACTTGTCTTGTCCCTCAACAGTCTTGGAGGCCTCAGCTCGGGTGAGGAAACTCGTCCTCCAGCTGAAGACGAACTCCAACGTTCATGCTAATCAGCTCCTGCACCAGCAGCTTGGCTGCGTACGGCATGGACATCTTCGTCACCTCCCTCGTGCTCTTGCACGTGTGGCAGTAGCCCCGGTACCCGAACAGACCACACTGCTGGCAAATGTCAATGTCCACGCCGTCCGAGCTGATCATGAGGCGCTCCAGCAGAAGCTGCGAGGCTCCGTACGCAATCAAACAGTCGCGCTCCATTTCTCCCAGCCGCAGACCTCCATCCCTGGAACGACCCTCGGTCGGTTGTCGAGTCAGGATAGCTCTGGGACCCCTTGACCGAGAGTGCATCTTATCCTGAACCATGTGTTTCAGGCGCTGGTAGTAGATAGGACCGTTGAAGATGTAGGCTTCCAACGGCTCTCCCGTCAGTCCCGAGGTGAAGTAGTCTTTGCCCTCCCACGAGAAGCCATGGTCCAGCAACACCTGACTCATTTCTTCGACTGGATGCGACCGGAAAGCATCGCCAAAGCCATAATCCTTGCGGCCATGTAGAATGGATGCCTTTCCAGTCAGACACTCAAGCAGCTTGCCGACCGTCATTCGTGATGGAAAACCATGGGGATTCATGATGATGTCTGGCGTAAGACCGTTGTCGGCAAACGGCATGTCTTCCTGGTCGACGATGATGCCCACCACACCTTTCTGACCGTGACGAGAAGAGAACTTGTCTCCCAGCTCCGGACGACGGGTCTGTCTCGTCTGGACCTTGATGACGGTTGTGTCCTTTTCTGTTTGAGAAATCATGACCTTGTCGATGTAGGCGGGATCGGGGATGCGATATGAGACTGCCGAATCTCGATACTCGCTAGGTCCGCGATCCATGCCTATACCAGTCGTCGTGAGGTCCAGTGGCGTTTCCTTCTTCACCATCACTTCGCCGGACTTGACCCTGCATCCAACAGTTGCCAATCCATCGTCATCAAGAGCCTCGTATTTCTCTTCGCGGCGCTTCACGCCACCCAATACCCGGTTGACAGGGTCTCCTATTCGTTCCCTCCTTCCGTTGGGATACTTTTGCAGCTCTGTGGTATATTTTCGGAAGACCTGGCAGCGTCCAAAACCTCGATCAATGGAGGCCTTGTTCAAGACGAGGGCATCTTCAATATCATAGCCCGAGTACGACATGACGACAACTGTGGCGTTCTGCCCCGCAGGAAGCTTATCATAATGAATGAGCTCGATAGTCTTCGTGATGACCATGGGCCGCTGTGGGTAGACCAAGGTGTACAGGAGGGTGTCGATTCGGTTGAACTGATTGTATGCAATGGCTCCGATAGCTTGCTTACCCATGGCACACTGGTAGGTATTTCTGGGAGACTGGTTGTGGTGCGGGAATGGAATCAGTCCCGCCACGGCTCCGAGGAGAGTGAAGGGCTCAATTTCCAAGTGCGTTGTACTCTTGGTAACTTGATGCTCGTAGAGAGTGACGAGAGCATCTTGCTCCTCATTGACGTCGAGATATTCAACAATGCCGTTGGTCAAGAAGTCGTCAAAAGCAACCTTTCCCAGCTGCAAGAGCTTGAGATGCTCTGCCTTGAGCTTTTGCTGCCCGTTCTTGACAATGATGTACGGCCGGCAGATCCGACCCTCGTCCGTGGCAATGTGTACCGCATTGAAGTGCGAATTGAGGTTGATGCTGACGAAGGGCGAGATCCAACCGCGGCGACGCATGGTGCGAAACCTCGACGCAAACCTCTTAGGGTACCTTGTCAACGCAAAAGGTGTGCCGTTGACGTGTATGATGTAGGAGCCTTCCCGATGCATCTCGGCGCCGGAGAAGTTCCTGATTGGCTCGACACCTGTGTCGAGGGTGAAGATCCATCTCTTGATAGGAGCCTCGTCAATATTCGTGGTGATGTGGGTCATCAAAGCAAGGTTCTTGACGAGACCGCAAGCCTCTCCTTCAGGTGTATCGGAAGGGCACAGCATACCCCACTGAGACGGTTGAAGTGCTCGAGGACCAGAGACTTTTCGAGTCTTCTCAAACTGACTGCTGATTCTCGTCATCATACCGAGGGCGCTGATGTAGCTGAGGCGGCTCAAAACGTGCGTGACGCCTGCCCGGTTCATGTTGAAACGCTTGACACTCCAGTTTCCTGTCTGAATGGCACGGTTAATGCCTAAGCCGATGTTGTTGGCGTGATTGCTAATCATATGAACAGCATCGAGAGGGACCGCGCGGTTGTTCTTTTTGAGAAACTTATCGATGGACATCTTGACCTCGCCCATGAATCGTTTGAACAGATCTTCAAATAGGAGCGAAAGAAGTTGTCCGGCCAATTCCAGTCGCTTGTTTCCGACGAAGTCTCGATCGTCGACCAACTTTGGGTCTTGAGAGGCCATGAGGACTCGTCTTGTCATCATGGCAACGTATATGGCTTTCGGGTAGAAGTCCAGGCCCTCAATGGGAACATGCGCAATGACCAGGTTGGCTAATGCGTCTAGTCCTTCCTCGACATTGTTTCGGCGAACTTGCGGTCCAAATTGGCCTCGTCGTGAGCCCATCTTGACCCTTGCGCCAATGTATTCCAAGGCTTGATGTTGTGTGAAGACGCCGACCTTGGTCGCTTCATCAAAGTTGATCAGGAACTCGTCCTGATATCTGCCATCCGAGCCGGCTACCAGCTGCATGATCTCGTAATCGGACAGACCACCGAGCGCTTTGAGCACGATGACGATGGGAATGCCTTCCACAAGAACGTTGTGTGTGAGGAGAATCCTGTCCTTCTTCAATGTGACGTACGTCTTGGATTTTCGTTCGTGGGTGGAACTGGTGACCGAAGCCGAGATGATATTGTTCTTCTCGTCGGCCTCAACAATGACGCGGTTCTTGCTAAGCTGCTCCTGAATCAGGATGACCTTTTCCGTGCCGTTGATGATAAAGTAGCCGCCGGGGTCGAGAGGGCACTCGTTCATCGCCTCCATCTGCGCATTGGTTGCGCCGCCAAGCCGACACTTGGCGCTTTTCAGCATTACTGGCATGCGCCCGAGGGGCACGCCCTTTCTGACGATCTTTTGCTTGTCGCGGATATACGCAATGTCGACCAAGATGGGAGCGGCATAAGTCATGTCACGCAGTCGGCACTCCATGGGAGTGACCTCACTGCGCGACTTGGCATCGTTGTAGTCCTGGCGACGGGGCCGATCGACGCGGATGTCCGTGAACCTGTACACGATGATTAGTACTGAATTGGCACACTGATCAGATGCCAGCGTACTCGAGCCAGAAGTTGCTATCGACATCGCTTCGGATGGTGCGGTTGGTGCGCACAATGTCCTTGATTTCGTGCTCGACGAAGAAGTTGTATGAGTCAATGTGCCTTGTAGTCTCGTTAGCAACCTGTTGCAGACGGCGACGTTGGAGCAGAGTTTCGCGTACTGTTTCACAAGGCCTTTGGCATGTCAGCAAAACGGACCGAGACGCAAGACGCAGGGAAAACGCACCTTTGACCTTGAGGAAGGCAGGCAACAGCTGGAACTTGTCCTCTTTGGTAGACACGGGATCTGTGAGCTTCTTTCCATTGTAGAAAGGCTCCAGGAGGGCCTCGAAGCCGTCGTCCACCAACGGCATCTTGGAGGTCACCGCGAACAAGACATTTATGAGTCCGCGCGTCGAGGTGCTGGCACCGGCTGTTGCGAAGTCGCAGAGCGAATGTTGTCGCGATGCAGCTTTCGCGGCGACTTGAAAAAAGTCCAGAAGTTCAAGTTCTGCCCCGCGATAGGCATAGGCAGGTGGGGCGACCACGGCAAGCTGCCCGGTGGGCGACGACTGGCGGAACCCACCAAATCCATGAAACCAGGCACCTGCAAGCACTGTACCTACGCGTAGCGACCCCCCTAACCTGTAGGCACCATTTATCAGCAAGCACTGGCAAGACTGGGCAGATAAGATAGTGCTGCCATCACGTGCGGTCGACAACCTCATCAACACTGAACTAAGGTACCTTATTTACTCCGTACACTCAACCATATTGAACAAGTCGGAAAAGCACCTGCGTTGGTTGTGAGCGCTACGCCAAGGGATTACCGCTCAGTCAAGGCATACATACACCCACGATCGGCTCGGGAATGGCATGGCTTGGCTGACACCATGATGGCATTGTTCACGGAAACACTGAGCCCATCCGGCCGCTCCCTTTGAACCATTCTTTCGGCGCAACGAGTGATCCGTACATGGGCCAAGTTGCAACATGAGGGGGCCTGGAAAGAGCCGGCCAATGCCGAACCAACCCCGCCTTGCCCGCGCTGACCACAAATGGTGCGTTGGCAGCTGCGGTGATGTGCGCCAACGGTCGTGGAGAAAGGCCCAAGTGTGTCAGTGACCGTGGTTGGTGGCGGCGAGATCAACCTGATCAACGATGCACTGCTGCTGCCTAAGTAATTCCAGACAGCCCGTCGCTGCGGTCAAAGAAAGAAGACGCCGCCGAAATCTCCTTCAGAATTAACGTTAGCCGCCCTTCTACGCGTTTGTTTCAGTGGCAGGACTGGGCTCGTGACGATAGATCCCAACGAAACATATTGACTGCTCGTGATTACCCAAGACGACCTTTCCCAGCCTCCAAGAGGCTTGGTGTGCGTCAAGACATGGTGGGACGGCAAGACGGAACGTCGTGATCCAAACCCCACATCGCCCGGCGGCCAAATTCGACGACCGCTCCACTAGGTGCAAGCCATTTAAAAGTCGGTGAGCTGCAGACTGCAGAGCGGTGTCAGTCGCAGGGCCGCCGTGCTTTGCTGTAGAGCACTTATGTGAAGATGTGAAGGCAACGCCGGACGCCAGAGTATAGGGGTGTAAGGTGTGTTCTCGTAGGGCTGCAAACCTGGCTGCTGTTGTTTGTCTCGATCCGACCTAATCCCAGCACAAGGTGCTGGCCCTAGCATGGATGAGGTGCAGATACAGCTGCGAGCTTGCAATGGTCTTCACATCCCGTGCAGCGGTGATACTGTACGAGCGCCGTGCCATGCGGGGGCGGCCTTCGGATCCTGTCGCTGGTGGAGTGCATCCTTTCAAAGCCCTACGAGTGCTCCGTACGGACTGCCTTCTCGGGGATCGGAGAGCTGACCAACATGGAGAAGGTCCATTTGAGACGTAATGGCCGATGGGGCGGTTGGCTCTAAGTGGTGAGCCGCAGCTATTGCATGGTTGTTTCGTCTGCCATATGCACGCCATTCGGTGCCATTCCATGCTTAGCATTGAACTGGGGCTCTCGAGCCGGACTCTCGGCCGCGCGCCACCCTGATCACGCTTTAGCGGGCTCTTGATCCATTTACGGTCCAATGTAAGGTGGCTGGCTTGCATGGAGGTTGGCCATTCGAAAGCCCCCCCTGCAAATAATGACGATACCGTAGATCGAGGAGGAGGGGGGCATGAAGAACGCAGAGCCTGGACTGTTCAACTGGCTCGAGAGCTACGGCGTGATATTCAAATGAACGGCAGAAAACTTGTTCAACATGCATACAAAGAGGCTTCTAGGGTCAGCTCTGGAATTTCACAGCCCCTTGCCCGACAAATCGATTTCGTCAACCTTCGTCGTGTGGTGATCGACACCTGCATGTCGAGAGACAATCCTTACCACAAGCAGCATCTATGCATACGACCAGGCTTGGCAACCTGCCATCGGTCGGCTACGATGACCGTGACCCCTCTTGCCTGACGCCATGCAGCCTCGGGAATCCAGTGGTGGAAGTGGCGGGGGTGCGTTCGATGCCGTCGTCATGTGTAGGGTTACGCAAAGGAACATGGATGCAAGCTGAGATCAGAGTTGTAGGAGCAAGATATTCAATGCCACCAGGTCGGCCAAAAATATCGAAGAATCGGCACGCATTTCGAATGGCAATAATCCATACAAAGTACCTTATCTTGTATCAAGTGCGCTGTAAAGAACAGAATATGCTATGGCCAAGTTGAGGTGTGCTTCGCTTGTTCTGCGCCACTGCACTATCCGCCTTCTGACATTGCAACGGATATCTGCGAGGTTGGAAGGCTCGCTCCGAGAGAGTTGAAACGGCCCACTGAGTAGCGCGGCAAAAGTCGAGCATGTCTGGCCTTACTCATGTTAGGGCTAGAAAACTCGAGTTTCGTCTTTTGTCTGTTGGTGAATATGGGACATGCAGGGTCCTCGACTGACGTCGGTTGGACGGCGAGCATGGAGCCCATCGTCCAGTGGAGCTCAACAACAAGCGAATGACAGAGCGGGGACGCGATAGACTCCCAGAACCCTTGCCCCAACCAAAATGGACGGCAATTGACAAGTGACAAGCCTTGTCTTGAAGTGCTGGAGGAGCTGCGCAAACCGGAATTTGCTGGTACAGTACGGAGTACAACCCGCGGACCGGCATCCCGCCCAGCAAGAGCGAATCTCAGCGAATGGCTCTTCTAGCGGCGGAGGTGTCTTGGAACGGTTTAGTAAGATGCGCCCAGTTGCGGAACAGGGGCTGTCCCCGTTGCGCCAACGACAGATTGGCGTGCTGGGCTGGGACCTCGGTGCGGTGTGCGTAGGTCCCCTTTGGCTTGTAGGCGGCCCTGGCAGCGGACACCTCCGCCTTGGTAGCGCCCGTTACGTGACCAGGTAAGCGCTGGCCCTTCGCCAGCGGCGCCACCGGCTGTCACTGGCGCCGTGGATGGGTGCTTCCATTTCCAGGTCCCCGCTGGCTTAGGTGTCCCCTTTGGCCGTGGCGCGGGAAGCTTTTGGGTGCCTCGCCTTGTCGTTAGTGCTGAACCGGCCATGGGCCCTGAAGAGCTGGCCGCCCTCGTACTTTGTAATTGCCAAGTGCCGTCTCCTTGCTCTGCTTGACCCTTGTCTCTTCCCTTTGCACCTTTTCCATTGTGTCTGCGTCTTCACTACTCTCTTTGTCCGCGTGACGCTCCTTGTTATCGTCGTCGGTCCGCTGCCTGCTCGCGGCCGGTGCCCAAAGACGGCCAGCCCTGGCTGAGTGAGGTACGTGGAAGAGACGCCTCTGGACGTTCTGCTTGACCCCCCTCCCCTCGACAGAAGAGACGATGAAGAGCATGGACACATGCCCGTCCCTCAGCGGGCTCTCTGCGGTCGCATTCGTCTCGCTGGTCGCGCTGCTGGACTCTGGGGGCAGCAAGCGAGGTGCTCCGTATGCCCCCGAGTACATGTACGGCGCCAGCTGCCATGGGCGGCGTCCTGGGGCGCGTACCCCGGTACAAGCTCCGTACACCAACCACCGTCGGCGCTCGCGACGACGACCCTGCGAGAGCCCTCCTCAACCCTCACTGCCCCTGTCTGGCTCGCTGGCCCAGACCACCCCCCATGCCCACACAGACCGCACCGTCCCAGGCCTTCACCCCGCCTCCCATCGTCGTCTTTTCTGTTTCTTCGTCCTCAGTCCCCTGCGGTTCTCGCTGACCCTCGTTGCTTGCTGTCTATGCCTGCAGTCACCTAGACGGAGCCCACGGTGCCAATTCGGCGTGTTCGTCTTGTCGTCCGCTCCCCCCCCGACCTCCATCATGGACGACTTGCGCTTCCGGTCTCAGCAGTCGCCGCGGAGCGAGGCGCCCATGACCGGCTTCATCTCGCCTCCTCGCAATGGCGCTCGTCTTCCCCAGCAGACGCAGCCGCAGAACCCCCACGACCCGCGCTCGAACATGCCCCGGCGCTTCACCACCGACTCGGGCCGTGTCCCGACCCTGTCGTCCATGGCCTCGGCACTGACCTCGCCCCAGCGTGGTCCGGCCATTGATGTGTCCCAGGAGTATAATGTCAGTCCTCCCGTCTCTCTAGACCCGCTGGTCGCTTGCCTCTTTTTGTCGCCGCAGCATGGTCGTAATCCTGCCATCAACATTGGCTAACGGCTCGTGAAGCAGACGTTGCATAAAGTCCAACTGGTACGTGCCCTGTGCATACCTCGGCGACGAAGCCATCGCCCCGAGCGAGAATATGGACCGCTGCAAACCGAACCAAGACGTCTTTCGAAGCTGGCGTTCTGTACGGTGGTAACAATGGTCGGACGTGGGCTAATCACCCTTCCAGATAGAGCAAAAGAAGCTGGAATATGAAAGAATTCGAGAACAACGGCGACGTTTCGAGCTGGAGATGCAGAGGCTAGATCAGCAACAGAGACGGGAAGCGCACGAGCTGGCGCAGATGGAGGAAGAAATTGGCAGACTCGGAGGCCACCAGTCTGAGCCGACAACGCCCCCTGAATATCGCGACAACTCGGGCTTTCCCTCCATGTTCTCGCGACCGAACCGCTACTCGACCTCGAGTCTCGCATCCCCCCCGGCTTTATTCAACAGGCCAGGTCGTTCCGGATCGCAGCTAACGTCTCCGCCGTCCGGCCTGATGCAGCACCGGTACGGCTACGAAGAGCCTCTGCCCTCTCGATCTGTCCCGACCACGCGTCGAAATAGCGATGACGAGGAAAAGGATGATGCTGTTCGTCAGGATCCCTCCAGCCACCGGTCGACCAATGCGTAAGTTCCGTATCTTGTTTGTGCGCGTGTTGCCCGAGGATGTCTATCCCCTTTGGTGTCCGAATTGCAGTTGGTGTTCGGCGCGACCCCGAGTCCCAAGGAGCGACGTCTCCAGACGCAGGGGATTCATTATCGCTCTCCGATGGTGTGTGTCCTAGGTGCTCCAGATTGACGGGAGAGTTCTCCGTCAGCCTGCTTGACAAGCACTTAGCAGTCCAAACCCTCACAAGCGAAACAGCAAACAGTTGCTGCATCCAAGGGCCTTGTGTTGACCGCCTCGGGACCTCAGTTCCTTGGTGCAGAGCTGAAAGTTTTAGCACTAACCTCGCCACCTGGTCTCCTATCCATTCAGTTCTCTTCATGAGGCCTGGCCCGTGTCTCGAGTGAGCAGGGATTCACTGCACCCAACCCCCCTTCTGGAGCATCGTATGCACAATAGGCACCTTTCTGAGAACGACTATCTACCCGTTGTGTTTGCCTCAGTAGGCGGCCTTTGTCCATCACATAACCCTCCACCTCCGCACCTTCATTTGTACCACCACTTTTCTTCATCTCCGCCGGCACACCTCTCGATTCGAGCAACTTATCCTCTTATTTTTCTTCTAACCGGGTTGGGGATTTTATTCATACGCTGGGACTTGACAATCGTCTTTTTTTGATGGGCGCGTGATAGCACGCATGCGCACACTACCCTGTGCTTCTGTGTCGACTAGCTGCTGTTGCCTCGTTCTATTCAAGGTTACTGATCTCATTCAATTGCAGCCTTAACCGATACTCGATGCCTGTGACGAGATCGAGAAACGGGCTCTACGACATGAATCTCGACCAGACCAACACCACGCGCTTTCTGTTCGGTGACGATGAGCCAAAGGCGCTATCTCGCGGCCGAACTCCTGACGACAACTTCCCGACTCTTGTGAGGCGTGAAGACCAAATGGTAAGAGATATCCCCGTTCCCGTCTCACGGCTCTTCCCTTTCTGTACGAGCGAATGCTGCATCTCATTGTGTTAGCGGCTGCATTGTGATATAGCTAGCTGGCTTAGCGTGCTCGGTGTGGGCCGCTGAGGTACTGGCGACGCTTGACCACCTCAGCCTGTTTCTGAGCTGTTCGGTCGGTGGCTGTTTGACAACTCTGCCTGAGCCCGCTTCATCCCCCTTCCAACCTTTCTCCCTTTGACTTGCTCCGTCACCCAACTCTGCGCGGCTTGCATTTCTGCTCTTCAGTCTGTTTACCGCTGCATGGAGAGTTCTTGTACAGGCGCCGTGTATCCCATCGAGTTGTGCTATTACTTTGCTTTTCTGACATTCTCCGCTCTTGTCCAGCTCTCTGCGTCTTCTGCCGCGCTCGATCTTGCCCTGTCCTCGTCGCCGCATACCGAAAGCTTTGCGGCTAACGGCTGGAACCGTGTTAACCGTCATCGTACGCAACAGAGC
The DNA here is from genome assembly GCA_024340795.1 of Tolypocladium amazonense. Taxonomy (NCBI): domain Eukaryota; kingdom Fungi; phylum Ascomycota; class Sordariomycetes; order Hypocreales; family Ophiocordycipitaceae; genus Tolypocladium; species Tolypocladium amazonense. The sequence continues at coordinate 56,278 of JALHCE010000236.1, read as the reverse complement.
CTGTCGTCGATCAACGGTTCTGCCTCCAACTTGGCTGGAGACATTGCAACCATCGGCAGTCGACCTGCCTCGCTTCGTCACTCCCTTGATCTTAAGTACATCTCGGAGAACACGACGGACACCACTGGCGGCATCATGCCTGCCCAGAACAACCACAGCATGCACAACACTACCCCGCCAAGACTCCAGAGCTCGTTCTCCGCCAACGACGTTCCCACGGTTAAGAACCCTTCGGGCGCGCCCATGTTGGTCAACAATGCCAACAATCACGCCCAGCAGCACTTTCACAACCACAACGCCAGCATCGGCCGCATCCCTGCTGGAGCGATGCCAACCCGGGGACATACCCGCGAACTGTCCCACGATAGCAACGTGAACGGTGTTCGTGAACAGACCAACGCCTACCCATCGATCCAGTCGGCTCTTCAGGCGAGTGCCGCGCCGTTCGGGCCTAGCATCACGACTGCTGCGCCCATGACTTCGGCTTCAGCCGTGTCTTCCCCAACGGGCACCGCCTCAATGAACCAATTCCATGGCTTTTATCCACCCACTGGATATTCCACGGCCGGTGCAAACGCTGGAGGCAACTTCGGGATGCCAATGCTCGCTGCTGGCATGCAGCAGATGAACATTAATGGTGCTAATGGAGGCACTATGTACCCTCCTCAAAACTACACTGGGTACGGCTCGATGCCATACGGCCAGGGAAACCAGTCTCGCGACAGCCAGGCGCGCGTGATTCAGCACCGTCGCCAGCTGGATAATGAAGGTTGGTGGGCGTGTACAATCTCGTGGGGTTCTTTGCTGACTTGACTCTGCAGCTATGTCGCGCTATCACAATATGCCCTTGGAGTCGTTCCGTGGCCAAATCTACGAACTGTGCAAGGACCAGCATGGTTGCCGTTATCTCCAGAAGAAGCTCGAAGAGCGGAACGCGGACCAAGTCAACGCCATTTGGCTCGAGACTAACCAGCACGTCATCGAGCTCATGATGGATCCATTTGGTAATTATTTGTGCCAAAAGCTCCTCGAGTATTGCAATGACGACGAGCGCACCGTCTTGATCCAGAACGCATCGCAAGACATGGTGCGCATCGCCCTGAACCAGCATGGAACCCGGGCTCTGCAGAAGATGATTGAATATGTCAGCACCGGACAGCAGGTTCGGCTGATCATCGAAGCGCTCCGGTTCCGCGTCGTTGAGCTTATCCAGGACCTTAATGGCAACCACGTCATTCAAAAGTGCCTCAACAAGCTCACGGCCCCTGATTCGCAATTCATCTTCGATGCCGTTGGCAATAATTGCGTCGATGTGGGCACTCATCGACACGGCTGCTGTGTGCTCCAGCGCTGCATTGATCACGCCACCGGCCATCAGAAGTCGTGGCTTGTGGAACGCATCACCGCTCATGCCAGAGTCCTCGTGCAGGATCCATTTGGAAATTATGTCGTCCAATACATTATCGACCTGAACGAGCCGAGCTTCACAGATCCGGTCGTGCAGTCGTTCAAGGGCTGTATCGGTTCGTTGTCTCGCCACAAGTTCAGCTCCAATGTGATCGAAAAATGCCTGCGCTGCGCTGGACCCGAGTCAAAAGATATGATCGTGGACGAGTTACTTGCGCCTCAGGAGATCGAGCGCCACCTGCGTGATTCGTTTGGCAACTACGTTATCCAGACAGCTCTCGAATTTGCTACGCCTCATCAGAAGTATCGCCTGGTTGAATGTATCCGGCCGCTGCTGCCGCAGATCCGCAACACGCCGTACGGACGGCGTATCCAGGCCAAAATCTCTCTCTACGACAACCGTGGGAGCGCTGCTTCCAGTGGCCAGGCCACTCCAGCCGACAACACACAGGGTCAGATCCCTATCAGACCCGGCCACTCGCGAGGCGCGTCAGGAGGCGCTCCCATGTTGCAGAGCAACGGCCTCACGAATGGAGGTGGCATGGCGGGACTCAACAACCAAGGCCTGCGCCAGGGCGTGCCTTCGTATCCCAGCAGCACTTTAATGACTGTCCCGGGACCATCAACCTCTGAGGCTGTTCAGCAGCCCCCCGTTCAGCAGCCATCGGTTCAACAGCAGCCACCAGTGCAACAGCCACCTGTTCAGCTTCCCGTCCAACAGGGTCCTCCGTTCAACCAGATGGCTGCAGGCAACTACAACCCGGCCCACTCTGCCCACAACTCGACGGATGCCAGCGAGCAACGCTGGGTGTAATATATTTCCCCTTCCAGTGTACTGCCACCCAGAGCATGGCATGCCTGTACAACGATCTTCGTCCAACAATTCTCTTCACTTGTCACTGGGAGGCACTCAATCTCATGCAGCACGGTTACGACACTGCCATGACCTGACGACTTTCTTCTTGCTCCGTTGTTTTAACTGTCTCACCAAACAGCCCGAGAACGCAAACTTGCACCGCGACCAAAATCTCTCAATCCGACCTGCACGGCACCTTCGTTGGTGCTTTGTGTGTACATTAACCAAGGACGGGAGTTTTCAAAACAAAAGTTGACGCGTCGCATGTCTCCTGCGTTAGAGTGGGCAGACCGACCGACCGCGCTCTGTATGTGTACTAGGATCGTCACGGAGCTCCAGCGGCATTGACGAATCTTCTTTTCTCCTTCTCACCATTTTGTTTTGTCTTTGTCTTTCAATCTTCCTCTTCCTTTGCGATTTGGCTTTCGCGATTTCGTCTTGCACTTTGTGCTTCGCGTTGATCTACCCGCGCAAAGTGGACTGGGCTGAGGGATTTCATGACTTTACGGCATGATTGTCACGACGCCTTGGATCCAATGTGGCGGTTACGAGCTTTTGCCTTGGACGTTCAAGACCGTCTTCCCCGGACTCGTTGGCGCGAGCCTGGGCGAGAGAGCTGCTCCCTCGATTTGGCAGAGCGCGTCTACACGCACACGTCGGGGCTCTCTCCCTTGCGCCGCCCATTTCCCACCCCCTTTGGTAGCTCTTCGACCTGCAGCGATGTCGGCATGGACTGATTTGGAAGGATGGAGGGGACATCGGGGGAAAGGAACATGAGCAGTTTGGGAGCTGAGGGCTTAGCAGAAGCCTTGGTTTTTGCATGGGCATTTGTATTAGTTTAGAGACAAAAACATCAACCGTGCTTCGCTGAGCAGCGCCGGCATTGGCCGCGAATGATGCATGCGTGACCCCTCTCTTGAGTGTCTTGACCTGGAAGTTCCTCGTGCTGTGTCTATCGAGGCTAAGTATAGTTAGTATGGGTGATTGCCAGTCGGACAAGCTCTCTCCCAAGATTGGGTCTGTCAGAGCCGACAACATCGCAATGCAGAAGTCGATGTGCGGTAATCAAGCCACGCATTTTTGGGCGTCAATAGTGGACCCTCTTGTCCGTGAAGGAGTCGACTTTGCACCACACGCATATACCTCTTTGGGGCGACATCACGCAAATCACACCAGCGCTTGAGGTTCAGTCACAGCGTGCCGTAGATGTAATCATTAGCTACGGAAATGATGTTCCATTCCAGGATTCCTTTTTGAAAACTACCAAACGTAAATGTTCCCAGTACCCTCATCCACGCTGATTCCAAGCACGCATGCAATGCCCAAACCAGCACATCCGCACCAGGGAGTAGTATGCACCCAACAAACGCTTCACCACGGGCGAGGCGCTTATCGGTAACGCCACAGGGACAGGGTGTTGTGACGCTTCCAGGTCTTTCTGCGGCCGGCCTTGGTCTTGTTGTAACGGTGGCCCTTGTTGAGACCGCGGGACTTCTTGCCGGTGGCGGTGAGGCCACGGGCCTCGCGGTGCTTGTGGACGGGGTTGACGATCCAGTTGATGCGGGGATCGATGCGGATCGCCTTGTGCTGGGGGTCGACGAGGATGACCTCGTAGTACTTGTAGGTAGAGTCCTGGTTGACCCAGTAAGAGTTGAGGACGCGCAGGTTGGCGCAGCGGCGGCCGACACGCTCCTCAGCGGTAGCCTTGAGCGAACGCTGGTACTTGAGCTGGTTCACACCCTGGTTGGTGGGCTTGCCTGTAGTCAACTCCAGTCAGCACATGCACAATTCCTCGCGTCGACTGCTTCTCCAATACAAGAGGCCCGGCCTCCTCAATTGATCTTGTGCGACGTACCATAGGTGGCACCCTTGGGGACGGGGCGCTTGCGGCCACCACGGCGGACACGGACGCGGTAGATGACATAGCCCTGCTTGGCCTTGTATCCGAGACGGCGAGCCTTGTCAGGGCGCGACGGGCGCGAGGCGCGGTGGATGACGTTCAATTGACGGAGCTATATTGATGCACTCTCAGCAAATGTTCAACGAGTGTATAGCACAGACGAGCGTCGGCAGCCGCAAACTCTTGTCGCCGTTTTCCCCGATTTCGCATCCCAATCGAGATGTGTAGCGGTCGCCATCGAGGGAAGGAATTTCGGGCAAAGAGTCTTCGGCTGTCTCGCTCGTCCACAACTTGGGTTGAGTGTTGGATTCTCATCGTACCTCCCAGCAGCGCACTCGGAGAAGGAAGCGCATCACATCGGACTGCTTCTTCTTCTGAAGCTCCTCGACATACTTGAGGGCACCCATCTTGGCTGTTGCGCGACAAGTCAAATGTCAGCCGGACGACAATCCTTTCGTCGAAGGTCAATAGGGAGGCGACATACCGGTTGTGTGGTGAGAGTCCTACGGGGGGTTAGTTGTCGTGGTGGGAGGAGTCGAAAATTCGAGGAACTGCAAAATCCCGACGACGAAGAAAATTGCGAGCAGTTTGTGGGTTAAGCGACGCACTAGCCCTCTTTTGGCGTTGGCGTGGTAGGACTTGCCCCTCACTGCGCCCTCGTATAGTGGAGGCTGCTGAGTCATCAAGGTGAACCGCCCGTTCACCGAGAACCTCACTCTGGTCGGTCTAAGAGTATTCGACGCTTGACGTCTCGAGCACACGGGGGTGTCCTGGAGAATACGGAGTACAGCACCATGTCAATCAAAGCGGTCCAAAGCAAAAAGCCAATCGCCGTCTCTCTAACAAATCGTCAAGCAGTTGACAAATTTCTTCCTTTGTTTGCTGCCGAGGCCGGCGCTGGAGTCCAATACTCTGGGCCAAGCCTAATTCCGAGCCAGCCGTCTTGACCGTGGTACTGTATCAATCCCCTGAGAATTGACCCGTCAGGATTCTTCTGTACTTGGCAGCAGCGCTACGGCGCCCGAAAATGCCCTCAAGAGACCCTGAGCCACTGTTCCCCATTTCTGTTCTCCCTGGTCTAGCGTCGTCTCAACCAGCAGCTCCGATGCTATGGCTCCGATGTCGTCCATATCCCGGGTTGAATCCTCGGAAGATGTGCCGCTGGCGTTGGGCATGATGATGTTGCTCAAACTTTTGAATGAGAGACCTAGAGCAGCTTCGTTCAGGGCTCTGAGGTCCTTGATGTCCTGTTCCCAGAGAACCCAAGTTGGCCGTTTTACATCCGTCGCGCGTCTGTTGACGACATCGTAGTCTGTGAGTGTTGCCTCAAATTGCGCGAAAATGCCTTGTACTCTCTTGTGCACGGTGTTTTGGGTCTCTGAGACGATCTGAACGTTCGGGGCCATGTACGGAAGACATGATGCACTGTCCGAGGGCAGATACTCCGCGAGCAGTCGCTGCTCAACGGCTGGCCTGTGTGCTCATAGTCAGTACAGTGTGGCCGGTCCTGTGAAACGTTTCTCACAATTCGCTCTTCAGCGTCTTCTCGATGAGAGTGACGGCTGCTGTAGTCTTCTTCCGAAAGTCCCTCTTTGTGTCCTTGATGCTCTTGGCACCCTGCTTGGATTTCGCGAGGAATGCCCTGACCAGTTAGCATCATCGTCGGTGTTACAGACACTACGATAGGAATCTCTGCCCGCCTGATGCGGAAAGACCACTTACTTGCTGCTGTTCCGTCCTTCATCAACGCTTTCTTCTGCTTGGCGGGGCTTCTTTCGCGCCCGACCTGTCTTCGGAGCTGCACGCGCTCTTTTCTTTGGAGCAGGCTTCGCCTCGGGCTCTGTACTGCCGCGCGGCGCGGCTGGTGTGGGCGTCAGTGCTTCCGTCTGGGTATCGTCGGTATTGTCGCCTTGATGGGTGAGACGTATACCCTTTGCCACTTGGCTCCTCGTCTTAGGCGCCATGTGACCCAAATGCAAGCGCGTTATCAAGCTGTCGAGTTTGGTAGTGATATAATCATTGATACGGTAAAAATGTGTCGTCGGCCGAATTAGCCTCCTCCCCGCGTGCGTTGTTGAGAGTCAAGTTGCGGCACGACAGCTACGTCGGTCATGTGTTTCCGGGCGTTCCTTCCTCGCGCAGCGGCAAAACCCCATCAGCGCTCCCAGACTGAGCCTCGAAATGCAGGGCCATATCGCTGCCGTACGCCCCTGACACTACAATACTAAGTCGTAGCCTGAATGGCGGTCCACTTTGATCCAGGAAACCGTTCGTTCGTAGCTGCCTAAGGTAGGTATGCACCAAGATGGCATACAATCACGAGCTGTCGCACCACGACGCCGCCAGACTCTTTGCTATCTCTCGTCTAGGTCATGATGAATTTATTCTGAATCTCTTTAACACATCTCCAAAGAGCCTATCAATGCAGTTCAGAAAACACAAAGGTCGAAGAAGAAGAAAAAGAACCCCTGACCGTTCGAAGATGATCTTTTTGTCATACATGCCTTCAGCCTTACCCAAGCCGTCTCCCTTTTGGTTCATATTAGCTACAGCGTGCGTGTTGTTTACTCAAGCGTCTCTGTCTATATATCAGCCGTTTGAAGCGAAAGCAAAACCACCCCCGTCTCCCAAATCCTGATCCCTGTCTTGAGTTAGTTGGCTGGGCGCAGTGCCTCTGAAAACATGTCCCAGCGAAAAATGACGAAAGCGGTGAATCAATAACAATGAATATGCAGACCATTGAGCGAGTGTGGAACTGGCAATGACTTGCTCTTTGAAGGAGAAATCGAGACGCCGTTTCAAACGACAAGTCTTCTCACCCGATTCTCGAGATGAAAAAGCATAACGCCATCCTTGCAACCAACACCTAGGCTTGCCTGAAATCCCATCGGCAGTGAGAAGGTTGATGCAGTCGAAACACGTGAAGGGGCATGAAGGCTTCTGGTCTGGGCAGACCAAAGCCCCCAATTTTGACAGATCAGTGCGTGTTCAAGGATAGACCCTGGAAGGCTGCGGACCAGTCATTCTGTGGAGAGATGGGCGAGATACCCTGGGAATGAGGATTCGGGCTGGGGACATTCTGCGAGTTTGGGAAACGTTGGCGCATTGAGTTGAAATCTCCTGGCTGTGAGTATCCAGCATTCGGAAACCCCTCGAGACCCGGTGAGAGACTGGGGGCATACGAAACATTGCCACGCGTGTTCCCAAACGCCCCGCCAGTGCCGTACGCGTAGTTGGACGATGCGTAGCCGGAAGCCGGAGAAACTTGTCGCTCTCCCGCAAAAGGCTGGTTGAAGGATGGACGGAATCCTCGAGCAACCTGCGGTTGTTGGCCGAAAGCTTGAGGCTGCTGTTCCTGAGCCTGTTGACTCTGACGGCGTTCTCCCCCACTGCTGGACGTACGCCCAACACCAACAGCACCAGGACCAATGCCGCTGGGAGCCTGGATTCCCAGCGTTGGGCTGGCGAAGGATGCAGGGTTTATCGCCGACATCCAGATTCTAGTCTTGTAAATCTTGAAGAGGTCGGTAACGAGAGAGTTGAAGTTAATATACGAGTCGGCGAAGTAGTAGAATGTCAGTTTCTTCCAATCCCTGTTCGCTTGTTAGATGACGAGTTTTTCAGCGAAGGCCGGGGGGTTACATACATCTGAAATTCGGCGTCGAGGATTTCCATGTTCAAGCCGTGCTCCTTGACTTTTTGCATGCAGACTCGCTTAGCCTTGGCTTCCTGGCCCTCCTTGTCCCGCAAAGACTGGACCTCGTGGTTCTGGGCAAGGCGTTTTATGAGCTTGGGTCGAAGTTCTCCGGCATTGGGCTCCTGCATATGATGCTGGCTTGGGGGCCCCATGCCACCGATGGCGCTACCTTGAAGACCGCTGGAGGAGGCCATGAGGCCACCGCCTGTGCCCTCCTGCGCTGCCGCGGCGCCCTGAGAGTACATCATGAGCCACTTGTAGTGCTCCTCCGCGTAGTGCTCTTTCATTTCCTTGGCCGTCTGCCAATCGACGTTGTCCTTGGCAACGGTTCCGAGGTCAGTGCCGCGGTCGGCTTCCACAATCACCAGGTCACCTGGCTTGACCGTCAAGCCGGTACCCTCTTGAATGTAGAACACATCAGCCCTTGCGCACTTGAACAAGACTACATGCAGAAGCTGGTTGTGTCTCGGCTGCGCCATGCTGTAGACGTTGCGGTGAGGGGACGGGGCTCTGTTGGAGTATTGACCCTGCAACCCATACGACGACCCGTAAGGATTGTTGAAGGAAGGCTGCAGAGCAGTCGGTCCGCCGGCGAACAAAGCCGCTGCTATCCACGTTAGATCGCGAACACGGTAGTCTCGAGAGGGAATCTTACGGTTGCTAGTGGAAGTTGGAAACCCTGGGCTATCAGGAAAGGCACCGGGATACCCATGAGACGATTGGCCGTCGCCCGCATTGGCATCGAGAGCAGAAACCGAGTCGGCGATGGAGCTGATCGAACCTTGGCGCGTGGGCATGTTTGCGAATGAGTGGCGTCTGCTCTGCGAGACATCGCCTGGAAAGAACCCAGGCGAGCTTGACCAAAGAGCCTTCTTCAAGTTCATGTTGTCCACCTTCCGATTGTCCATGCCGAGCGGGGCACGGAAAGCGCCCGCGCCGCCGCCGCCGTATTCGCTCATTCGTCGGACTGAACTGCGCCTGCCATACGGATCAACAGCCTCGTTGGCCTCGTCGAGCTCGTCAATGGCATAGTCTGATTCTTCAGGCACAGTCTCTCGCAACGAGTAGCCGTTGCCAAGGTAGGCTCCCGTTGAGGCACGTGGACGGATGCGAGCATTGTATTGTTGCTGCTGTTGATTCTGCTGGCGAAGCATAGCGTTCTCGCGTGCCAGCATCTCAATCGCCTTGGATTCAGATATTTGATGCAAAGAACCTTGCAGCGAGTCTGTCGTGTTTTCGTCATCGTCATCCTCCACCTCCTTTACCTTGCCGAGCATCGAACCGTCGTTTGACATTTCACTTAGCATGCTGGGCCGAGATGGTCGATGTTGCAGAGCAGGATACCGTGCACGACCCAGAATAGTCGACGAGCTCATGGCTGCCGGAGGGGTATTTTCAGGGTCCAGTTGCCCAGCCGAGTATGACTGAGAACGGTACGTCTTCGGGGTCGGATGAAGAGGAATCGCAAAAGGGATCTGCGAGTTCGTACCTGGTTCACGCGACGCGGCGGATGTTTGTGCCAAGCCTGCCTCGGACCCGAAGAAGGAGTTGTTGCTACTCCCAGGCGGGACTGTTGAGGTCGGCGAGGGGAGTACTTCGCTGAGCCTTGAAGGAGCGCCTTTCTGATCGTTCCAGATGCCGGTCCCCCAGGGAAAGGCTGAGGTGCCCGTGGCGCGACTGCCCATGACGGACGAGGCGGAATGCGGCGCCCAGGGCCCAGCTTCGCCAGAGGGGGTGGTGGGGTGAGATCCGGTAGGAGACATAGAGCTGCTGGCGAACGATCCCTTGCGAGGACGAGCAAGCGGTTGCGACGTGTCGTTCAGCCACGAAGACCGGCGGACGGGTTTCTGTTGTGGCTGGGCAGTCGAGGAGAGAGAGGCGTCCTGACGATGGTCGCCCTCGTCGTCGGAGCTTGCCAGGGCCTCGGAGTCTGGGGTCGAGGTTCGCGCGCTGACCTTCTCCAAGAGGAGACTCTGGCTGTTTTGGGCCCCAGCGGGGCCTGGACCCAGCTTGGAAGAGCGCCCGGCCTTGAGAGAACCAGAACTCATGGCAGGCTCTAAGAAATGTCTTGTGTTCGTTTAAAATGCAATGGTGATGGCGTCAGGCACCAACCACGGCGAGAATCGATAAGTACGGAGTATTCGTCGTTGAATCACTCAACGAGGCCTTGAATATCAAGCGTGTAATGAGATGTCGAGACTCAGAGCAGGCAACTGCAGCCCTGAATCAAACGCGCACCTAGCACGTGACAGTTTCCACTGACGATATATATGTAGAAGCAGTGGAAATCGAACAATCCGTACGGCTGTGTCGGCGAAGGAAACGGGAATAACAGGCTATTCACATTGGTCAGCTGGTTGATTCAACGGTTTCAGCTCCAATTCAAAGTGAATGGCACGCTTGGCGAGCCTCGGAAAGTTCGTCTTGCGGGCGGGGATGATGACCAAAAGTGCACTCCGTCAATGGGCGAGTTGGGGATGGAGGCACTCTAAAATGCATCATTTGCGGATGAGGAAATGGGTCCGACGCCGCGCAACTCTCGGACGAATCATGCGTAGGAGTGAACTGTTCAACGTACCAGAAACCAGGCTTGGGTTTATCTATCTTTTGGGAATAATAAAGAAAATTTATAGGTCCCTGGGAAGGCAAAAGTCCAAAATCGCAGCTTGGAATGGCCTTGGGCGAAAACGACGATGTTGGCAGCGGCGCGTTGTTGTCTGTGGGCAACTCCAGGCGTAGCGGCGACGAGGAAAGGGTTCGTGTGGTCGTCAGGCGATTAAAGGACGTGATGTAGAGGGTATCAAATACGTCTAACCAGTGCGTCTAAACCCAAAGTCCAAAGGAACGATTCGAAGGAAGATGGCAAGATGGTCGAGGGCGCCGAACGTGTGCACCCATTCGCAGCTGCGAGTAGTGTGCGGGAGTGCCAATGGTGCTGCGAGGAAAAGTATGTGCTACTTGACGCCCATATTTGGACAAGGGACGGGTCAAGCGCGGAAGGACCAGCCGTCGCCAACCAGGGCGCGTCTTTGACGATGCTGCCGAGGATGATGCGACGAGTGGCGAAGGTGAGCGGCGCTGGGCAGCAGCCGAGGATCCTGGGACAGGACACAGAGGCCAGGCGAGCGATCAGCGGCGCAACGCGAAAGGTGTATGAGAGGGTGTCGTGAGAGCCCGCTCGCTGAGGTGCGCGAATGGGTGAGCGAGAGAAGCTAGACGGCAGTCGAACGAGGAGGGAACGCGGGGTGGCGACGCGGGCGGCGATGGACACGAGACTCGGCGCAGGCTGGTGCTCCGAGGCGGAGGGTAGGAGTGGCGGGAAAGGCCGTCTGCTCGCAGTGGCAGTTCAACGTGGGCAGCGGTCGTGTCGGCCTGGAAGTCGTGCAGCGCAGCGTGGAGCAGAGCAGCGCGACGTCGCTCGACGGGATGGGGTGGATTGCGGTGGAATTATGGGTTCGGGGGGGGGCGCGGGCGGAGGGGCCCGGAAATATGCACTGAGCGGTCCCCGATGCAGTGAGACGGGAGAGGAAGCGAGCCTTTACTTGGGCGCGATGAGGCAGAATGTCAGGTCAGAGGTGAAAGGCACGGCAGCCTGATGTAGAGATGCAAAGCCCAGGTTTCTCCAGTCAGGGTCCTCGCAAAAAATGCCGTCGAGCAGGCGACGTCTCCGTCCAGGGCCGGGTCCCTAAGAGGTACCTCGCGGGACCGTCTGAGGAGTCGAGCCTAGCTCCAGTCGTACTGTGCGACGACGACGAGGCACTGGAAGCAGACCTTGGCGATTCGGATGCGCTGGCCGTTGTGGGTGGAGGCGGGGAGCGGAGAGGCTGGTTGGCTGGCTTGGTTGGGTTGCCTGATGGGTACGAGTGCCTTGGATAGACAGACGGTGGATGGGTGGTGGGAGACGGATCGGAATGGAGCAGCATCAACAGCTGCAGCGGCAGTGAGCGGTCCGTCGGTGGGGAGCTGTCTTCTGATATGCTTTTTCGGCTTTGTTTGGAGAAGAGGGGGACGGAGGGGACAAGAGAAAAGGAGACCGGGGGCAGCACAGCGCAGGACGGCGAGGTGTTAGTGGAAGAAAGCTCCGAGGGGGGCAAAGACCGCAGGGGAAACGGCGCGCGAGGACGCCGTAGTCGCTGGCCCGCTGGTGGCGGCGGTGGTGGTGTAAGGCAAGGTAAGGGCTGGACGAGTCCACCGACGGTCAGGCAAGCTTTCGTCCTCAACCTCAAGACGACGAGACGGCGGAGCCGGCGAGAGAGAGCCTTCAAGGCAGACGAGAAGCCCAAGTCCCAGGCCGGTCAGGCTGCGGCTTGTTGCACGTCCATCCAGACATGCGGGCGCGGGCACACGCAGGCGTGAGGCAGGGATACGAGCAGCCGTACAAGTAGGTCGCAGTCGACTGGAGCATGCATCAGCGACGAACGGGGGGCAGCAAGACAGCGCCATCTCCCTCCCGCCTGCGGGCGAGAGTGGATATGGCTACCGGCGGTGGATTGCATCCACGGCCGTCTCCAATGAACGAGCTCGCCCAGCGGGTGGGGTGGGTTGCGCTCCTCGCTCCCCACACCTCCCCAAGCCCCCTGTTGGCCGCACGCCAGCCGCTTAGCGGGGTTCCATCTCGAGCTTGGAAGCTGGGGCCGCGGCCGACGTGGGTTTGGGGCCTCGCTCCATCCCTCCCTCCCATCCCCTGCCCGCCAGCGAGGCTCGTGCAGGCATTGGACAATGCGGGCGGGTGCACCGCTGCTAGCGCCCTCTGGCAAACATGGGACAGCTGCGAACCGACCAGCCTGGGGACGCTGTGCGACGAAATGGGCCACTTGCCGAGCTGAACAGGTCCGTCCGTGGATATTGCATCTCACGACCTCCGTGGCCGTCCTCGACCCCCTAGGGCTCCAAACCGGCTCTTCCCCGACAGATCCTTCAAAACTCGAGTCAATGAGGAATTGTACGAAGCCATCCAAGCGGGCAGCTCTCTCGGCCTCGGGCAGTCCTCCCAGTCGGGCTGTCCAACCCGGGAAGCAAACCACATCCACTAGGTCGGTATAATTTGAAAATTGCCAAGAGACCCAGGATCTACCCCCCGGCTGAGCGCTGCCGTTTGGCTCTCCGGGTCGAGGGGCCGCTGGTTTTACTGCCGGCGGGTCGGTCACCTCGAGGTGCAAGGAAACGGACGGTCGGCTGGCCTGCACGAAGTCGAAATTAGAACGTCGTACCTAAAAGTGACTAAAGCAACCTAAGCTTGCTAAGGAAAGGAAGCACGGAAGGTACCTAAGATGGAGCGCCGCCTGCGGCAGCTTGTCCCAGGATTGAGACGGCCAGGCCAGCTCACCGGCTCATTCTTCCAGACACGCGACCGACAGCCGTGTAAGTGCGACTCTGTAAACCGTCACACTGTGCCCAAGCCTCCCGCCACAGGCTTGCAAGCACCCGCACCCATCTAACCTTCGAAGGCACATTCCGTGTTAGCCCGTCCATGTCCGTCGTTGTGGCTCCAAGTCCGTCGTCATCGTGACGGGAGCTCGCCCAGGGTGCCCACAGAGCAGAGTTCAATGCGTCCTCCCGCCCAAGCCATCGTTCCAAAGGCGTATTCCCAATTGTGCGGTTCGACACGCCCAACAGCATCATCAGCCGCGCCGACCCACGCCGGGCCTGTCGTGCATAACGCAGTCGGTCGACCACGAGCTTGCAAGAAGCTCGGACCGCCGCACCAACCAGCTGCACGTCGTCCGTCACTGCGTGCTTGCTGCACCCTGTTCTGATGGCTCTCTGCGGGAAATCCTGCGAGACGGGCCTGGGTCCGACGTAATTCGTGCCTCTTCCACGCTCTCTTAGACTCTGAATCGTCGCCACTGCACATGGACGCGCATGTCCAGCGTCGGCGTGGCGTTGCTTGAACAGGTGCAGTCCATCGACGATCGCCCACCGCCGCGCCATTCTGGACTGGAGCACTCGGCTCGTACAGCACTCTCCCGGGGATGGTATTCTTCTGCCGTCATCGTGCATTCGAGCATTATACCATGCCCGTCTGCCTACCTTGGTAGCATCTGTTAAGCTGTCGCGCCATCCCATCGACTGCCGGTCCTGCTGGTCGAATCAGGGGGCTCTGGGACAACGCGCGCCACTGGCAGCGAGAACTAACACCCTCGACGCGACATATGCGCATCTGGCCGGCTCGTGAGGCTGGCACAGAGAGATCGTCACCCCGCAATCGGCAGGCCGCCGTACACGTTCCAGAACCCCGCCCAATGTGGCTTCCAGTCACCTGCCCTGCCGACCCATTCATTATGTTGCTTCTGCAGGGCCAGACTAAGGCCTCGAGGTGTGTGTGCCGTCTGTCCTGTGACGTCGGCAGGCAAACATCTCTCACAGCTCTGCGTCTATCCAGCTTAGCTTCTCCAGACCCCGTCGGACCTTCATCTCGGGTCTCGTTGCCGTGCTTTACAGCTCGTCAATGGGTGGCTATATAGACCAAGAGCAGAGTGAATGCGGAATGCCGTAGCTATGGCCCGATGACCACCTTATTCCACGATGCGGCAGCATTGAGGATGGTGCGAGCCACCTGTGTTTGGGTTGGTGACAAAGTGTCTCAACACTGCAGCTTAGTCTGGGGGCGGTATTCTAAAACCAGGATTGGATTCAATTGGTGCAAGCCGTCACGTCCACTTGCGCGAGCTCTAAGAGCGGTGATTCTACTGGACGAATAATGCTGAGAATCATAAAGTGCACAAATGAAGCCCTTGCAGTGCAAGCTGCTCGGCAATTTGTGCAACGAAATCAATGTCAAAGAGGTTTGTGTTATAAGTGACATGGTGACCTCGACATCGGCACTGTGCCCTCTTGTCCACCAGACGTACCGTCAAGCGGCCAACTTACGCAGGGCATCCATCATGCGAACGTAAGCCGCCCCCAATCAACATTGGGAATGATCCCTGTTACCCCGGATTTTTTACTTGCCTGGGGCGTCCGCAAGCGCAGGGTTTACAGTTTAGTCGTCACAAGCGACGAGCGCCCGTTGTCGCCTGAGCCCGCCAGACTCGTGGCGAGGGCCAACGGCTCAAGGCCCCAGGCAAAGTGGTGCGCCACTAGTCATAGCGAGACGCTTCGGCGGCTCTCGAGAAACTTGGGCAAGGCAGGTGCCTGTTGGAATACAGGATGGCATCTGAATGAGAAAATTAGACCGTGGGTTCGGTCGCTTCTGTACAAGACGGTGCATCGTATAGGGTACGCGATGGCCCCTATGATCAGGTACCCTTTAGGTGAATATTTTCCCGCCCTTATGTCTCCAAGGCACCGAGCTCTCTGGAGCATGTCGTTGAGGGTATCATACATCTATTCCGAACCAGATTTACAGATATTGTACAATGTCCACACTCGGTTTTGAATCCGTCCATGAACTACCCCGACGACGGCTGCGCCGCCTTTTGTTGCTTCAGCTTCTCCTCAAACTTGGCAAACTCTTCCATCGCCACCTCCTCCTCCTGGTCCAATATTTGGTGCACGCCCTTGACTTCCTCGATCTGAATCCCAGAGTCAGTAACTGTAAAAATCATGGGGAAGCCGGGACTGAGAAGGAGCACTCACATAGTGCATCAGCATGCCCTCTATGCCATTCTTCAGCGTCACGGTGCTCGAGTCACAAGTGCGGCAGGCCCCGCGTAGCTTAAGCTTGACGAAGCCGTCGTCGAAGCCGCGGAACTCGATGTCGCCGCCGTCTTCTTGGATGGCGGGCCGAATGCGCGTCTCAAGCAGCTCCTTGATCATGCCAACGACCTCGTCGTCATCCTCGTTGTACGCCAAGCTGTCCTCCTCGGCGGCGGCGTCGCCTTCTTTCCGCTCAACCGCCGTGACAATTTTCTCGCCCGAGGTGATGGCCTCGGTGATGAGCGCAAAGATCTCGGGCCGGATGTGCGCCCAGTTGGCGTCACCGGCCTTGGTGATGGTGATGAAGTCGGCGCCGTAGAAGACAGAGGTGACGCCATCAATGTTCATGAGCTTGGCTGCGAGAGGGGACGGGTGCGGCGGCGAGATGGTCGAACGCGGGTTGAGGTATTCGACGAAGGGCGTTGCGATCTCGGGCGGCAACACGCGGTGATTCGGGATAAACTTGAGAGCGTCGGCGTTGGGCGTGTTTTCGGTCTGGATGAAGATGGTCCGCGCGCCGCTGGGCGCAAGGCGTAGCACCCCTTGCGCCGCCGCTCGTCGTTGCGCACCGGGTCGCGTGCCAGCAGCCAGGATTGGGAGCCTATTGCTCGTCGTTGTTGGTGCCGTCGTCGTTTGTGTGCTCAACATCCGAGCCCATCTCGGCACTGCTCGGATCTGCGTCGGCCGCGCCAGCGCGCGCGCCAGTGCCCTCGGCGCCGTGGAGGAAGGCATGGCTGTTCCTCTGGTGAATGTGGCAGACACAGTAGTCGCTTTATGTCCTTTAGATAGTCGTGTATGGGCTCAGGACGCAGGAGGGAGGGACAGGAAAAGAAGTGACGTCGAAAATGTTTCTGGGGAAGTGGATTTGGTATCTCCGGTTCAGGACCCGCAGCGGGACGTCAGGGCAGTCGCATTAGTAATGCCCAGGCTACGATGCAACGGCCGCCGGTCCCGCAGTGCCCCAGCAGCGGCCAGCCACGGCCCGTGATTTTTTTTCGACCGTGCGCGAGAGCTAGGCATGAGCTCTTCCTAGCTCAGCTCTCGCTGTGCCAGGTATCATATTTGCTTATCCTCGTGCTGCCGAGGGCGTGCGCCATGGCTGCTTCGGACATCAAGATGGAAGACTCGGTCTCCGCCGTCAAGACAAAGCCCACGGAGCTGGAAGGCCTGGCGACCGCAGACGGGAACAACGAAGAACTTCAGCACAGTCAAACGACGGCTGAGCTGGCGAACGGCGAGAGCACTGCGCCGGCACCACGCAAGGGCCCTTCCATGTGTGGCGTGTGCCAGACAACTGTGTCCAAGTACAAATGCCCTCGCTGCTATTTGCCTTAGTACGTTACATTCATTAAGCGGGCGGTGGTATAGGAATGCTGGTCGCTGACGTTTTGTCGCAGCTGCTCAATCCCGTGCAACAAGGTTCATAACGAGAATCACCCTCCCGACGTCGTGAAAGAGCCGGTCCCGGAACCTCCCAGCAACCCTCCCGTTGAGCAGGCTGGCCCTGCCAACCCGTTCCGAGCTCTCGACAATTCAGAGAAGCTCGCCTGGTTGTTTCGAAAATATCCCGACTTGCCCCAGCAGCTGCTCGACATCCACGCCGCCACCCAGCCCCCGCCAGAAGACCCGAGCAAGCAAATACCGGCTTCACTTATGCGGGGCGTTCCTAGGCGTACCGATTGGACTCGCGACAAGGGCATCAGCCGTGGAAAAGCGGCGTTGCGCAGGGCGCGACAGCTTCCCGGCGAAGCGGGGGAGGGTGTCCGCGAGTACTGCACATTGATTAAACTGCTCCTTGACGAAGAGGATGCCGACGACAACACGAGAGCGATGCTGCAGCAGAAATTTGCCCAAGAGGATGCCGACTTGATTCGTGAACTCATAGAGGAGGAAAAAGGACGACGCTGAAACGCCGAATGCATCCGCTCAGCGGCGGCTCGCGGGACGTGTAGCGCTTATTCGGGATGAGCGCCCCGCTCGTTCCTTGTATGATTTTGTATGATGCATGACCGGCAAGGCACCCTGAAGGTGAGATGCACTCCTTAGCTGCTGTGCTGCGGACGGATGGCTAACGTTTAAACCGTGCAAAGAAGCTGGCCTTGGGAGACTTGAGCGATTCCCGAGAAGCTCGCTTTTCATCGAGCGGAGATAGCGATTTGTCGTCTTTGCCTTGTTTGGTGAAGCTCCCCAGCCGACCTCTCAGCGTCCATATGGACTCGTGCTTCCGTAGACGTGGTGGCGGCATCGAAAGCGGCTCCCTTGCCTCGTCGCTTTGAGTCCAGTCCACGCGATGCTCCAGTACGGTCTTGTCGCTCTCGGATCTGTTCACCGGAAGCAGGCCAGCCGGGATGTCGAAGGATGTCACACGTGGCTGATCCGTTCGGCCGAGGATGCTGCCTGTGCTCCTTCTTCGAGCGTCTGTCTTTTCGTCGAGGTTTATTCCTTCGACGTTGAAGTGTGTCTCAAAGGTGTGATGATGAGGGACGCAAGCCGGCGTGTCGTCTACTTCGGCGGTTGCCGGCAGAGGGGACTTGTGATCAACATGGTTGCGTCCATACTGCCGCTGGCGCATGCCCTGCGCTCTTCTCAGAGCCCGTGCCTGCTCGAAAGGCGAGGCATCGGGCCCAGCGGCAAGGATCTCGGGACTCGCGTTGACACCCTCCATGTGGAACTTCATAGCTTTCTTCGACAGCTTATGGACTAGCAGTCTTTTCGCCGGACTTTCGACTGTGGTGGTGCGCGCAAATTGGGATGCCGCTACCTGTGGAATATATCGGTAGCTTGAAGAATGGCTATCCTCGTGCCCCTTCAGGCCGGAGGCTGTCGACGTCTTGAATACCTCTTGTTCCAAGCTGAACGATTGCGACTCTCCCTTAGTCTTCTGTTTCGCTTCGCATTCTTGCGTTGCAAGGTTGGGCGACTCATCTCTGACAGCAGTCAGAGTGGCCGCATCCTTAACCAGGGTGTTGCCCTCATCCTTGTCCCTGTCCTTGCCAGTACCCGGCCCGGAGGGACCTTGTCTAGCCCTCCGATCCTTCTCGGCCCTCGCCCGCCTCTTCTCTTCGGAGCGGGCTTTCTGCTCCGCAACGACAATGTGTAGTCTCCTCTTCAATTCGTCTGGGTCCAAGGGCTGTGATTGCGCGTGCCGCGGCTTTAGGCGCGACGTCGCCTTAGCGGGCGGGCGATGAGATGGCCCGGCCGCGGTCAGTCTGTATTCCGGTGGGCTAGTCATAGCAGCGATCATGGTTTGCAGCTGGAGTGTGATGCCGTGGCTCGGGCAGGCGTCGCTTGGTGTCAAGGGTCGTCAATTAGAAGGGCGTCCAGCCATGCCATAAGACGTTGCGCAAGCGAGGGTCCGGAAGTCGCAAACAAACAAGCATTGAGAGGCGGAAACAAAGGAAATACCGCGAGCGCAAGGAAGGCTATTAATTATCTAGAGCCATCGAGCAGAATTCAGAACTCGGGACAAATGCGACCCCCGCCCCGCAGCGGTTCGGCGTTGCACGGGATGCGGCAAGGATGCCAAATGAATGCAGCCGGGACGTGAAACTGAGAAACACGGAGAAGCTAGTCCCGGGAGAGAAACACTCCTCCCGCTGGCTTGAAAGATGTCGTGAGGAATGCTGTCGAGGCTCTAGGTACGTCGTGCTTCGGAGGGCGACGACTGGAGACAAAACACGCGAGTGCAGAGGGGAACGAGGGCAAGTAGACTATAAGAATACCAACAGCTGGATAGCCGGCGAAAGGGGCTGCCAGCGCGATGAGCGGCATCTTGCGGCACGCGATCAAGTAGCCTCGGGCGCCCAAGCCAATCCCAGAGGCTTCTAGTGGCCCAGAGGGCCCAATCCAAGCAGAATGCGGTCCCACGACCAGATATCACGGCCCATCGGTCGTGGTCCAGCATGGGCAGAATCAGATCACCTCGTTTTCGGAGCAACTTGCAACAGCGCTCGAGTGCTGCTGGCAGTTGCGAGGACGGGGAATGAACGGACACATGAAAGGCCACCTGCAGTATTCCCTAGCAAGCCGAGGCGAGCGGTCCTCGGGCGAATGCAACCTTGCAGCAAGGCAAGCTTTGCAGTCGCTTCTACGCATACCCCATACGGAGGGCAGGAAGAAAAACGTTCTCGGTACATCTGCCGCCCTGGATTCATGTCGAACACTCAACATTCACCTTGCCTGCATTATTCCCCCCACCTCCTGCCGTGCTTCATACCTTAGTGAAAGCCGGTAGGAGCCACTATACGATGCATACAGCCAACGGCGCCCGCAACTCGGCAGCGCCCCTGGCTACGGTGGCGCCACCCCCGGCAGATGGAAAGGCGAGAGCAAGGCAAGGTCCTACTCGTATGCCTCGCCTCGTAGGATTGGAAACCTCCGGCCGACACAAGACAGGGATATCAGGGCAAGTTCGGAGTACGTTGAGCAGGCAGCCAATGAATGCGCAAGTCTTGCGTTGAGACCCCCGTCTGTAGTGGGCACTGACAGTCTCTGGCGATGCCGTCTTGCTGGTTAACATGGCTCCCTCGCGCCTCTCCGCACTTCCATGCAGCCCCCGAGTCGGAGTTTGCAGGGGTCGAGGGTAAGATTGATACATAACTCACCGGCAGAGCATTCAATCCCGATACAGGCCGCCTATTTAATCGTTGCAACTACTAGGACTTGCTGCAAGGAGAAGCAAGGCGCGCGCAAACTAGAAGCAAGGGAGGGAGGGAGTTACTTGCACACAACCGGCTTCGGTCAGTCTGCAGGAGGACTATAGCGGATCGAGACGGTTTCGACTCTTGCCAGGCTATCCACGGCGTCTCTCACATCCCTTCGCCAAAAAGAGGCCTGTCGAGGACTACAGATGCTGGGAAACAACGGAATGCAACTCAAATTGATGGCAAGTCTCGGCCAGGACGTTGCCCAAACGCAATCCCCTCGTACGCATGCCACACCGTAGGACCTCGAACCGCCCACAACTGCAGTGCTTATCGTGCCATTGCGAGATCCGGCTGGTCCAGACGATGTAGTCTCACCACGAAAAAGTCTCACTGCAGGAGCTTAATTTGTTCTCAGGGGCAGCGCTTTCGACTCACCGCGAGGTCGCTTATGCAGTCGGTGTCAAAATAGAGTTGCCGCAGCGCAGGAAGTTGAACCTCACGCACAGCCAGGGCAGTGGCGCTTCCTCTCGCTAATCTACCCCCGCCACTCCAGAGCATACATAGGCCACGGTGACAAGAGTCATCACCGCGTGATTGTGTTGTGAATCAATGTGGCCGCGTATAGGTAAGACATCAGAAAGAATCTCTGGCAAAACTGCAACTCAAGATGACCCAGATGCGCAGATGTCATGGTGCTTGGGACGAGCATGAGTCTCCACTGGTTCTTCGAAGCGCTCGCGAACAGAATTGTCGACTGTAAGGAGAGAGCCAGCCCTGCCTCGGGATCAATTTCCAAGGCTGCATAGGTAATGTTGCGGCAGGAAATGCAAGCCGGGCAAAATTATAATAAAAAAGAGCCCCCTTTGCCTACTTCGTCCCATCATCGACGCCGTCTCCGCCGTCCATACATCCCCGGCCTTGTCAACCCTCACCCCCGACGGCTCGCAGCAGCTGACTGAACCGCCGTTTGCTCGGTTGGCTGTTCATCTTCTGGACTTCACCCGCATTGGTCGATATCATTGCCTCATCACTACCATTCGGTATGGCCATTCTGGCTAGCCCACCTGGAGCCTGCGACCAACAGGAGAACGGTATGCCTGAGAGCTCGATGCGGAGCGCCCAATAGTCAGTCGCACAGCGCGGCCCACGGTCACGACAGAGTAACTAGTTGGCCATATGCCTTGTTACCCCGACCCCACGTGCTGCCGAATGAGGAGAGACACGGGTCGTCGTGATACGACAAGCGCAGCCAGCTGAACCGCCGACCCAAGTTGCGCGCTCGTCTGTTGCCGAGCGGTATGAAGGAGCAAAGGCAATCTGGGGACGCCGGCGGATCAATGGGTCCAGCATCTGTTGAAGCCAGCGACTGGCCGGCGACCCCACGGACGCCTTGGAAGCTTGGTGATGAGATGAGCTACTCATACGAGTACGGCAACGCTTGAGCTGCCCCATTGGTCAACTCGGCGCGGCGCCCATCTACAACGGGTGCTACCGCCGTCTCGTCGAGTCCAATTGGAGGGCGAGCGGTCGAGTGCTCTGCAGGCTACGAGCAACTACGGAGTAATTCAGACGCCAATTCCAGGGTCTACCAGTTACCGGCCTATGATACTCGACAGGTCGTGCCGGGATGCACGACAGGCCCAACGGTCCGTCACGCAGGACCAGCCACATGGTGAGCTGACGGGTTCGCTGCCAAATGTCCTCCCTTTCCAATCCCTCCCCCTCCATCATTGAGGTATCCTCGGCTGCCCCCGAGTCGCGGAGCCTTGGTAGACAGCAGGCACTTCGTTGCCTCATCATCACATTTCCTCGCTTCGTCCCCCAGCTCTCCATCCGCAGCAGCCCAGTGGATATCACCACCCGACAGCGGCGCGCCCCGTCCCCCGCTGCCAACCCGGAGTCTGGACCCCGCCGGAGAGGCGTCAGCAGCTCAATCGGTGAGACGAAAGGCACGACCCAACACACAGCTTCATATCCTCCGCGCCCGGGCCTCGCGGTCCTCCTCCAGCGCTCAGGCAGGCAATAGTCTGCTGTGATCAGCATTCAGTCTTCGAGAAGGCCCCTCGCGACCGTGAGGCTAGCCCAGTGTGGATTCTCGAGTCCCGTACGAGTAAGTGGCTTTCGATCCGTTAGTGTCCCAGTGGCTGTCGCCATCTCCTCAATCGGCCTCGTTTCTCCAACTCTTCTCTCGGCCCTCTCGGGTTCGACCCTCCTCATGCAATCAATCTACCTCTGCCTCGCCCTCACCGTCTGCGCGTCTCATGCCCCCGCCTCCGGCCCCATCGCGCCGATAGGCGGCGAACGTGACCATGACGTCCAGAAATGCCAATGCGCGAAAGACTCACAGGACATCAGACGGCTCCGAGTCCCTGCCAAGACGATCCTCCGGCGCCACGGGCCCCGACCCATTCACGACGAGCACTCGACGACCCTCGGCCGCGGCTCGCGACTCGGCGCAGAGCAACACCACCGGCAGCGTCTTCTCGCGCGCGTCTGCCTCGACCGGCTTGACTGCCCACTCCCCCCCTAGCTCCTCCGCCGCCCTCTCTCCCTCCGACACCGCTCGTAGCGACCGCGACTCCTTCGTCTCCATCGTCGACGACCCCTTTTTCCAAAACCTCGATCCGGTCCTCGGCTCGAGTCCCGACGGCTTCGAGGCGTCCGATGCGAGCCCCTCTGCTCAGCAACACTACGAGTACGACAGCGATGAAAACGGCAAGAACCAGCGCTGGCCGCCGCCCCGCCGAGAGTCGTTGACCATTGGCCCCTCGCAGTACTGGGTAAGTGAGATAATCCATCAAATACGAAGCAACGAGACAAAGCAAATGCGAGCACATCTACCCCACCGGAGCTCTGTCCCGTACCACGTCACCCTAGCCTGCAGCGCGGGGAGGCAGGGGTCCCACGGGCACGGGCAGTGCTCCATGTCCCATGCCTTGGAGCGCGGAAACGCTGACGGTGATCTCGGCTTCCTCCAGTCGCACCCAATCTCCGCCATGGAGAGCTACACCGTCGCCGTCATCGGCACCTCTGCTGTCGGAAAATCGACCTTCATCCAGCGCGTGCTGGGCCTGCCGCGACCGCCCATATCGAGCGCCTCCAGTGTCCGCATGGTCGTCGACAACGTCACCCACATGATCACCCTCCTCGAGCTGGACCTCGACCACATCGAGCTGAGCTCGCCCCAGTCCATACTGTGGCCGAAGCAAATAGATGGGCACATTGTACCCAAAGTCGATGCAGCATTGATCCTGTACGATGTGATGAATCAGGACTCCATACGTGAACTGCCACAGACTGTCGGTATGCATGCATCCCCTTGTCTTTAGCATTGCGTGACGAGCTGTGGACATTGACATTGGTTGTAGCCGCTCTGACGAATTCTGGCCTCTCTTCTGTTCTCGTCGCTTGTAAATGCGACAATGAGGAAGATGAGTGGGAGGTCGATGCTGATGCAATAGCGAGCCACAAGTTTTTCAAGCCTTGCGTAGCGAATTACAAAGTCTCCGTGCACAAACCGGACGTCTGTCGGGCGTCCTTGCAGACTGTACTCAGAGCAGCCATTGCTCACCGGCGTGGTACGCCTCGCTCTGCCTGCAGCTTTGACCTCGCACGCTGACGAGCCTCCAGATGAGAACGGTGAAACGCAATCACGAAGAAGAGCTCAGTCAGCGGCCAACCTTGAGGCTCCAGATCCCACAGGCGGGCGGCCACTTAGCCAACACAGCAGGCACAGCCGTGCCAGCTCGGACTTCTCTGTCCTGCGTGGATTCCCGAACCCACCAACCACAGAGAACCATCGCACGCAGTCCTCGAGAAGCCCAAGACCAGGTGCGGATCCTGCAGTATCTGCAAGACTGCGGAACCACGTGCTTACAATACACCAGGCTTTCGCCTCGATAGACCAGGCGGCGACTCTTTCCTCGAACTTGAGGAATCTGACGGGGAGTCGCACAGAAACTCCGACGACATTCCTCTACTGCAGAGAGGTGATGATAGTGTCGTCGAAAAGCAGCCAAAAATGGCAGGCGTTACATTCGACGAGCTGGTTGACCGCCTACTAGCATTACGGATATCGAGAGCAGACAACAACTTTTCTGACATATTCTTGTGTCTGTATCGGAAGTTCGCCGCTCCAGGTGTTCTCTTCTTAGCCATCCTTGTGCGGCTAGACCAAGTCAGAGACGATAAATCGGCACATTACCTTACGAAGACAGCAACACAACTCAGAATCATCGAGGTTGTGGCGAAGTGGGTGTCATTATATCCGGGCGACTTTGCTCGCCGAACCACAAGACGCAATCTGGAGGACTTCATCAAGCACCTATCCACAGAGCCGGTTTTCTCGATTGCCTCCCAGCAAATGCGTCGAAATCTTCAGTTCAACGTGATCGTGGACGATGACACGGGCTGGGCAAACGCCGATGACGCTGGCGACGAAATAGCAAGCAAGATTCTGTCCAAAGAGCTGAATGAGCTATCGACTGGCGTCAGCATTCTGCAATTCGACGACGAAGCTAATTCCAGGCCGTCAAACAGTTCTGAACCCTCGGCACCTGAAAGAGTCAGTAGCATAGGCGGCCAGTTCCAGTTCAACTCGTATGAGGAGTACGAGAGAGAGGCGGCGCTGCTGGAACCGACAGATCAGCTGCCCATGAACAAAAATCGATATCATATTTTCATGGATATCTCCGACGACGACATTGCTGACGAGCTCACTCGAATCGACTGGATCATGTTCTCGTCTATCAGGATCCGCGACTTTGTTCGCCACGTCAGCTTGTCCGCCGCCCAAAAGGAGAAGTGTAAGAGTTTGCTGAACGTAAACCGCATGATCAACCACTTCAATCACATCGCCAAGTGGGTCGCAAACATGATCTTACTGAGAGACAAAGCAAAGCACCGAGCGCAGATGCTGGAGAAGTTTATGAACATCGCCCTCAAGCTGAGGCAATTGAACAACTACAACGGCCTGGCGGCGGTCTTGGCGGGCATCAATGGCACCGCGATCCACCGGCTTGCCCAAACTTGGGCTTTGGTGTCTGGCGATGTTCACAAGCGATTCGCACGGCTGGTCATCTTGATGGGAACGCAGAAAAGCCACTTTGCGTACCGTCTAGCTTGGGAGAACTCGCCGCTGCCCCGGATCCCCTTCATCCCTCTCCATCGGCGAGACCTTGTGTCGGCAGAGGAGGGAAGCAAGACATTCGTGGGGCCCAGCGAGGACCGCATTAATTGGAAGAAGTTTGAGGTATTGGGAGAGGTTCTATTGCCCATAATGAAGAGCCAAGGCACAGCATATCCGAATTTGGCCAAACACGACAATGCAAGGGACATGATCCTGGGTTGTCGCATGCCCACGGATGACGAGGTAAGCCCGCGCTTGTTGTTGCCGTCGACACGTTCAGTTTGCTCACAAATGCGGCGCAGGAAATCTACCAACGAAGCTTGGAAGTGGAAAGCAGTGCCTCGGGCCCCATTGAGCCGAGCAAGAAGAAGTTTCCCTGGTTTGCCAAGTAAGCCTGCGGGTAAGGAGTTCCGGAAAGAGCCTGGGGGCAATGGATGAGTTCGGGCGAGGCTTCACATAGACCTCGGGCAGGTCTGGATCTGACGATTGTTGTTTCGTGCGGGATAGACCCATTTCTCAAGCAATGTGAAGACGATGTTACGTAGCTGTGGCGTTTTATGGCTGATGAGACAAAATTAAGCACTTCTCGGGATCCTTCATTTGAGGGTGGCCAGTCCTCTTGCCAACGAAGTGCAGCGGGCGTTGGTAGCGCCTTCCCAGGGACATGGTAGCTGTACTTTCAACTGCCCATGACATTCGTGGGTCGCAGACACAGCAGCAACACCAACAAGAAACCAAGCGGCGTTTCGCTAGGCGTCTGTTTGTCTGTACAGCGATGCCGCATTCTCATGTTCCTTTGCCTAGACTGCACATTGCCAGCAGGAGTGAGCACGTCGAGCTTGTTCTCCAAGGTTCGCTGCTCCTCACTTTGCCCGACCGCGTGGCCAGCCCGGCCACGAGCAGCGAGCTCTTGGAGCTAGTGACGAAGAGCCGTCTGTGGATACGCCGAGCTGGTTCCTGTCACTTCAACGTGGTGGTTTCCGCCAGTGGCGAGCCGATCATTGGAGATGATAAAGAGACGCAGCTGGCCGAGTCGATTCAGGCTTGCAACGTATGTTCCCCCTTTCAAGTGACGCTCGGAAAGAGGCTGAATGACGCAGATCTGGGAGCAGCTCGGCCTTCAACTGAAGTATCGTGGCTATTCGCGGTTACAGCCATCCGCAGGCATGACCTTTTCCATCCAGCATCCCGATTTATCATCTGCACTTATCGCACCCTCTTCAGCGTGTGCGGCCGAGTTTCAATCATCATCATGTTCCATCGACATATCGCTCAAGAAGGAAAAGAGAGCCAACAAGAAGCAAAAGACAGAGCGAACTCACCTTGGCATCGAAGAGGATTGCGCAGAGTCAACTCAACATGACGATGATTTGTACCGCTCATTGTCCGCGGCTGACCGCGTTGCAGTCGACAACTTCGTGCTAGGCATGAAATTTGCGGCACGAGAGAAGACATACGAGGAGGGATCTAAGCGCAAAGAGAGCGGTGTGCCGCAGCTGGTGGATAAAATAATAGCCTCTGACAACATCCGGAACTTGGTATATGTGGCACTGAAGATGTTCGTGACGGGGCAAAAAGGGCAAGACAGAGATATAGCAGTGCTGGAGAGCACTCCATATCAGTCCCTCACACACTTCGCCCCAGCCGTCTTCCACATACCATACCTCAAGGCCAGTACCACTTCTGAGAAATTAGCCTGCAACCCCCTGACATGCCTAACAGGCTGTTTCCGAGCGCGCAAGGCTTCTGCCAGTTATTAGCACATCTTTGGCTCGAATGATAAACGCAGAGTCGCCGAAGTTAAGACAAAAGGTCGAAGCTTTCAGAATCGAGGAGGCTCCGTCTGGGGAAAGCGATGATTTCTCAACGCAAAGAACGAATACAAGTGGGCTCATCTCTGGAATCGAGAGGAGCGCATGGGGTGTTCTCCTCTCGGCGATCAAAGTTCCTACACTACCTGTTACATCACCGACGAAGCAGGCCGCAGCGAACACGCAAGCACGAGCTGGAAGCGGGCACAGTGATGAGCCCGGTACGTCTGCGGTTGACATGAGCCCAGCGCAGATCATGGTGTCGCATTTCGAGATGAGTGAAGACCTGGCGACTCCAGGCCGTCGCATGCGACAATCATGGGCTTCCGGCTTCGCCAGTGCTCCGGCTGACCAAGCTGGCAGCTACTGCGGTTTTGAGTTACAGTCTAGCTCTTCAAGCGAGACCGAGAGCAGCGTCACGAACCGTGAGACTGGCAACCACAAACTGCCGCCACCGTATTACACTTCGGTTCAGTTTTATGACAACGAGCCGGCTGAAGAAACTCCTGAAGGCCCGTGTGCCTACACGTACTCTTGATTTAAGAGGAGCGGATCAGCAAAGGAGGCATCCATCTCAGGCCGCCCAGAACGATCAACGTTTGAGCAATAGCCCTGTCGAAGTGGGGGGTCTGGTGGGAATGTTTGATTCTATGAGAAGGGATATATGAGGGACATTAGGCAAAAGTGTTGCAAATCTCTAGTTACCATTGCTTGCCAGCAAGAATGTTCCAGTAGTAGCCAGGTCCAAGCCAGTGGCGTCTCATCAATCCTTAAACGCCGAAAAATGAATGAAGTCGCGTGAGATAGCTCCATTGTCTCTCTCCATAGCATCACTGTAGGAATGCTCGTCCCGTCATGTCCTCTCATGATCTCCGCACGTTACGTCCAGCCCGGAAGGTGGATGGCCTCGCCAGCGTCGTCTTTCTTCGTCGGCGTCAAGCCGTGCACCACGACATTGCGACCTGGTTATTTCTTTCCGGGGCCACCCTTGGCGTTATCCTTGGGCTGTTTCTTCTTCTTCTGCTCGGGCTTAAGCGTAGCGAAGTGGATGTACCAGATGAGGAGGCACTGGACACCGAGTCCTACTAGAACGACTAGGAGGTTGACGAAGAGGTTAGGCTGGTCGTTGAGGACGGCGACGGCCTCCTTTGTGGCGCCGACGGACCTGAGCCAGTCGAAGTTGGCCATTGGAAAATGAGATTGGCGCCGAGAACGGGTGCAGATGATGTTGTATAGCCAGGTATGCGCCCGTCGTGGTCTTGCCAGCGACACAAAGCAAGCGGGACAACGATAAGAAAGATTTCAAAAGAAGAACAGGGATCGATGCAAGAACAGTCACGAGGAAAGATTCGAGTGCACAGCAGCTACAGAGAACGAATGGAGGGAGTGGGTTATTTGGGCTCCGAGCACGGTACGCGCCGGCCCACCGATGAGGGCCCCAGCACAGGAGGCTCTCCTGAGACGTTTCATTGATGCGCCAACGTCGTCTGATTCCGTCGACGCGTGATTCGTCGCCTGCATGGCACGTCAAAATGCGCGATGCAGCAGCGAATGTCATGACACGAAGCAATGGGTTGAAGAGTCGTGCACAGAAGAATAGCTAAAGGATCTCTGTTGACCACATGATTGGTGTTGCTTGCGAGTGTACATGGGGGGCCACGTGATCATGCACGTGTCGAGTCGCGGCCGGTGCTGCTCTGGCGCTAGTGCCAATCGGGGTCCATCGTTCAATTGGGGACTGTCCCTGGGCCGGAAAAATCTCAAGCTCGTGTGAGCACGCCGCGGCTGGTGGACAGACGCAGAGCTACGACCGCATCCTCCTACAAATCCGACTGCCCCGACTACACGCGGCCTCGTCCGACTGGTGGTCATGAGCGTGGCACGCCCGGCGCACAGCCTCCTTGGCCGATGCCTCACCTCGACGCGGTCCCGGGCCGCCGCAGCGCCAGCCGTACAATGTCACCAATTCCACAGCTCAGTGCCCCGTTCCAAGCGGCGGTCACGCTTCCGAAATGTCAAGGCTGAGGAGATGGGGCTGTTGAATCCCTCCACGCTGG
The DNA here is from genome assembly GCA_024340795.1 of Tolypocladium amazonense. NCBI lineage: Eukaryota > Fungi > Ascomycota > Sordariomycetes > Hypocreales > Ophiocordycipitaceae > Tolypocladium > Tolypocladium amazonense. Next base: position 27,138 of record JALHCE010000236.1, on the reverse strand, counting down.
CCAAGTACCGCCAGGAGAAGTTTGCCGACTATTCGAAGGAGGACCAGGAGGCGTTGAAGCGCAAGTACACGCCCGAACAGCTCGAGGCGCTCAAGGTCGGCGAGGAGGCCGTCAACCCGGACGACATGATCATACAAGGCCGGTTACGCGATGACCCCTACCGTCCAAACTACGTCGAAGACTACACGGTGCTGGACCCGCGGTACGATCTCAAGCCCGACCTCGAGGCTACGCCGAGGGAGCCGCAATGGCTGAACCACAACGACTGGGTCGACAAGTACGGCGCCAAGATGGCGAAGCTGACGGACAAGAAGACGAGCGACCAGCTCACGCGCGCCATGGTTCGCGCCCTGCGGCGGGTCAAGGAGAGCAATGGACAGGAGTTGATAGACCTCACCGAGGACGAGTTCAACGACCTCGAGAAGGACCCCGAGCTGCTGAAGCGCTACCTCATCGAGGACGATGCGCAGGAGCCCGACGCCAATGCCTCGGGTCCGGACCTGCTGACACGAGCACAGGCCATGAAGCTGGACGAGGCGGTCGACGCAGAGTGGAAGAAGGAGGTCGACAAGCTGGCCGCGCTGAGCGATGTGGGAGAGGTGGAACCCACGAACCTCGAGCTGATTGAGGACGGGCCTGCTGGCATCAACCGGGCGCACTCTGCCGAGGCGGTGGAGCTGGGCAAGGTGCCCGGCGTCGAGGGCCTATACAAGTCGGCCATCGACCCTGAGGACGAGGGCCAGGACGACGCGGGGCACTACCAGGAGATCAAGCGGCTGACGGGCATGACGCTCAAGGAGATCCAGTCCATCTACCGCAAGGTCCTCGTCACGCGCTGGGTGTCCAACCAGACGCGTCTGGGCAAGGTGCGCAGCACGTCCGTCGTGGCCATCGCGGGCAACGGCAACGGCCGGCTGGGCCTCGGCATCGCCAAGTCGACCGAGGCCGGCCTGGCGGCCGAGACGGCGCAGCTGCTGGCGATCCGCAACATGAAGCCCATACGGCGATACGAAAACCGGACAATCTACGGCAACGCAAAGGCCAAGGTGTCGGGCACCGTCGTGGAGCTCTTTTCGCGCCCTCCAGGTACGTGTGTCTCTTTGCTTGAACGTCGCATCCATGCGAGCACGGAAATGGCTGACCAGCGCGCCCCCTGCAGGCTTTGGCCTCCGCTGCCCGCACCGCATCTTCGAAATGTGCCGCGCCTCGGGCCTGCACGACATTGCGGCGCGCATGCCGCGGTCCAAGAACCCCATGAACTCGGTCAAGGCGGCGTACAACGCGCTCATGAACCAGACGGACCCGGAGGAGATTGCCATCGGCCGCGGCAAGAAGATGGTGGACGTGCGCAAGGTGTACTACGGCGGCGCTGTATACTAGACGATGACGCGGAGAGACGAGCGTGGTGTATACTACCTGTACATTTGAAAGACGAGAAGCTAGAAATTCCAACATGGCGTGTGCGCAGAGTATCTCTCTGGTGTTTCGTATGAGTGTGGGTGGTGGTGTCTTGTTTGTTCTTATTGGGTATCAATCGTCCTCTCCTTGGCCCTCCTGTTGCTCGCCTGTATCATGTGTCTTTCTCCATGGATGCAATAGTCCTTTCACCTCCGGCCTTCAGCGCTGCTCCTCCCCGCCGCCGCCGCCGCCGCCGCCCCAGTCAATCTCCTGCTGCAGCACGATGCTATACACGCTGGCCTTGAGCAGCGTGAACGCCAGGCTCGTCTTGCGCTCGAGCTCGCGCAGTCCGTCGAGGATCTCGGTCGAAGGGTTGGACGCGAGGTTATCGAGCACCATGGCGAGCTAAGTACCGTCAGCACCGAGCCCGTCAGCCAGCGTTGGCCCCATTGATGATCCGGTCGGGGACCCGAGGGGGAGGTAGCGGACCTGTTTCATGTTGTTGGCCAGCCGCTCGTACTCGTCGAGGACCTCCTGCTCGAGCGGCGTGAGCTCCGGCGGGGAGAGGAGGCTGTTTGGCGCGCTGTGCTCCATGGTGTGCGGTCCGAAGGCGTGGCCGGCGACAGGACGAGAGCGGCACGTCGCGCGACGCGTGCGTGGATGGATGGATAGATAGTCGGATATTAGATCTGGGTCTTGGTGGTGGCGGCGGTGGTGTGGTGGGGTTCCAGGAACCAGAAAGGTCCCCACTACGGATCCGAACGACATCATAGAAGTATGTCCGGCTTCGAGCAATTCGGCACACGTCACAAGAAGGAGAGCAGAGGTAGCGAGGCTTAAATACTGTCATATCATGCCACTCGTGACTGAGAGAAAATGCAGAGAACAAACAAAACTAGCTGAACGCTCAAGGCTGCATACAATCTTGGTCCTGTATCCATACATCAATCGTCCCAAGCCATACCCCTTCCTCCTCCTCCACCCATCGGCAGACTTCACGGAGAAGGGTAAACATCACGGGTTCTCGAGGAGACACAGCGCCTCGTTACTCCTGTCCGTACAGGACAAGGCCGTTCTCGGCTCCGGCGTCTGTCCCGAGGTCCGTTCCGAGGTCGGTCCCGAGGGCGCTCTCTGTGTACTCGCTGCCCTCGTCATACTCGCTGTATCCAGCCTCGGATTCGGTGTACAGATCCGTACTGCATGTAATCACAGTCGTGCCCATGCTACTACGGCGCAGCGTGCCTGCTTCGCTGTGGCTGTCGTCGCCACCGTCGGCGTCGTCCAGAGTCGAGTCAAGCTCAGTCGTGTCTTCGCCAGCAAAGTCAACGTTGGCAACGGCGTTCCTATAGGGCGAAGGCGTCGCAGTTCCCGGCTCCTCGAGCTCTTCCACCGTCTCCCTGACGCCGTAATTCTCCTTGTTCTCGACGTCGAATGCCTTTGCCAGGCCGCCGCCCCAGCTGCGCTTGCGAAGCGAGTTGACACCTGCAGGCGTCCGCACGCTCTGGCTCCGGTTCACCATATGCGGCGACAAGCTGTTGTTCATCTGGCTTAGGGACGCGATACGTCTCGCAGCTCCGTTCTGCGCTGGCGATGCGAGGTGACGCTTCGCCGAGAGCGCCATGCTGACGGCGGGACGCGGCTTGGGCGCCTCTATCTGCTCATTCGAAGGCTTCTTGACACGTTTGCGGCTCATGTTGTCACGGTCCTTGCTGCTCTTGCTCATGAGGAGGACTCGCGAATGGTCCATGACGCCCTCCATGATGCGACGCTCCAAGCGTTCTGCACGGTGCTCCATGTCAGACAGTTCTTCCTTCCGCAAGCGCATGGCGGTCTCGAGCGAGGACACGTCTCCGGTGAGCCTAGTCTTTTGCCGTATCAAGCTCTCCTGCTCTGTCCGAAGAGTCATGATGCTGCTTCGAAGCCTATTTTCCTCGTCCTTCAGGCTGAGGATCGACGCCTCCATGTGATCCTTCTCCGCAGCCTTGCGTTCAAGGGTCACCACGGTGTCTTGGAGCGTTCTCTCTCGATCCTCATGTTCGTCTTCGATACGCTGCGTCTGGCTTGAAAGGAATTGAGAAATCTCAGCAGCCGTGCTGACCACAGACTGATGCACTTTGTCAAGAGTCTCCAGCTGTGTCAATGTCTGCGCCGTAGCCGTGCTGTGATCCACCAATTTATCGAGCTTCTCGTGGACGTTGGCGTCATTGTACTTTTGCTCAGCCAAGTGGTCCAGTTTCTGTCGAATCTCTGAGTCGTCATACTTCTCCTCCATTAGCCTACTCAGCTTCTCTCGCACCTCGGAGTCGTCATATTTTTGCTCCACCAGTCGGTTCAGCTTCTCTTGTACTTCTGAGTCGTCGTACTTCTCGGGAGGCGCAAGCATCTGCTGCTCTGGTGGTTTCGACTCGACAATTTTGTCCTGAAGATCAGTGGTCGCAGACTTGGAGTGCTCGAAATGCTCGCCAACAAGGAGGAGGATGTCCTTTACGGCCTCCAAAATCTGGGGGTGGTACTCCTTGACGTCTGCCTGCAGTCCTTCAACCATGGTGACCGCTTGCTGGATGTGGTCACGCGTCTGCTGGTGTTCTGTCTTTCCGTCGGCTTGGCTCTCCTCTGCACGGGTAGCCAGTTCCTCGACCTTGCCGAAAACAGTTTTGGAGGCTTCTTCCATCTTCTCCAGCGAGTCCGTCACGGTCGATCCCAGCGTGTCAGTCAGAAGCTTCAACTCCTCGGCCACGGCTTTGGTGCCGACCACCGCGGCTTCAGTCTCAATATCACGAGCCTCGCTCGTAGAGTTCCTCTCCTCCATGGCGGCCTTGAACTCGTCATACTTGGCGATTAGCTCCGTTATTTTGTCGTCAATCTTGGTTCCGATGTTTTCCGTGGCTTCTTGGAGCTTCTCGTTGGACTCGAGCCGGGCACCAGCGACAACCTCCTTGGACTCCTCAAATTGCGCCTTCATCGTGTCAAACATCTCCTTCACATCTTGGCCAACGTTCTCGTTCTTGTCAATCTTTTCGCCCATGGTCTCGAGAAGCTTGCCGAGAGTTTCGACGCCGTTGGATCCCTCTTCTAGTTTGCCTTTGACCGTCTCTTGGAATTCTTCCAGGAAGGTTTTCACCTCAGTCACGCGGTCGGCAACACCAACAATCTCGGCCTGGCGGTCATCAAACGCCTGACTAGACGACTCGGTATAGGCGTCGAGCTTTTCTTTGGCCTCTTTGACAAGACTCTCCAGGTTGGTAATGTCTTCCTTATTAGAAATCGCGGCGAAATCGGTCCCAGCTAGGCCATCGAGGGCTGTCTTGATTTCGAGCACAACGGTTTCGACGGCTTCGACGTCAGTTTTGGTTGCCTTTTCATCACCCTCTGCGGCCTTCTCAGAGTTCTCTTTCATCTGGCCTAGCTCAACAGTGACTTGGGTGAGCAGTGTCTCCAGCGCGGTCAGATCCTCCTTCTGGGAAATGGTCTCCAGCTGGCTCGTCATGGACCCCATGGTCTCGCGAGTTTCGAGAATAAGGGCCTCAACGGTATCAAGATTCTCCTTGCGGACGGCCTGCTCGCCGTCAATCAGATCGTCAAGGCGTGCTTTGGTGTTCCGCAGAAGCGTCTCGATAGCCTCAACGTCGTCTCGGGTCGCCGTGTCACCATTTGCCGTGGGGGGGGAATCAGTTTCCGCCTCCTTTGCCGCTGCGGCTGGTGGTTCGCGAGATGAAATCTCCTCGACACCTGCCTGCACATTGCGAAGCATGTCCTCCAAACGAGCCAGGTCCTCTTTCTGGACGCTTTCGTTCTCCGACTCTGGCTCCATAGCCTCAACCTTGATGCGAAGTTGGGTAATCAGGACTTCCAGATTCTTTATGTCGTCCTGCTTGACCATATCCGCCGGAATCATGGCATGTTCGTGCGCATCATCGTTGACCGCTGCTACAGCAGCGACTGCTTTCTCGTTGTTGACGTCGCGCAGCGTCTCAATGTCCGACCTCACTGAGTCTAGGCCAGACTTGAGCGCATCCAGAATCTCATCGTTCGCCGTCAAGTCGACCGGCTTATTGGTTACCCTGTCGAATTCTGCGCGAAGTTCGTTGATGCCGTCCTGAAGGGCGTCAAGGATTTCATTTGTTTCCGGACGAGGCCTAAGCAGATCTGTTCTGAGGCTGGCAAGACCGTTATGCAGAGCCTCGAGCACCTCTTGGTTGTTGGTAGTACCCTGAGGAGATGTTGGAACCATGGATGAGTTGACGACCTCGCGCAGGCTCTTTAGTTCTGTCTGGACCTGCTCGCGCGATGTATCATTTGCCTGAGAAACGAGCCGAGTAAGGTCCTCCTTGAACTCTTCAATGCTTCTAGAGAGGTCTTCCATAAATTCTTCCTGTCCAGCGACGCCGGCGGCGCGGTCGACGTAGCTCTCGATGGCGATGCGGAGATTCTCCAGACCGTCCTTTGTGGCGTCGAGGACCTGCTCCGTATCTCGTCCGTTGGCGGCCACATTTTCCTTTGCTTCTTCAGACACGGCTCTAAATTCCGATTTCATGTATTCCATGATGTCCTGGAGTCTGGAGATAACCTCGTCGTTGTTGGATTGAGCAACGAGCGCATCTCCACGAGGGAGGTCCAGGCCCTCAAGGCCCTCCCTCACAGCGTGGACCATGTCATTGTGCGTCACATCATGGCCAATCGCAGAGGCTGCGACGGGGAACTCGAATTCCTCCAAACAATCACGGACCGCCTCGATGATCTCATCCCTTGAAATTGTCGCAGCTGTGTCCATCTGCGGAGGCACAAAGTGCTTCAGGCCCTCAACAACAGCGGTAAAGACCTCATCTCGGGTGGCGCTGGCAGGCCTCTCATCGCGGGGCATGTATTCCTGGATGCCCTCTTGGAGGCAAGTCAAGACCTCTTCGCGCTCCAGCCCGATCTGCTGAACTTCAATTTCAGGCTTATAGTTCTCCCAGGCATCTCGAACAGCTTCAATGACGTCCTCTCGGCTCAGGTCAGGCATGTCGCCATGCGAGGCTTCGTTGTCTCGGAGAGCTGCTCTCATGGCATTGTAGATTTCTTGATAATCGACCAGGGTCTTTTGCGAGGATGCCGAGGCCTGGGATTGGCGTCGATGCTCACGGAGAACGTGATTCAGCTGCTCCTTCATCTGCTCGAGGCCCTCGTCTATTACCCTCGAAACGTCGTCCTTGCTCGGTGGTTCTGACTCCTCGATGGCTTTGGTGTCCATCTTCTCCAGCCTCTTACCGAGCTCACGACCCATACCGAGAACCTCGCCTCGGAGCTCGCGCACGAGCGCCTTCACCTCGGCGGTCAAGCCCCCCCCTTGGGAAACGCTATCTTTGACGGATTGAATGATTTTGATGAGGTCTTCGTTAAGAAGGTCGGCGCCCCTTGCCAATGGCGCAGGTGACCTCGAAGGCTCGCCATTTTGTAGCAATCGTTCGACCGACTGGTGGTTGTAGTCCAAGTCCAACCCACGAGAACCGTCATCATTGAGATTTCTGCCTCGGACAGAGACATCGGGTGCAATGGTGGCATGTTTTTGATCCTGAACAAATCGAGCGAGTTCATCAACCTTGGCGGCCGTTGCCATCCCGGAGAGCTTCTCCGACAATTCATTGAGGAGGCCAACCAACGACTCATGTCCGTCCGTGGTGCCAAGGCCGCGCAGAATCCTCTCCAGGATTGCGAAAGACGCCGGTCCATCCGCACCCGAGAGCGACGGCGTGCTGATGGACCCACGATCAATCGAATCGGCGAAGCTTTTGGGTGATGGGATTCGGGGCAGCTGGAACTGCCGTGAAAGGGTGGGCGACGTGCAGTGAGGTTTGTTGTCGAGGAATAAGCCGCCGTAGTGTTCGCGCGAGGAAAGCCTGCTGGAAGCCTCGCTCACGTTGCCCATCAAATCTCTCAAGCTCCGGCGAATATCCTCGTCTCTCGTGTTGGTAGCCTCCTTCAGGCTCAGCAGGTCGGTGGCATTATCTCTGCTCCGTCTGCTAAGCTGGCTCAGTTCCTTCTGCAAAGACTGAGCGATGCTTGTGAGTGTAAGAATCTGTTCAGACAGCCCCTCGACACTCTGCGCACTCTTGTTGATTGGTGCTCCATTGGTGACGTTCGAGGAAGCAGATTCAGCGTCCCTCGCGGGCGGTTGAGTACCCATGGCTTGGAGAGCAAGCATTGTTGACGACTGAGGCGGCGTATTCTCACCCAGAATGCTCTGAGGCGGCGGTCGGCGGAACGCAGGGCGCACAATAGGTGTCAGGCTCGGCCCAGGGATCGGCGTCGAGGCTTCAGAGCCGCCGTCCTGCTGCTGCGGCCGTGACTCGAAGGCGCTCTCTCTCAGGTAGTTTTGCGTCGGCGTCGAGGGTCGTTCTGAGCGCCCGGGAGAGCCGGGGGCGTTGCGGCCACCTTCGAGCAAGAAGCTAAGATCGCGCACAGAACCGGGCTGCAACGACTGCATGCGGCGGTGAGAGCTGCTCTTGACGAGGGCTCTGTCGGGTGATGTGTCGTGGACGCGCTTCGTCAGAGGCGGGACGATGGCAGCACTCTCGCGCGCGCGCTCGCTCAGCGCAGCATGGGCGGACTGAATCGCACTAGAAGTGCCCGCCCGCGACGTGAAGCTGGGCGACTGCGGGTTCAGCGGCAGAGGCGGCGGCGCACGATCAGGATCCGAGCTGTCCCACCTGCTGCTGGTCAGCTTGCGCCAGAAAGACGACATGTGTAGATGGCAAGGCAAAGACGACGCACATGGGAATCAGAGCCCGGCTGCCCAGGTCAGAGGAGGCAGAAGATTGATGGTTCAGCCGCCGGTCCCCGTCCCGGGACGAGTCTCGGTCGGTATGTGGCATGATGCAGGAGTCACTGAGGAATGGAGCGCAGAGGGAAGAATGCGGGCAGCGCCGCGGCGACGCTTAGAGCAACTCTGATGACGTGCGCTGCAGAGGCACAGCCTGCGATCGCACTTAAATAAACAAATGAGGACAGAGAGCAAATCTGCCGATGTTTGCCGCTCTCCCTCCGGTATTGCGATGACGAGCGTGTATCCAATGCAGTCTGGAGGACTGACGAGAAGAAGGCTGCTCACCGCAGGTGGTTGCAGCGCCCGTTGGGCACGGCGTCTGTGTTGTGTTGCTGTGAGCCGCGCGTTGTCGGGGTAACGGCAGCGACGCGTGCCAAACGGCACCGCGGCCTTGTCCCACTTCGTGCACCAATCCGATGGTTGATGGCTCAGCGGGGTTGGATGGGCCCGATCGATGAGTCCATGCCCAAGCCAAATCAAACGTCGCATGGTCCCATTGAAAGCACCTCCAATCACGATAGTGGAGGCTGTGTGTGTAAATAGCATTTCGCTGATTCTACAGAGCTGAGTGCTTCTATATACTCGTACCCAAAGTACATCAGGCCGCGCTCGCAAGCAAGTCGCCCCGTCTGCTGCAAGCCGCCTGCTCCACTTCGGGCAACCGAACGCACTCGCTGTCTAGGTTCCCAAACTTCCCAATGAACGCTCTTCTTCAAAGCAAGGACCGTCATCGCTTGAAAGCAGCATCGAAGGCCGGGATGAGCGTCTGGGCGAGCCAGAACGAGAAGACCAGCTTGGGCCCAGTCATGAGCAACTGCACGAGGCACAGTCAGTGATAAACATTCCGTGCGAATCGAAGATAGATGGCGCCATACCTTGGGGACGAGACCCTTGAAGAAACTGGAGAAACCCTCTTGTCGGGCCATGTTGGACAGGATTCGGAATCCGCTCTCGGGGTTGTCAAAGTTGCGGTTCTGGATTCGCGTCTTGATCACGTCGAGAGGCGCCGACACCACCAGCGACGCCGACGCACCAGCGATGGAAGCCACGAAGTTCTGGAACCACGACGCCTTGTTGTAGTCTTGCAGGTGGAACAGGTATTCCTTGGCGAAGGCAGAGCCTCCAAACAGCTAATTTCATGCGTCAGCAAAACGGACACCGCTTGAGGACCGGGTTCAACGAACCGCAAACGACCCAGGTGCGTTCCTAGCCGCAGTCCATCCCCAGCCCCGGTAAAGGCCGAAGCCTTCGTCAGCGACGATCTTGAAGACGCCGCGACCCTTGAACGCCTCGGGATTCGTCTGGCGCTTGATCTTCAGCACGTCGAGGGGCAGCAGGACAATCTCTCCGATTCCGATCAGACTGTGGCCCGGTTAGGATGGGTCAAGTACCCCTTCAAGCGGGGGGGACCTTACCTGCCGGCCGTCGAGTGCATGATGGCCTTGCCGGTCTTCTTTCCAAATGCCGACTCGAAATCCTTCCCGTAGTGCTGGTTGAGAAAGTCGCGCGCCACGGGCTGGCCGCCATACTTGTACACTCTCTGGAGGACCTTGTAGCCCGCGGCGTATCCGAGGCCAGGGAACAGAGAGACGAACTTCCGGCCAATTGGGGCACTGGCCGTGTCCCTGAAGATGACCTGGTTGAGCTGGCTGGCAGAGGCAACCTGCGACGGTCAATGCTTAGCTTGGCCGTTCGATGCGTCCCTCGCCAGCCGGGGATGTCTCCTTACTCGTGTCTGGTTGCTCATCAATCGCTTCGCAATCGTGTCCACCTGGAGGCGCGAGTGTCAGCGCATTGTCACATGGGAGCGATTGGGCCAGCAAGCACGGCGGCGACGTACGGGGTGGAAGATGGCAAGCTCGGCGATTCCGGCGGAGCCTGGTGTTCGTTGTCAGCCAGCACACCTCGGAGAATGGCCAGTCAATCGGTACCTGAGCCCAGGAGTCTGGCCAGGTTCGACTCCTTCTCGGCGCCAGCGACCAGTGCTGGGGGCGACATGATGACGGTGCGGATTGTCTCACGGTCGTCTGGGTTGTGGAGGGTGTCGCGACAATTTGGTGACGCTGCCGCGGCGGCTGGAAATTTTTAACGTCGACCACCTTCCACTACCGATCTCGGGGAGCACGCGACGGCGGTTCATGAGCGCCCACGGCAGACCGGTGGAAGTAGAGGTACCTGCCTATTAGCGGGTCGCCTGGGCGCTGGGCTGCCCCTGTAAGGTACCCGCGGGCGCTTGGTCGACGGGACCCAGCGGCTGAGTGGGCTGATACATTGATCCATGGCGGGTCGGGTCTTGCGTCCCGACATTTCGCACGTGCTCGCAAGCCTTGCCTACCCTGTAGCAAAGCTACCGTATCCTTCACCACGAAGTGCCTTTGATGATGCGTCTCCTGATGCTTTGATAATATCAAAAAGGGGCATGTTCCTCTCGGTTTGGATTTCTCCATCTACATTTCTGTTACTTTGGGGTTGCTTAGCCTCATAGTACTGGTCAATAGTCTCGGCATCCTCCCGGAAGAGTTCGAAATGTCGAACGTGCACGACCTGCGCAACTCTGCAGACAACGTACCCTCATCTCGGATCAACACGGGTACGACATTGACGGTGACATTCCTGTTTGTGGAACTCGCTATTGCCCATTCTGCGCCCACGCATATCCGGCGAGTTGCTAAGTAAGGCACCCTAGCTTCAAGATGCAGCTTCTATCTGCAGCCAAGCCTCCCCGCTCAGTAGTCCCTGAAGACCGCAGCCATATCGTCCAGCCTCATGACTTGCCCCAGGAGCTTCTCTTGCTGCTCGAGGTGCCGGTTGTATTTGTTGTAATGCTCAGCCGTCATGACCTCTTCCTCCTTCCCCTTCACGTCCTTTCTCTCGACAAAGCTCAATATGTTTCGCTCCTTGTGCCGCTCCACCTGCAAGGTCTGCAGGCACCGGAGCATGGCCTTGTAGATGTCGTCCAAGAGATGCGACTGTGTGCGCTCGCCGTCGAAGAACCAAAAGAACAGCGTTCGGTTTGCCAACCTGCTGTTGTCCTTTGGGACTTCTTGCACATCCACCAGCCCACCCATTTGCATAGCCAGCATCTTGCCCTGCACATCTGACTTCTTCATTAGGGCCGCCGAAGGCAGCATCTTCTCATCCAGCTTTCCCTTTTCGCGCAGAATTCGTGTCAATCGAAGCCCGTGGCGTCCAAAGCATTGCTCGATGTAGGCATCCAGCTCTGCTTCTCGCAGACTCTCCATCAACTGGCCAAAATCCACGGTCCATTGGCCGCGCCCGTGAGTTCCACAGTGTCGCACGAAGCGGTGCTTGTTTTCCGCGAGCAGCAAAAGATGCTGTCGCATTTGGTCCATGCGGCTATCCTTGGATGTCGCATCGTCGTCGAACTTGACTTTCGTTTGCCGGTCTCCATTTGTTCGCGACACAGACCGGGGCCTGTGCTCCTGCACTTCATCATCATCGTCCATGTCGTCAGAGTCGTCGCCACCATTGCTGGGGAAAGCTCTGGCGCCTCTTGCGCGCACCACCGGCTTGTCGCCGTCGGAGTCGTCCGAATCGCTGTCATAGTCTAGCGGTGTGGCTTTGACCTTCTCGGCACTCTTAAAGTCTATCTTGTCCTTCGGTGCCTTACCCATGCCGCCTTGGACATTGATCGCCTCGTCGAGATGTTCATATATCTCAGCCGAGGTCACCATCACCTGCTCGGGGCCTCCTTGGTCACCGATCAACGGATCGGGCCGACACCTCGGCAGCTGTAAGGTCAGGAGTTCAAGCAGAGTGCGGTACACCTGCCCAGTTACTTCGCCAAGGGTATCTGCTGCAAAGTCTGCTAGACGCTGATTGCGCAGCTGGACCAGGCACTTCTCGTAATTTACTCTGACCACAATATTAGGCTGTAGTGCGTTAGTCGGTGCGTGATTCGGTAACAAAGAGACAGTCTTACGTTGAGCTGTATGAATTGGTCAGCGAACTGGTCGTCGGCCCGTGCCGCGCCGTTCTGGAGTCTCCTCCTTTTTGCCACTGGGCCGTTGGACTGGTCGAGTTGCCGCTTCAGCGCCTTGCTCTGGTCTCGGGCCGTCCTGAAGCGCTCCACTACCTGCATGTGCAGTTCGATCTTGTTCTTCGAGGCCTTCTCTCCTGGGCCGGTCTTGGTAACGTCCGCCTCGATCTCGCGGTACACCTCTGCGGGGTTGCGAAAGCTGTCTGGTCGAACTGTCTCAACAATCTCGGACTGGATCAACCTCGACAAGGCTGTGTTCAGGTGAGCCTCGGACTCGATCAAGCCCGAACCAGACTCGGGCGCTCCGTTCAGGTGCCCATTGGTCTTTGGGGCACGAGAGGTAAACGCATGTGTAAGATCTGCAACTCGGGCGTAGCCCAGAAGCATGAGCGTCTGGACCAAGTCCCGTTCCGCAGTACCATACTGGCTGTCAATGACCTCCAATATTTTCCCAGACCGCACCAGATTGTAAGAGGCGTCGGGATTCGCTTCGTAGCTTGTGCTTCGTGAGTCGGGGTCCGTGGTGTGATATATCAGATTCTGCTGAATCAAGACGCCGAGGCCATTTCTTAATTGTCGCGGGCTCAGGGACGTATGTTGCGACAGCTGTTGGATATTGGATCGTCCTTTGGTGAATAGCGCCGCCAAGATTCGCTGCAAGCGGGCATCGAGTCAGCCCCGCGGTCACTCTGCGGCAGATGGACTGACTGTGTGGGAAACGTACCGAAGGAAGCTCGCCAAAGAGGTCGTCGACAAGCAGAGCACAGAGCTCGGCAGCGTGTTTGGTCTGCAGGAGCGCAAGTCAGTGAGGGCGACATACGGCATGTGGTTGGCGGGCGGCACTGACAACGAGCATCGCTCTGCTCCTAGAGATCCCCTCACTATCTCTAGAGCTGCCACGGTTACTACCGGAGCGTCATTGAAATTTGAAAGCAGGCAAAACGAAACGATCCCTGGTGAGGGGGCACTTCTGAATGCTCAGGGAACAGGAATCGTCGAAAATGTTTGGTGGTGGGAACCGCGACGAGAGCCAGGCTATGCCACTTGGTCGCAGTCAATTTTTTGTGGTGGTGCACTCGCAGCAGGTCAGAGCTTCAAGGTGGGCTGGTCGGGGACGGGCCACTTGGTATTGTGGCCGTACTTCTCCTCCACTGAATGGCCTGCCCGAATACCTCTCGAGTACCTGAGGCGTGGGACTGTGCACCTCTGGCCGCTCCAGCCAATCAGCAATCACGTGATTCTCCCAGTCTCTCCCGGCGCCGAAAATTAGACGGGAGCTGGTTCGACGAGGCACTTCTTCTGGAGATCAATTGCTCACCCGCCGACGGCTGAAGGACTGTCAATCGACTACGCCATCACCCCCAACAATGATCTCGAGATCTGCCCTCGCGAGAAGCGCGCAGCAGGCCGCCCGGCGGACCTGCAGCGTCCAGTCCCTGCAGCGTCGTGGCTTTGCCGCCGCCGCTTCCACGGGAGCCTTCGAGACAACGGATGTGACTGGTCTTAAGGTCGCTTCGAGGGACGCTCATGGCCCGACTACGAAGCTCGCGATTGTCGCCAAGGCCGGAACTCGATATCAGCCGCTTCCTGGCCTGACCGTTGGGCTTGAGGAGTTTGCGTTCAAGGCAAGTCGCCCGCATGATTGCCGAGGCAGAGCGTGAGCTAATTTGACGGGTCTGCAGAACACGCAAAGACGGTCTGCGCTCCGCATCACTCGCGAATCCGAACTCCTCGGTGGTCAATTGGCCGCCTCGCACACCCGAGAGGCTCTGGTTCTTGAGGCCAGCTTCCTCCGAGAGGATCTGCCATACTTCACCGAGTTGTTGGCCGAGGTTGTGTCCATGACCAAGTACACAAGTGAGGCTCCCCGTCGCATGGCAACACGCGAGTTGAACTAACGCGGTTGCAGCCCACGAGTTCCACGAAGATGTTGAGAGGACCCTGCACCTCAAGCAGGCGGCTGTCAACGCCGACGTTCCCGCCCTCGCCCTCGACAACGCCCACTCTGTTGCCTTCCACACTGGTCTCGGTGCCCCCGTATACCCTTCGCTGTCGACGCCCTACCAGAAGTATCTGAACGAGGAGTACATTGCTAGCTATGCCGATGTCGTCTACGCGAAGCCCAACATTGCCGTTGTTGCTGATGGCGCCTCCCCCGACGCCCTGTCGAAGTGGGTTGGCCAGTTCTTCAAGGACGTCCCTGCTGCCTCCCAGAGCGGCCAGACACTCAAGGTCGAGGCGTCCAAGTACTACGGAGGTGAGCAGCGGACAAACCATGCTGGCGGAAACTCGATGGTCATTGCCTTCCCCGGCTCCGACAACGCTGGCTCGAAGCCTGAAATCGCCGTTCTCGCATCGCTTCTGGGTGGCCAGTCCACCATCAAGTGGGCTCCTGGCTTCAGCCTGCTGTCCAAGGCCACTGCTGGAACTCCTGGCCTGTCTGTCTCCGCGACCAACCTGGCCTACTCTGATGCTGGCCTGCTGGCCATCCAGCTCTCCGGCCCTGCCGCCTCTGTTCGCAAGGCGGCCGAGGAGACTGCCAAGGCCCTCAAGAGCGTTGCGGCCGGCACCGTCAGCAAGGAGGATCTCACCAAGGCCATTGCCAACGCCAAGTTTGACCTTCTGGAGAAGGCCCAGCTGCGCGGACCCAGCATGCTCCTGGCCGGATCCGGCATTGTGAACAGCGGCAAGCCGGCCGACCTTGTTGCCCTGGCCAGCAGCATCGACTCTGTCACCGCTGACAAGCTCAAGACGGTAAGCATCCTAATATCCTTCGCCACTGAATTGGAACTGAACAATCCTCGCTGTAGACTGCCAAGGCCCTTGTCGACGGAAAGGCGACCGTCTCCACCGTCGGTGACCTGTTTGTGCTGCCGTACGCTGAGGAGATTGGTCTGCGGGTATAAGGGGGAGCCACAAAGGCGCGAAAAGCTTGTACCAACAGTCAAAGCCGTAGATGCGGAGGTCGGGGTAGTATTTGTCAATATCTGTAGTAGAACTCCTTTGTCCACACAGCATTTCCTGCTCCACCATGCACGTCTTCACAGTCGCTTTATCCGGGTGGACTCGCCAAGCCAAGTACCTTTGCTTACGGCCTTTGCTTACGGGTAAGAGGCCGGCTCAGCCCGACTGTCAGTCCAGATACGGTACCTCGCCCAGGGCACCCAGGTTGCCAGGTCTTGCAACGTTGAACAACCGCTCCAGCAAGGTTACGCCCGCGTGCGCTGAGGCATACTTGTGCGCTATACCTCCGACTATGGTACATTGTGCAGCAATCCTTGGGCGCGGATCGCGTCGCGAAAGGACAAGTCTCTGCACATTTTCAGCTAGGAAACTTAATGACTATACGGATTTCGGGAGCTATAACCTAGCTTACTGTGAACGCTACTGGCCTGGTCGACCACTTCGAGGGTTTACCGTGCTGTATTGTAGGTTGCTTCTACGGAGGCGCCCTGGTGCAGGCCTAATAAGGCAAGGTGAGCTGCGAGTCTGGCACTGCACAGTGGCGCGAGTCGGGGGCCGCTGCACTGGGCCGCTACCAAAACGTGGCGCGTCGCACTTGGGGGCGCGTTAGTCAGCTCAGTACGGGTAAGCCAAGGGCACCGCCACGACGACGAACAGGCCTGGGACTTTTCGCGCACTGTGGTTTAGGTCTTTCGGCACGCTTAGGCCTACCTCTTACCCGCCTCTGCCCACCTGGCGGCCCACCACGCTTCTTTTGTCGTTGGTTTGGCAAGTGCGACAGGGTAGGGGAAAACAAAGCCTCATCACCACCTCCACTGGCGAACCTCGTCTCCCTTTCCCGTCCCCAATTCCCGTCTCTCCATGCCCTTTGGCCCATTGCGAGGCAATCGTAACAGCGTCGAGCTGGACGGCACGCCGGACATCCATCCCCCACGGTTCTGTCCCTCGCTTTGCCCCCAGGTAAGTCGCACAGCCTCCTCTCTGGTCCTCCATTTCCGCCGCCCAGGCCTTCATTTTCTCCCATTTGCTCGCCCCCGAGCCTGGACCTGCCCCGACTTTGGCATGCAGTATGCATGTGCCTTTGAAGCTCCCGCTCATTTTACTGATTGCTGTTTCAGGTCTTCTAGGAGAAAGCCGTTGGTAAAGGAGCCACTGCACGCCCCGGAGCCTGACCAAACCACTTCGCTCGCGTTCTTTCTGGGTGACACGAAACCCGCTGGCCATCGTCCAAGGTTCGTAACGAGTGATTCAGCTCTTTCAACTTCTCCGGCATCGGTGCATCGTTCGATCAACTCGATTTCTCTTGCCCCAGGCAGCGTCCACGCCTTCCCTTCCTCTCGCACCGCGCCCAACTTTGCCTCCTGCAACAACCCGCGTCATAACAAGTTTACGCCGTCAACAACTACTGACCAGGACTATCTAGACTTTCCCAAGGAAAAGAAGGGTTTCTCAGAGCTCGACTAGGGACGAAGAAGACGTTGCGCACGCAAAGCGAACACGTTTGGCTCTGGGCTGGATGCTGGGACTCGGCGGTCTGAACTTGTAATTTTGAAGACCTCTCAACAGCGGGTGATTTTCTACATCATGCCTCTTCCGAAGAAAGAAGGCACATCTGGTGGAAAGGTCGATGGCCGGGCACAAAATGGTGCGATGCTTCGAACTGCACGTACAGGGAGACGTACGCTGACACGCACCCAAACAGGAAACCGACAAAGCTTCCGAACCGATGCCGCCATCTCGAACAGTCGTTTTGGGAGCGAGCGAACACTGCAGCCATGGGTCCCAGATTCATCTGATGGCGTCGATGGTGGCTTGGAAACATCGAGCAGCAGTGGTCCTTGGGACCAGTTTGCGGAGAATGAAAGACTCTTCGGCCTGAAAACGGATTATGACGAAAACATTTACACCACCGCCATCAATAAGAGCCATCCTCAGTACAGGGAGAGGATTGCTGCGGCGGAGAAGAAAGCCCGAGAGATTGAACGCAGTGCGGCAGTCACTGCTCACGTGGCCGAGGAGCGTGTGATGGACTTTGTCGGCGGAAACGGGCCTGGTGGTGAGAACGAAGAAGACAAGTAAGTCCTTCAAACACCCACTGTCTCACGGAGTCGGACTCGTTTTCTAACGGTCAGCTGCAGATACAGCGGCGTTCGACGCCAGGAGTTCCCACCTCTTTCGGCTGGGCGGGAGAACCGGTACACGCCACCTGCCAAGCGAGCGCCGGCGGCGCAGTCCACCGTCAAAGGGGCCCCGGTTGATCCCGCCATCATCTCGTCACAGATTAAGGCCCCGCCCAAGAAACCATTGACATCTGAACAAACTCGGTCGCAAACCGTCGATCCGGTTAAGAACGGCATTTCGCCAAAGCCTGACAGTCAAAAGCTTACGCAATCGAAGACCGCGGAAGACAAGCCAGCAGAAGTTAAGCCAAGCCCCTCGATCCGAGAGTCAAAAACCCCAGACGCGAAGCCCGCGGACAAATCTGCTGCATCTGGTTCGTCATCTGCAAACGCGTCCAACCGCAATGTGGCTGCGCAAGGCAAAGAAGGCACCCCGAGTGCAACCTCCACTGTCGAGCGTGATGTTTTGAACTCGTTCAAGTCCTTTGCCAGCCAGCAGAGGATGAACGCAGAGAAAGTCCGCAGCAGCAAAGCACGGGCAGACAAAGAGGTCAAGTTGACGGAGCTGAAGAAGTTTGCAACGAGCTTCAAGCTCTCAACTCCGGTCCCTTCAGACCTTGTCTCAATTATAGCCAAGGACCCCGCCAAGCAAAAGGAAATTCAAGCAAAGGCTATGAAGAATGCTGAGGAGATGGCAAAGACTAAGTCTGATCCTAAGGATAAGGCCCAGGCAACGAAAGATGTCCAGGCAAAGCCGGCGGAGCAGAGTGCCTCTGTCAGCCCTGCAGAGGGCCGGCCGCCTCGAGCATCCGGTGCGCCGCAGGCCAGCGGTCCTGCTGGCGCAAACAATAGACACGCTGGACCTCGACAGCAGTTCCCTCAGCAGCCGTATCACGCACAGCCGTATAGGAACAATCGCGGTGGCCCGCAGCATGCCCCTCCTCAACAGCAGACAGGCAACCTGGCCCAGCGCCTACGCCATATGGAGCAGCAGAGATATTCGCAACCCATGGCGCCGAACCAGCATCAGGCAGGCCAGGACGCGCGTGCTCCTCCTACGGGACCCTCGAGTACTGTCGATGCCGGCTTCAACCGCAGGCTCAGCGGAGCCCCTGGGCACATGGGGGCCAAGCTCAATCCCAACAGCCATGAGTTCAGGCCCAGCCCTTTCGCTGCGTCTTTTAATCCGAATAGCCATCCCAGCGCCAGCTCCAGCCCTCGAGCATCTGTGAACCACGTTTCTGAGAGTCCTGCCCCGGCGGCCGCCAGCTCCGGCCAGCTCATCCGTCGCAAGACCAAGGCCGTGGATGTTGGAAAGTGTTACATTTTGTCGCACATCAAGACCTTGACGCCCCCGCAGGGTCGTAATTGGGACGACAATAACGGTCTTCGACCTTCATACGACACTCTTCCCACCTGGAGACAACTACAGGACGATGAGAAGTCAGACTCGACGATGCATCTCACCTACAAGGAGTACTTTGAGCGCCAGCCGTTCTCAAACCCAGCGATGACCACACCCAACCCAACGCACGTCATGCCGCAGATGGCTCATCAACACCAACTGCCGTTTCACCTCCAGCACGGCGCCCACAACATGGGACAGCGACAATCGCCGCACATGCCTCCAATGCAGATGCACACGCCACAGCATGGCCCGGTGCCGCACCCCCCTTTCGGCACTGATGACCACCGGATGATGCATTCAAACTCGGCCCAATCTTTTGCCTCGCCTCGCATGGGACAGATTCCCGTTGCATACCCGTCTCAGGTTCCGTACAACCAGCCTGTCTTCATGGGCCCCAGCAATCCGCAGATGGGACAGTACCGCAGCTTCTCCGGCAACCCACATTACGTGCCACCACAGCAAGGGCAGATGGGTGGCCCCATGATGATGCAGCCTCAGTTCATTCCTGGGCCTCAGGGTATGGTGGCCGCCCCGCAAATGATGTACCATGGCGGCCACCCGCAGTTCATGCCGCCGTCGGGTCCTCCTCAGCAAGTTCCCGGCGTCAACGGGTACCCTAGCCCAGGCCGTCCAGCGGCACCGGTCATGGTGCATCAGGGATCGCAGCAAGGCCAGCCAATGTACGGCATGAGCCCGAGCGTGCAGTATAACCAGCCCGCGTTCGGCTCGGGACAACCCAGTGGACCAAGTCAGTGATGACCTCCCTGTTGGGCTGGGTCCGTGACGCGTGGCTGACCTGATCAGTGCCCAACGTGCGAGGATACGCTAGCCCTGGGTCGCAACATTTTGCGACGAGTCCAGGACAGATGCAGCACTACTACTACTATTATGGGCACCAACAGAGCGGCGGCAACGGGCATAACAAGAACTCCGCATCACAGGTCAACCACCAGCACGGGCAGTCGCAGGGTGTCCACACGACCGACGGGGCATCGACTGACCGGAGGGCAGACGGTGCAGACGAAGCGAAGTAGAAGGCGACTTGAGGCACAAGCTATACACAACTGCATATTTTTCATGTTGACTACAGTGCACCGACGACACAATTTCTGGCTTTCCATCTCATCTCCAGGCTACAAGTGGCGCGGTTGGCTCAGTGAGACGTATCATTTCAGAAGTTTCGATATGGTTCATGGGTAGGCAGCACAACTAAGACTGAAAGGTGGCTCTCCTGTGCGCGCGCGCGTGTTTACATGTGCACGCGCTGGAGTCGCCTTCGGCCCCTGGAGCTGAAGATTGGAACTTGTTGGTGATTAGCCTGGAGAAAGACCGTTGGTGGCAGAAACGCCGCCTTTGCAGAACCTCGTGGTTTCGCAGAGAGGAGGCAAAGTAACCGACCATGTCGATGGTTGGCGATTGGAGCTGAAGCGCCGCTGAGCGCCAACTTAACCGACGGCATGGTTCTTGCTCGCAACTGTGGGCGCCAGTCAACGCATCAAGCTGCAGCTACATGCCGGCAGTACTTGTCTGTCAGAAGCATTCATATGGCCCTGGACTGGGGCTCAAATGCGATCAGGGAATTGGTTATGTACAGGCAAACATTGGCATGCCGGGTTGTTCGGTTTGTCAGCGATGCCGAGCAGGGCATAAGGGAGGTTGGCATCGATTTGCGCAAGGCTGATGACAAGCAAATGGGGTGGCGGGGAGGAGAACACGCGGCATTGTTTGTACTTGACTTGACAAGTAGCTGTAGGTTGGAGCAAGAAGTCACATGGAGCAGGTTTTACTTTACCACCTAGTTCGTCCCAGGGCTTGACACGAGGCTATTGGCAGAGGCTATCGACTCACATGAGGATCTACTCCGTACATGAGAGCTGGGCGATGAGATGAAAGTGGGGAAGAGGTGAGATGGGTTGCAGCCCCCGAGGGCAACGATGAAAGAGCCTGATGGAGGTGTGTGTGAATGACTGGCAGGAATAAGGCGGGAAGAATAGGCGCTCATCTACTCCATACAGACGCCGCGTAGTCATGAAGCAAGCTCGGATAGGGCGGTAAGACTTTAGAGGTAGAAGGTCGCGGCAAAGCGCCAGGCAGGGGGGAGTGGTTGGCTGTCGTGCGCCAGGCCCGCAACGGCGGCTGCGGGATCGTCCCGAAGCAAGTGGAGGCGCGTTTCAGTAACACACGCTCGAGAGACGTCGAGTAGACTGCGCCATCTGACGACGACCACGACCACCGGTTCATGGTGTTTCAACAAGCCGCCGACTACGGCGCGGATGCGGCCCCGAATCACGGGCAGCTGAGGGGCCATGATGATTGGGCCGACGACGTGGTCGGCTGCGACGGCGGGCCTTGCCATCCCATCTCAGCTTGAGACGGGATGGCCTGGCTGGCACGACCCCGCGAGCGGGTGCTGCTTGTTCTAAGCGCCTCCGGGTTCTCTGCAACAAAGAGTCCATGGGACAGTCCACATGTCGATCATGTGCTGGAGTCCGGGTGTTATGGGCGACTCGCCTAGGGATAGACGGCCCGCGATGGCACGCTGGGACCGAGTCGAGGTCCAGAGTCCACCCAATTGAAGCAGAGCCAACTTTACATCAAGTGCAAACGGAATAGAAATGCCCTGTGCGGAGCAGGTGCGGTCCCTGTTCCGGCGCCTAAGGAGCCTCAACGGCACGGGTCGGGGCGCCAGTCGAGACAGACCGCCATGGAATAGAGCATCTAATGCCACCCTTGTGGGGGCAGAAGGGAGTTTGAAGCAGAACGCGGAGGTGAGGTGAACAGCGGTCAAACGCCACCTGGCCGTGGCCCTATTGCCGGCTCGTTGTGAATAGGCCGTCGGCGTGTTCGCACAATGGTCACGGTCGTCCGGCCTTGGACGCCTGTCCTGAACGGCGATTCGCCGACGCCGTTTGCCAGGGGTTGCCGAATATATGAGGCCGGCGAGAGTATATCTTGAAGACTGATCCTGATCCCTTCTTCTCTCCTCAAGTCACAGCAAGTCTGTCTATTTTCTTTCTCAAAGTCTGCTCTTTTTTTCTTCTTTCTTTCCCTAAGTCTGCTATTTCCAGGCGTTTTCACATTGCTCTGCTCTTTCTCGTCTCGATTTCACTTCGTCACCCAAGAAACCAAAACGTCAACCGCCCAGATACCCAGTTTACGCTGTCACGATGAAGAACTCCTTTGCGTCTCTGGCCGCCGCGATCCTGGGGCTGGCCTCAGTCTCCCAGGCGCACATGGAGATGAAGGATCCGCCGCCGCTGCGCTCCAAGTTCAACAAGTTTTCCACCAACGCCGACTACGACATGACGGCGCCGCTCGCCGCAGGCGGCAGCAACTTCCCCTGCAAGGGCTACCACAAGCTGCTCGGCACGCCTGAGGGCAAGCCCGTGGCCGAGTGGGTGCCGGGCCAGCCGTATAGCATGACCATCACGGGCGGCGCGGCACACAACGGCGGCAGCTGCCAGGCGTCCATATCCTTGGACAAGGGCACTACCTGGAAGGTCATCCACTCGTACATCGGGAATTGTCCCGCCCCGGGCGACTCGAGCTACCAGTTCACGCTGCCGAGCGACACGCCGGCCGGCGACATGCTCTTCGCCTGGACGTGGTTCAACCAGGTCGGCAACCGCGAGATGTACATGAACTGCGCGGCCATCACCGTCAAGGGCGGCGGCAAGAAACGCCGGGGCGTGTCGAGCCCCCTTGCCAGCCGACCCGACATGTTCGTTGCCAATGTCGGCAACGGCTGCGGCACGTCCGAGGGCAAAGACTTGATGTTCCCGAACCTTGGCGAGTACGTGGACATGAAGTCGACGCAGACGGCTCCTCCCACCGGAAGCTGTCCCTCAAGCCAGGCGCCGCAGGGTGGGAAGCAGCCGGGCGGCACCGGAGGCGGTACTGGTGGCACGCCGGGGAGCAATACGCAGACACAACAGCCGACCAGCATCAGCAACTCGAAGCCGACTCCCAACCCCGGCGGTGCCTGCTCCGGTTAGAGGCGATTCGCGACGTACCTTTTCTCGGTGCAGAACCGGATGACTGGGTCTCTCGCGGGTCTATTTCTTTGATTTCTCTTGCACTCAGCTGTGCGTATACTAGAGCTTCCTCTTTCACGGCGCAGCTGGTCGTGGTATGGACGACTGGTGGGAGACGAGCAAGACGGAGTAGGGAGCTGGCTCCACTACGGTCGTTTGATGGTAGGCAGAGATTCATTGACATTATGTGACCACGGATTCTTTACCGTTCTTCTCTTCCCGTGTGGCCGTGACGTGAACAGCCGATGCACCAGTAGCGGTTTGCGTGATTTGTGCTGGTGTGGAGATGGTAATGGGGATGAACAGCATCCAGACGTAGCTGGCATTCACGAGGCTTCCCGTGAATTGCAGTAAAGAAAGCCGTACGACGGGCGATGTGGTGTGTCGTCGAGAGGCAGCCCACTCAGCCATCGCAAACGAGCGAACGGTCGCACACGGGCCAACTGAGGCGGGATGACGCGGGATGACGCGGGCTGGACCCCCCCGGTGCGCATCAAGAGCCGCCTCAGACTTGCAGCCTCATCAGCAGCGCGTCGTAATGCGCCACGGGCAAGAAAGGAGCGAAACTCGCCTTGGGCATGGACAATTGGGGGGTCACAGGCCTAGGAGCCTATGCGTGCCCCAACAGGGGTTACGGTGTCAGTGAGAAGGCCTCCCACGCATGGTTGAGTACGGGTAAATGTCTTGGGCTTCAGCAGCCGCAACGAGGCGGTGCTGGTCTCGGGCCACCACCATCTTTTCGCCCTAGCCTGTGGTGAGATTTCCAAACCATACCCAAGTATACTCGTGAGCCACTGTGTAACTACCGTAGCTTAGGGCGAGTGTACGGATGGCTCCGTGATACCGTATAAGGTCGCCGTGGCGGGCTCGCTCCAGTACGCTTTGCGACCCGGCCAACGATCACGCGGCCCGTCGGGTGCGAAACGCTTTTGTTCTTTGGTTGGCATCGTCGTCCAAGCCGCCAGCACCGGCCTGTCTGAGGCTGGATCTATTGCTGGCCTCGGGGCCAAAAAGCGTCTAGCTCGTCCCCGTCGCTGGCGCCATCACCACCACCCTCTGGCGCCGGGGCCAGTGCAACGCGGCAAACTGTCACTGTAGACCGCTGGGGGGTCGCTTCCGTCCACAACCCGGCGCCGCCGCCTCCCCGCCGTATATCATCACCTCACCTGAACCTCTTGTCTCCCCCACCGCCCGCCCCCCCCAATCTGTTTCCTCAACCTCCTCCTCCTCATCCTCCTCCTCCCTCTCCCATCGCCCCCCCACCACCCGCGGGCATCCGGTCGAAGCAGTTTCACGCACACGCACCCGCAGACACAGGCCGTTGCCATGGCTGGGCCCACGTCGCCGAGCGCCGAGGGTCCTACGTTCGCGCCGCCCTCGCTGCCCGCGGGCTGGATCGCGCAGTGGGACGGCGCGAGCAAGAAGTACTACTACGTGCAGCTTGCGACGGGCGTCTCCCAGTGGGAGGTGCCCACGCAGGCCGCGCAGACGGGCAACACGCCCGGCCAGCACGTCGACCACCCCTACGGCCACCCGCCGCCCCAGCCCGAGCTCATCACCCATCCCGACGGGACGCAGACGGTCAAGCACGCCGACGGCACCATGGAGCCCATCATGGCCGACGGGACGCGGGGCGTGGACGGGCCCAATGGGGACCGCGGGCTTGGTGTAAGTTTTCTTCCTGACTTGTCCCCGCCGGCGTGGGTTGCACGGGTGGCTGACACTGATGATCATGATAGAGCATGGCGATGAACGCGCTCCTCGGCGGCAAGAACTCGGGCGGCAGCGGCGGTGGCGGGCTCGGCGGGCTCGCGAATCAGTTTCTCGGCGGAGGACACGGAGGCGGCAGCGGCAGCGGCAAGAGCTCCGCTGGCAAACTCGTCGGGCAACTGGCCTCGAACCTCTTCTCGCCTTCGCCCAAGCCCGAGGCGCCCTCAAACTACCACGGGGGACAGAATGCCGGTCATCAAAGCCAGGGTGGCGTCGCAGGCGCCGTTTTTGGCGGGGTTGCCAACATGTTCGGCGGCAAGCAGTCCCACGGCAGTAGCGCTGTAAGCTCCATTCCTCCTCGTCTCATTGGAGTTCAGATAAGCTGGCCGGGCATTTGCGCTGACGATTTTGCTGATTCAGGGCCAGAATTACGGATATTCGGGTTCCGGTACTGGCGGCTCATACTCTGGGGAAGCTCCTACGTACAAGCCGCCTGGGTCCGCCCAGGGCTCCTCCACGCAACCACCGTCTGGCTCTCAAGCCCATTCGAACCAACACCAGCAAGGCCCTCAGCATCAGAGTTCGCCGAGCCAGGGCTACCAGAATCAAGGTCACCAGAGCCACGGGAGCCAGGGCCAAAGCCACCAGAGCTACCAGAGCCAGGTCCAGGGCCAGAGCCACCAGTCGTACCCCCCTCCTCCCCCCGGAGGCCCTCCCCCAGGACAGCAGCCCCCTCACGGCCAGTCTCCTTACGGCACATCCTATGGCGGACAGCAGGGACAGTATGGAGCAAACAGCAGCTACTCACACCACACCCCGAGCCATGGTGGCCAGAACCCCCCATACAACCAGTCTC
Organism: Tolypocladium amazonense; assembly: GCA_024340795.1. Taxonomy (NCBI): domain Eukaryota; kingdom Fungi; phylum Ascomycota; class Sordariomycetes; order Hypocreales; family Ophiocordycipitaceae; genus Tolypocladium; species Tolypocladium amazonense. Next base: position 1,846 of record JALHCE010000236.1, on the reverse strand, counting down.
ATCAAGCACAGCCCGACACGTACGGCCAAAGACCCCCAAGCGGATACAGCCAAGGTCCTCCCAGCTACGGTCAAGGGCCTCCCGGCGGCTATAACCAAGGCTCGTCGGGTGGTTATGGCCAAGGGCCGTCAGGTGGTTACAATCCTTCGTATCCGGGAGGGCAGAGTGGCCAACAGCAATATGGCGGACACAGTCAGGTGCCATACCACGGCGGGCCTTACTGAGAAGCTCGGCGGCCTCCAAGGAATTGATTAAGCCATGCGTCTGCCAGCTGCTCCCTTGCCCCGGGCCCCAAAGCTGAGTGGCTGCAGACGCCTTGGACAACCGCCGGTCAGCGAGAGCTAACTTTGCGGGCAACCGCTGAGAACACGTGAAGGAGTATTGTCTGCGGCTGAGCATCGTGAACTGATTTTGCACTTGCATGCGTACGTCGCGATGAGAGCGCGCTCGACGAAGACGACCTTGAAACGATGCGTCGAGACTCAGTCTGAGCGCCCTGCTCCAATGTACATAGAATACACGCCGATGCACCTTCTTATCATGGCCGGATAAGACTGGAGAAGAAGAGGGTGAAGAGGTGGACATGTTGAGCCCCGTGTTGAGCATCAAATTTGTTAGTCCTGCTTCTTAGTCTGGCCCGGGTGGCCGGCAACAGACAGAAGACTAGAGGCAATCCATCGAGCTACAATCCAAGTGAAGGCGCCAACAAGGACGAGATAAGCGGCGGTGGGGACAAGAGACCGAGGGACGATGTTGTACAGGAACGGATCCAAGATGAGGTCAACCAGGACTGGCGGAGGATGGTGCATGAGCTCCGCGTCATCAGCAAAGTAGTCTGCCGCAGCTCGCACTCGGAGAAGCAAGACCGACGCCTTACGCTCCCCAAGATCACCCGAGGACGGTTTGTGCGGCTTGGTGTCTTCCTTGTCCAAGGCGGCCTGATCTGCTTGACGGGAGGTAGCAAATTCCGCTAGGGACTGTATAAGCTCCGGGGTCTGCCAAACTGTATCCATCTCGAAGACATCCAAGGTGAAACTCGTTGGCTCCTAAGTATCGAAGCATGAGTCCAAATGGTTTTCCAACTTCAAAGTGTGACTGTGCCATATTTGGGACGGAACTCACAATGGCAGCCCAGCAAACGCGTAACTCATATCTCTGGCCCTCGTTGAGGTCATCAAGGAGCAGCCACGTCGAGTGTCCGTGGACGGCATCGCCCTTGATGGCGGGGAAGACGCGGCTTAAGTTTGTCCGCACGGAAGGCTTCTCAGGCGTGAGGGTGTGGAGTCTGAGGTCGGACAGCGTGGGCTTAGCCAACGGGATGTTGGCGGGGTTTGGGCCGATGAAGATGACCTTTTCCACATTGGCGAGCACGGCATTTGTGCTGAGCAGGAGGGAGAGCATCAAGCCGACGAGGAGGTTGAGAGGACGGGGCGCCATGTTGGCCGCGTTTCCTTTACTCAGTGCTGCCTGCGTGCGGAAACCATTCACGGGGCGACTTGAAAGTGAATCGAAAAGGGCAGAGTTGTGTGGGAGTCTGATTGGGCGATGCGATGACGGCAGATGAGGCTCCTCGCTGGGTGATGAAGAACCCCTGGGCAGAGCCGGGATGCGCCGTAGGCGATGACGCTTTGGGCACGGGCGACCCGGTTATTGCCAGTCGGAGTCGCTCGGGTAGCAACCGGTGGTCTGTTCAGAGCCGTGGTGCAGCTGGCGGGCTTGGGTGATTGATCAATGACGGGATGGATTGCGAACAGCTGATGGAGCGTATGGACTGGTGGGGGGGGGGGGGTTCGTCGCTCTTCCGGCAGAGAAATGAGGTCGGGTACCTCGTTAGGCAGCGGGCCTT
>JALHCE010000027.1:0-21008 GCA_024340795.1 Tolypocladium amazonense | reverse complement strand
CCCCCCCCCCCCCCCTTGGGCAACCCGGTGCCGAAATGCTGGGAAACAGTTCGAACCGCTCCCTTGAGCGAGGCGAATGAAACGACGCTTTGTCGGGTGCTGAGTCACACTTCGACGAAAGATGGTGGTGGGTGGTGACGCCACGCCAGAGGGCCGCGTGGCTCAAGTCGCCCCTGGCTCGGAGCTCCGTCAATCTCCCGATGCCATTCCACGGCATCTTGCCGGCTCGTCGCATCTGCTTGAATGCAATGGGCTGAATTAAATTGCCTTGCGGGGAGGTGTGCAGCTCCTGAGCATCCTGCCCGCGCCTGTTCCCCCGGCTCTCTCGACTAATTCATATCAGCCGGCACTCACCCTTTGAGGTCTCCCCTGTCAAGTGGCGGAAACCTGTCAATGACGGCTCACATCCTCAACGCCTCATTTTCCATTAATGAGTTTGCCGATTGCCTTGCCTTTGATGCTCGTGTTTGCAGAGATACCGTTGATTGGTGCCACCTCCGCAGGTGCAAACGTTGCCCGTCCATGCCATGCCTGGATCCCGCTGAGTCCACCACGCGGCGATGTGGAGCTCTGCCGTACGGGGCCGCCGGAACTGAAGCGCATGCCCGGAGCGACAACCCCTGCATTCATTGGGTCCTGCGGCTGCGTCTAGCTTGGCTCCGGCGGGAGGGCGCCGAGCCATGGGGGTAAAAAACGCCGGCGAGGCAACAGGTCAGCACGAGAAGCATCAACTGCTTCGAGGGTTGCAGAACACGGCCAGTAGGATGTGCTCCTGTATTAGGCAAAATCGCGCATCATCTCTTGAATGGTCGCGTATTTAAATGACGTCGACGATGTGAGCAAGTTTGATTTTTTTGGGTGAGCAGCTCGCAACCACACGTGAGATTGGCATGGCGTGATTGGCTCAATCCAGCTTAGAAATGCACCACCGACGTCGCCAGCCAGCTCTGGTACTGGAGAAAAAAGGTCGGCTCTCGATTTCTCGACAATGGGCTCATCGCAATCCACAGCAAACACACAGAGCAGCATGGACGCCAAACTCGCAGCCATCCGTATGTCAAATCTGCCATCTAGTACCGATGACCCTGCTGACAGACGCTTCCAGCCGCGGCGCCTTCGCCAGCCGCTGCCTCCACGGCATCCTCGGACAGCGCTTCCAAGCCCAAGGTAAGTTGCGCCTCGAGCGCACTTTTCCAATCGTCGCGCTGACGCCCACTCGACAGCCCTGCTGCGTATGCAAGGACGAAAAGTCGAAGCGAGACGAATGCATGCTCTTCTCGACTGCCAAAGACCCGGCCGCCGACTGCAAGTCTCTCGTGGATCAGTACAAGACCTGCATGCTTGGCTATGGTTTCAAGGTATAAGATGGGTGGTCGATCCAGCCGAACGGGCTGTGTACAACATTGTAATTTGAAAAGATAGACGGATCTCTCGAGAAATACAGGATACCCCTCCCTTTCAATGTCAACCCATATGTCGCAGGTCGTGAAAGCTTGGTGGCCATCTGATCGCCCAGGGTTTGCAGCAGCCGGGACGATGACAAGATGCTTCCTCGCATTCTGTGGCCCAAATTTAGCCTCCATCCTCACAATCGCCGCCGCTCTCCATCTCGGGGAACGCGCGCATGGGCCCCTGTGGACGACACCTTGGCCTCCATCTCCCGGCCTCGGTACCCAGTCATCATTGCGTCCTCGACCAGACGGAAAGCTGCGTGCATCTTTCGAGTACGCTCCATCATCTCGGCCTCGATTTCTCGCCGCCGTTCCTGGTTCTTCAGTATCTTCACGATGAGATTCGCGCGGCTCTGTCTCCTTTATCGGCTAATTTTAGCGTTGTCGCTTCCACGCCTAGCTGGGGCCGTTCATTACATCTTCCGCTGCAACTCCTCACGTTTCGCGAGAACGCGAGCGTTCAATTCAGCCATAGCGGTCTCGAATGCGGCGTTCACAGCATTGATTCGCTTGGCACGCTGTTGTTGCAGCTGTCGAGGCATGTCAGTCCCATGAGTCAGGCCGCCGGGTCGTAGGGAGGACCGCTTTACTTTCAGCATACGCTGGTGATGCTCCATCGCGGAGTCCATGAGGTCAGGGCCATCATCAACAATTTCAGATAGCTGTCGAGCCATTCGTAGAGCACAGTAAAGCCGCGGTGCGTGACAGGCGTGGGCCGTGAATGATTCTCTGCTTGGTAATCCCCAAATGCGGCCTGCAGTGGTCGAGGTGGTAAAGTCACGAAGATGAAGGATCAAGTGGCGACAATGGGCTCAGAGCAAGCTGGTGGCAGGCAGAGAACGATACACTGGAGGTTACCAAAGAGGAAAGCAGCTCATGTCAGGCCTGCGCCGTGCAAGCAAGGCAACGTACTAGGGAGGAAGCCGCGGAGGACGCCCAGCACTCCTGCCCAATTGCTCATGGCAAAATGCCCGGTAACGCACACCAATCTCCAAGGCAAGCTACCTTACTTTCACAGGTATGAGACCAGCATCTTGCTCTCGTAGCTTGGACAACCCTTTATTCTTGTGGTATTATCATACAGCATCCTGCCATCTATCTCGTCAGGGCGATGTCGTCTATCCTCAAAATCATCTTGACCGTCTCCGCCGCCAGCTCAATCGCGCTTGTGCTCACCAGCAGCGGCTGCAGCACGTTCTCCTTGGAAATGTTGGTGTTGACTCCACCAGACTTGATGCTGACGCCGGCGTTCTTCTCGCCCATCTCGTGTCGGTGCCTCAGATCCGTCACCACCTTGATGCTGTTGAGGCCGGCGTTCTCCGCCAGGGTGGTGGGAATCACCTCCATAGCGTCTGCGAATGCCTTCCAGCAAATTGCCTCAGTGCCAGTCAAGCTTCGCGCCTTCTTGGACAGCTGAGCCGCGATCTCAATCTCGGCCGCACCACCACCAGCAATCAGTGCCTTCTTCTTGACGAGGCAGCGGACGACGCAAAGGGCGTCGTGCAAGCTTCGCTCGGCCTCCTCCAAGATCAGCGAGTTGGCACCACGCACCACTACGGAAACCGTCTTGCCCGTCGCCTTGGCGCCAGTGACCTTGACCATCCGTGCACCAGACGAGTGCACTTCCTCCACCAAGTCCGCCGATCCCAGCTTGTCTTCGGTAAAAGACTCGATATCGGCAATGGGCTTGCACCCAGTCGACTTGCAGATAAACTCCACCTCGTCGCGCTCGATGTCCTTGATAGCGAGAATTCCGAGCTTGGCCAAGAAATGCAAGGAGAGGTCGTTGACCGCATCGCGCAAGATGGACTTCTGGATCAGCAGGACATTGCACTTGGCCTTCTTGATCTTCTTGGCCATGTTCAGAAGGTATAGCCGCTCCTCCTTGACGATCTTGTCCATTTGTCTGTAGTCATTGACCTGGATCGTATTCTCCATCTGGGCGGAGGTCAGTTGTGTGCTCACACGCGCCTTTTAATGTAGACACTCACATCTGGCTTGGGCGGGCTCAGCTGGAACTGAATCAGTCCAATGCGTGCCTTCTCCATCCTGACCGGTCCACCGGCGTTCTTCAGAACCGGCTGGTTGAGAACCAGGCCGTCGACCAACTCGCTGTCCTCGATTGTCCCTCCCACCTTCTGAATGATGCGAATGTTCTTAAGATCCACGTTGTCTGCGTTCTTCAGGTCGATGGTCTTGGTGACAGAGTTGACAGCCATAGGGCCCAGGAGGTTCGAGTACTGCGACACGATCTTGGACGACAGCGACGTGTTGGCGGCTTGCAGCAGCGACGCGGTATCAGTCAGGGTGATTGGTTGAGACATGTCGTGCAGAACCTCGACGGCGGCAGCTGCTGCTCTTTGGAAGGCCTCGGAGATGACTGAGGGGTGGATGCCCTTGGACAAGAGCTTGTCGGCAGCTCCAAGCAAGCTACCGCAGATGACGACGACCGAGGTCGTGCCGTCACCAGCCTCAATATCCTGAGCACCGGCCAAGTTGACCAGCATCTTTGCCGTCGGGTGCATGACCGACATGCTCTTGAGCATAGTGTGTCCGTCGTTGGTGATGATGGTCTCCCCCTTGCCGCTCCGGATCATCTTGTCCATGCCTCGGGGCCCGAGAGACGTTCGAATGGCATCGGCGACAGCTTCATGATTGTCAGTACGCGTACGAAAGGAGGATCATGGGCGCTTGGCTCGCACCTCTGGCGGCGACGATGTTGGAGGACCGGACGGCCATGGGCTTCTCCTTATCCTGCGAGCTGTTAGCGGGGCACCAAAGAGCTCGGGGGCAGCTCGTCGTACCCGGAAGGTGGCATTCTGGGACTGGCCCACGGGCGCGGCTGGAGCAGACATGGTCTCGGCGTTTCTGTGGCTTCCGCGTTGCTCGGGTTCTCAGGAGGCGCCGCGGTGGTGCAGAGACGATGCGTGAGTCGCGGTGTTGCTGGCAGCCTGGTTGAGGTCTGGCATCCCACCTTCTGCCCTACTCCGCCGTTAGCAGCCAGAATTTTTGGACCGGGCCAGCAGATTATCCTTGCTCCGACAGCGCCTGCAGCGGAGCCCAAAGGCGGTTTAGCGCCAGGGAGCCTCGCAGGCCTGGCCCGTGCACGGAGCTCAAGGCAACTAACTGGGTTACGGAATGCTTCCATCACCTTCAGCATCACATACAGCAGCACACTCCCTCCGCTACCCGACAGTACCGACCAAAGAGCGTTCGCCTTCTCTCGAGCGCTTCTCGAGTGACTTGCGTGAGGCCTCTGAAACACTCTGACCCGTCGACGACGCGCCCAGCCCGCGGATTTCCATCATGGTAAGCCCACTCGCGACCGACCGCGCCCAGCCTCGCAGCTAATCAACCCAGCCTTCCGCGACCGGCCAAAGCTGGGAGAAGTACCAGAAGAACTTCGCCGATGATGAGGTAGAGGAAAAGAAGATTACACCCTTGACAGATGAGTACGTATCGAGCGCGCTCGGTGGTACGTGATTGCCCGCTAATCCGCGCCGTAGGGATATCCAAGTCCTCAAGACGTATGGCGCGGCGCCGTACGGTCAGTCAATAAAGAAGCTGGAGAAACAGATAAAAGAGAAGCAGACAAGTGTAGATGAGAAGATCGGCGTCAAGGTACGATGGATGCTTCTCCGCTGCTGAACTCGTCTAACAGGACACAGGAATCCGACACTGGTCTGGCTCCGCCGCATCTGTGGGACGTGGCCGCCGACCGCCAGCGAATGTCCGAGGAGCAGCCTTTCCAGGTGGCACGGTGCACGAAGATCATCGAAGATGAGAAGGGCGACGAGTCCAAGAAGAAGTACGTTATCAACGTCAAGCAGATCGCCAAGTTCGTCGTGCAACTTGGAGAACGCGTCAGCCCTACAGATATCGAGGAGGGCATGCGAGTTGGTGTGGACCGCAACAAGTACCAGATCATGCTGCCGCTGCCGCCAAAGATCGATGCAAGCGTCACCATGATGACTGTCGAGGAGAAGCCGGATGTTACATATGGCGATGTCGGTGGTTGCAAAGAGCAGGTCGAGAAGCTGAGGGAAGTGGTGGAGATGCCTCTGCTGTCCCCAGAGCGATTCGTCAACCTCGGCATCGACCCCCCAAAGGGTGCGCTGCTCTACGGACCTCCTGGTACTGGCAAGACGCTGTGCGCTCGAGCCGTGGCAAACAGGACGGATGCTACCTTTATCCGAGTCATTGGCAGCGAGCTGGTCCAGAAATATGTCGGCGAAGGTGCCAGAATGGTCCGCGAGTTGTTTGAGATGGCCCGGACGAAGAAGGCTTGCATCATCTTTTTCGACGAAATCGACGCCGTCGGCGGTGCCCGCTTCGACGACGGCGCCGGGGGCGACAACGAAGTGCAACGAACCATGTTGGAGCTCATTACGCAGCTGGACGGATTCGATGCTAGAGGAAACATCAAGGTCATGTTTGCGACGAACAGACCATCGACGCTGGATCCGGCCCTGATGCGGCCGGGCCGTATCGACCGGAAGATCGAATTCTCCCTCCCCGACCTCGAGGGACGAGCCAACATTCTGCGCATCCACGCAAAGAGCATGTCGGTCGAGCGGGACATTCGATGGGAGCTCATCTCGCGTCTCTGCCCCAACGCCACCGGCGCTGAGCTGCGGAGTGTATGCACCGAGGCCGGCATGTTCGCCATCCGGGCGCGGAGAAAGGTGGCATCGGAGAAGGACTTTTTGAGCGCCGTCGACAAGGTCATCAAGGGCAATCTCAAGTTCAACTCGACGGCGACGTACATGCAGTACAATTAGAGCGGCCATTTGTGAACTTAGAGCCGGTGTAAGAGTATATATGACAGGACTTGAGCGGTGGGCTGCTAGGTGCGCCTACGGTACTTAACGGGTTAGGTAGCTTTGTGCAGCGCAGAAAATAGATGTCAGCGTTGACGATACCGCCATGTCAGACCTAATCCTTTACGAGAATGCACAGTCCGTACGGGATAGAGGCAAAAAGAATGAACCTGAAATAATCCACATGCTGTAGCTGCACGCCTTGCGATGCGAAGTACGCGTAGGATGCCGTAAGTCATCTATCTATATATATATTACAAAGCCCAAAATACCCACCCGAAATGTCCTCTGTCGTGTTGTCCCGAGGAAACTAAATGGCTCCTAACTTCCAGTCCATAAACTGCTCGCGATACATGTTGTCCCTGGCGATGCATCGAAAGCAAAGCAATTCCCTTATGTGGAAGAGTCTCCCACCCCGGAGGCTCCATGAATGGTATTCGTCGTCGTCAATCATTATAGTCCCGTCTCATGATGGCTTCCAGTTGTGTCAGGCGCCCGGCATCCCGGACAGGCAACCTAAGCACACGACCTCACCATGCTGTCCCCTTTCGATGCAGCAGCGGCTGCAGACCACCGTGCGGTGACTGCCAGCATGCCATCCCTTGCCCTCTTGGTGTCCCGCATTCTCATGCTGCACATCATGTCGCTCGTCGTGTTGTGGTTCGGGTGTTGGTTGGTCCAGGGGCACGTCCTCGACATCGTCCATGTGGAACGACCGTGACAGCACCTCCTGCTCTGACAGCAGCTCCGCTCCCTCGTCCACGTTCCATCCGTGGCACTCTCTGATGCAGACAAAACACGTTCGCTCTCCACAGCCCTGGCACGCGGCGAACGAGTCGAGGTCGGATTTCTTCGTCGGCTTGCGGTGGCAAATGTGGCAGGCGGTTAGCAGAGCGCCGCTGAGTCGCGCAGACGCCCTGTTCCCGAGGCCCGGCTGATCCTGCAGGCCTTTCTGCTGCGAGGGCTTGCGGCGGTGCACCGGTGCTAGGTCGTCGTGGAAAGAAACATCGTCGTCCGTGATCCTAGGCCGTTTCGATAACGGCAATATCTTCCGCGGCGCCATCTCCTGGGGGTGGTTCAGGACGTAGAATTCGGTCTCCGTCTCCGGGCTGTATAGTCGGTAGACGTCGCCATGATCTTCCGGCCATCTTCGCTTCCTCCCCGAGTGGGCGCCGTCGTCGTCGTCGTCGCCACGGCTGCCGACGAACGGCATCGTGGCGCTCCTGCAGAATCCTTTCGCGGCCGGGTTTCTCTAGCGCAAGGCGAGGGCTATGCGACAAAGCTTTCTTGAGTCGTTAATACTATGGCCGGTCGCAGGAAAGCTGGAGCAGAGATACGATGCGATGCGAGGGGGCGGCTGTTGCTGAAGGATGTGGCTGGACCAAAGAGGTTCGCTGCACGGCAATCCATCGGTGCAGGTCGTTGGCTGGACGGCGGTTGCTTAACGTAATCCCCATCTGTCTCCTGAGTGTTCCACTGGACGAGCGCGATTTCGTCACCTGCAGGGAGCCTTCCCCAGCAGGTTAGGCACCGGTGCTAGCGATTTATAGGGGCCCATGTCAGCCAGCGCACGACATGATAGTGGAGCCCGTCTCCCACTCACCAAGGTGATATCGGGCAAGGAACCAAATCCACATGCTTGCCATCGTGCCATGTTATCGCGAGGGGTTGAGCCGAACAAGACGCATCCTGAGCACTGCCTGCGCGGCACCAGCCGTCTAAGAGTAGTCGGGATTTGCCATGCACAACGCTTAGTGGCGCTGCCGTCCGCGCAGGCACTCGGAGGCGGCGAGCCACCCTGTTTGCAAGCGACAAAGTAAGGTATTGAAATATTTCATCTGATTTACACTCTACCATCCGCCACTCCTCGATTTCAACACAAAACCTCCGTTCTACCCGCCTCCGCCAACAAAGGAGCTTCTCTAGGGGGGAGACTAGTATACATTCGAAGCGCCAAATAGCCTCTTTAGCGGCGGACCTTGGTCTCCCGGGGAGGGTCGTAGGCAATCTTTCTCGACTTCAGCCATGCCCACTTGTATCGCTTGACCCAAACGCTGAGGGCCCACAGGGCCGACGTCACAACCAGGACCTTCATTCCCATCTTCTTGCGGTCGTCCATCTCGGGCTCGGCGGCCCAGTTGAGGAACTCCACCACGTCCTTGGCCATCTGCGAGGTCGAAGCGGGGGTGCCGTCCTCGTACTCGACCAGGCCGTCGTAGAGAACACGCGCCATGCCAATACCGGTGCCGGGGAAGTAGGGGTTGAAGTTCATGCCGGGGGCGACCTGGACGCCAGCGGGGGGCTCCTCGGGGTAACCAGTCAACAAGCTGAAGATGTAGTCGCAGCCACCGTGACGGGCCTTGACAATCAAGCTCAGATCCGGGGGCAGAGCACCGTTGTTGGCGAATCGGGCAGCCTCCTCGTTCTTGTAGGGGGCGGGGATGTAGTCGGCGAGCTTTCCGGGGCGCATCTGGATCTCGCCCTGCTCATCCGGCTCGCCAGGGTACTCGTTCGCCTCGGCCAGGGCCTTGGCCTCGTCGACAGTCAAAACGCTGCCGACCAGCTCTCGGTAAGGAATTCGGTCCAGGGAGTGGCAGCTGGCGCAGACCTCCTGGTAGACCTGGAAACCTCGGCGGAGACTAGTTAAGAGTGAGCATTCCACGTCCTGCTCGCAACAATCGGTGGCGGTTGTCATCTTACGCCTGGTGGTCAAAGGTCTTGAACCACTGCTGGTGAACCCAAGGGTACTTGGTCGCGTGCAGACTGTGAATATCTGGTCAGCAATTTGCTTCGAGATCTATGCCGAGCCGACGCCGCGGTTTATGCCGCACAGCAGCACGGCGCCGTGCAGCTGTTTCTCGTCTCCCCCAACAGATTTCAAATCACGTACCCCTCCTCGGCGGGCGTCGCAGCATGAGCGACAGGTCCGTACAGATGATAGTACCAGGCAATGGAGCCGGCGGCAACGGTGGTGGAGGCGATGGCGGCGAAGTTCAATCGCGCAGCAGAGGCTTCGCCGGCAGCACCCGAGCTCGTCGAGGCCGCGCGCTAGACGCAAAATATTGTTAGCATTGAGCGTATAGATATCCGATGGCATCACTGCGCAGCTCGTGTGGCTTCGGCGGGTCGGGGTGGGTGGTGGTGCTGTTCCCTCGGCAAACGGGGAGCTGCGGAAGCATGAGCCCATGGTGTCCGTACCTTCGAGATGGTGGTCGCGCCATTTCGCAGCCCATTGAGGGTGCGCGTCGAGCGCAAACAGGACCTTGCCAGCATGATTGGCAAGCTATACCGTGGCCGCAAGGTGTGCCGCTATCAGGATGGGACGGCGATGGGGAGGGGAGGATCGATCTCGAGGTCGGAGGGCGAAAAGGCTCAGCAGGAGGTCATTGGCATTGAGAGAAAATCCAGCGTTCCGAAATGGGCCGACGCTGATTGGCTCAAGTCACGTGCAGCTCGAATGTCGAGGCAGCTGGTCGGAAACGGTGTCGTGATACATTACCTAAGCAGAATTCTGGCGGTTGCTCACGACGCACGACCGCACTGCCACACCGACCTAGGCACCCCTAACGGCATTCTTTGTCGTTGCCCCGCCCCCACCATCTCATCTTACTGCAGAATAACAACAGTCTGCGTCTGCCTTGCTGCAGCCTTCCAAGCATCCGTCGTCTTTGCCTCACTTGAAGCTCTTGCGGCTCCGTTGACAATGGCCGACTCCAGCAAAGTCTTCTCCCTCGAGGGGAAGGGTCTCAAGCTCGACACCGCCGCGGATGTCGAAGCCCACATTGCGCCTCTCCGTGCCAACGACGTCGAGGAGGTCCGTCTGCTGGGAAACACCTTGGGTGTCGAGGCATGCAAGCTGCTCGGCGAGGTCCTGGCCACAAAGAAGAACCTCAGGGTAAGATCAACTTCGAATGGGTCCGCGGGTTCAAGCTGCTTACACACTACCGCACAGGTTGCTAATCTCGCCGACATCTTCACGGGCCGGCTCCTGGCAGAGATCCCCGAGGCCCTCTCCCACCTCCTCACGTCCATCCTCAATCTTCCGAAGCTTAATACCATCAACTTGAACGATAACGCCTTTGGCCTCAACACCCAAGCGCCGTTGGTGGCTTTTCTTGCCGCCCACGTCCCCTTGCAGCACCTGTACCTCAACAACAACGGCCTCGGCCCTCATGCCGGCATTCTGATTGCCGATTCGCTGTCTGAGCTGCATGCCAAGAAGGAGGATGCTCGAAAGGAAGGAAAGGAGGTCCCCGACTTGGAAACCGTCATCTGCGGACGAAACAGACTGGAAAATGGTAGCATGACGGCGTGGGCGAGGACATTCCGCCTGCACAACAAGATAAAGGAGGTCAAGATGGTTCAGAACGGCATACGGCAGGAGGGCATGTCCCATCTTCTGAGCGAGGGCCTGAAGCACGCCGCAGAGTTGAGAGTGCTTGATCTGCAAGACAACACGCTCACGCTCATGGGAGCCAAGGCTCTTGCAAAGGTGGTCCCCACCTGGTCGTGGATACGCGAGCTCGGTATTGGCGACTCTCTTCTCGGTGCCAAGGGCGGTGTCCTGCTTGCCGATGCTCTTTCTCGGGGATACAACGAGAACCTTGAGACACTGCGCTTGCAGTACAACGATATTACCGCTGCAGGCGTCAAGGGTTTTGCCAACGCTGCCAAGCTTGGCTTGCCGGCGCTGAAGCGAATCGAGCTGAATGGCAACAAGTTTTCGGAGGACGACGACTCCATTTTGACTCTGCAAGAGCTCCTGGAGACGCGCAAGGAGAACCGCGCGGGCGACTTGGTCATCGAGGACGACTGGGGCGTTGACAGCCTCAGCGACCTTGAGGAAGAGGAGAGCGAGGAGGAAGAGGAGGAGGAGGAGGAGGAGGAGGAGATAGAGCCTGAGGAGCGGGCTGAGAAACTCATCAAAGAGGCTGAGGAGGCTCAGGAGGAGCCTGTCGTTCAGCTCAAGGATAAGGAGGTTGAGTCCTTGGCCAAAAAGTTGGAGAAGACTGAGATCTAGTTGCGGCATACCTACACTGCTTGAGACGTTACATTGTCAGATCTACACATACAGGACTAGAGCCAGCAATGACACCCGATACCCTTTACTATGCCCCTTACGCTGACTTGACCAGCGCCACCGTATGACTGTCCCCATCCGTATCTCAGGCATCGATCAAGGGGATAGTAGACACACATCATTATGACCAGACACGCACAAGATTATGACGAGACCAATCTTAAGAATTGGACGGGAGTTGATATTGATGTTCACTACTCGAAGAACCATGGAACCGGAAGGAACAGTTCTTGCATGGTCGATCACAACAGCACGGGGCATCAAGAGAGTAGATTAAAGCAACCGAGGTATGAACTGGATGAAGGGGGGGGAAGAAATGGGCACATACCTCTCTGGCTGTCGCAATAACCAGGCTCTATAGATGCATCGTTAGCCGACACTGAACCCCCCATTCAAGGTTTAGGAGTACAAAGAATAGAAGAGTGGTATAAAAATCAACAGGAAGGACATATCCGCAGCACCGTCCCCTATTTATCCTCCCCGGGCACGTCAAAACAGCCTGTCTCCGTCATCAAGGCCAGCACATGAATGTCTGTATCCTCTCAATCTCGTGCCATTCGACCAGGAAGAAAACTCATGCGTTAATCTGCCAGCACGCCCTATCTATGCCTGTATCTGACTGCACGTGGTGTGCAAATTGCATTGTTTGTCTCGGACCTTTACATGACATCCATCGCATCAGTCTCTGCGAATCCGCGGAATTGCTCGAAAGCGCCGTATTGGGTGGCCATGTCCATCTGCCTTTGTTGTCGAACCATGTCGGGACCCATATAGACAGGGTCTGTGGCTGGAGTGTAGCTTGGGCCGCCTACGGTAGTTCCGAAGTGGCTGTAGACGTCTCTGGATCGATTGTTCATTGCTTGCCGCTCGTTTTCTCTCCGCATGAGCTCCTCGTACCCAGAAGCCATGTACGGCTCACTATCAACAGATGTCTGCTGCGTCCACCTGCCGTCTCCAGTCTGGACATTGGTGCCGTCTAAGCTCATGACGGGGTTCTGCTGCAGCCTTTCGTAGCGCATCCGAGCAAGGTGCTCTTCCTGCTCCACGCTAGTGCTGCTCCATGCCAAAGAGGAGATGTCCTCTGCTCTTTTTGGCGGGCAGATGCTCCAGAGCTCAATGAGTCTCAGTTTCTGAGGATCATCGGCGATACGGAAGAGCTGCAGCTGAGAGGGCGTCAAGATGGCAGCATCTATGCCGTAGTCATGTAGAATGGTTTCTGGCGACCCCTCGCTCGGCTGAGGTGGTTCGGACGAGGGTCGCTGGGTTTGCTCCTGCATGGAAGCATCTTCTTGTTGCACGGCGGGCTTCGCGATATGAGCCGAGTGGTGATAGTGCTGTGAGACGGAGTAGACAATAGGCTGAGAGGGGATGACGGCGGCGGGAGAGGGCTCCTGTCTCGGGGTCTCCTTGTGTGCCGACGCACGAAGCTCTGAGTTGAAGGTCAGGTTGCGCGAAAACAAAGACGCAAGGTCGTCGTGGACCTGTTGCGCGTTGGGCTGCATCTTGGCGCGAATCGAGGCTGCACCTGATACGCAACATCAGCTTCCTACACACTGCTAACGGCACAAGCAAAACGGGATATGGGGAATACCTCAAAGTCGTCACTTAGATATTGTCAGAGTAAGTCAGCTTCTTGGGTCGATATGTATGCAGTACAGGGCACTGCAAAATAAACGCTCTGAAGCAGCGTCTTTGTGTTGATTCGAGCGGTTAGGCTGGTGGTGGTGCGTTGGGTATCAAAGGAGAACGTGCAATGGAGCGCTTGTGGTGGTGTGGACAGCTGCCCAGCGACTTGGGTATATTGACTACGCTAAGCAACGGTTAAGCCTAAGCGAGCCGTATTTGCAGAGGCAAGAGTGAGAAGAATAGCACAGGAGGTGAAAGGCAAAAGGGCAGAAAGCCGCACGAAGTTGGCTTCCTCGTGCCGCGCCCCTGGCTTGAGTCCTGAAGAGGGGCTTGGATGCCGACGGGGGTCGTCGGTGGGGTGAATGCCCCAGCGTCTGGGCGATGCGGGAATATCGGCCTCGGACGGCGACTCTTTTGGATGGAAGCAAAGAAGCAGATGCCTCTCGAGATGCCAAAGGCTGCTGCTGCACGCGAGGAAAGCTGCTTTGCGTTTTGTTGGGACGGCAGAAGAGCAGAGGACCGCGGAGGCGCTGGGGGGGTAATTTAAATGGGAGTAGCGGTCATGAGGCAGCAGCACGCGTAGAGGGGCAAGCCGTGACGCAAGACACTTCGGGCTTTGACAGCAAGCGTCACGGGATGTTCCCTTCTTCACGCTACTGGCAAGCCCGGCTTCGGCTGTCATTTCGCGGCCTTGGTCTGCGGCAGTGCGGCTAATCAGGTATTCTACCCAAGGTAAGGTACGCAAGGCAAGCATCTCGGCGACTGTCGGCGTGCTCTGCGTCAGTGGCACGCTAGATATTGCTGTCACAGTGGCCGACTAACGTAGCGTACGGCATCCTATCTCGGCAGTGTTTCTGGATGTGCTCTGGAACATGGCTTGCACGCCAGTTGATGGGCGCGCATGGCAGCACGCAGCACCCCATGTTTCGCGCCCTTCACCGCCGCTTCATCTCCTGTCGTTAGCATAAAGCCGGCCGATGCGCCGCCTGTCTTAGCTTAACATGAGACGGCCAGGCGCGGCGCCCCCGCTCGCCCGGGCCTACATCAGGGCCATCATCCAAATGCCGCCGTCATAGAACAATTAGATCAAACTACAACAGCTCCACGGCTGCTCCTGACGCCCGGCATGGGCCTGACCGTAGCGACCGGTGCCCGCAGGACAGCCGTGAACAAAATCCTGTGAAACGGGTAGCGTCACAACGTCAGCGCGCGTCCGCACTGTTGATGGCGGCCCCAACCAGACGGGTGTGAAGACGCACATGTCGTGCAGGGATGTTGGAGGCCCCACCCACCGCGAAGGATCAAGCCACACCCGCCGCCGTTCCTCACCAGCCACACAGCTCCCGCAGCTGTGGCTAGAGGAATCGCTTCGCGCCTCAGGCACACACAATGCCAGGCGGCCAGCCTCGCGCGCCAGCAGTTGCAGTACGCAGCTCTCAGGCTGCCTGGTGCTTCCCACTGCTGGTGAAGCTCCATACCCACATCCGACCTCACGACGCCTGCCAGCCTTGAACTCTCAGCACTCGTCACCTCTCCCCGACACGCAGGCCTCTTGAATAAGACTCTCGCGAGAGCTCAAAGGCATCATGGTGAGCGCCCAGACCCTCTTAGCGCAGTGCCCGAGCTGCGAGAAAGCTAACGGCCAAACTCATCCAGACGTCGATCGGCACCGGTTACGATCTCCTGAACTCCATCTTCTCGCCGGACGGCCGAAATTTCCAGGTTGAATACGCAGTCAAGGCGGTGGAGAATGGCGGCACTTCAATCGGCATCCGGTGCAAGGACGGCGTTGTTCTGGCCGTCGAGAAGGTCGTGGCATCCAAGCTCCTGAAGCCAGGTGCCAACAAGCGAATCGCCACAATCGACAGCCACGTCGGAGCAGTATGTCCAACCCAGCTCCTGTGATGAATGCTTTTGCATTCCACGATGGTAACCAGTCTCCCTGCAGGTATACTCGGGCATGGTCCCGGATGGCCGCCACTTCGTCGACCGCGCTCGTGACGAAGCCCAGAGCTGGCGCCAAAACTTCAAGACCCCGATCCCTACCTCCGACCTCGCCTCCCGCATGGGCGGCTACTTGCAAGCGTACACCATGTACGGCTCTGTCCGGCCGTTTGGCATCACCGCCATCGTCGCCGGTGTCGACACCTCCGAAGAGACCCCCGTTGACGGAGAGGTCGGCTCTGGCCCGAAGTGCGGTGCCGGCGGCAAGGTCCCCGGCAAGCACGGCGGCCCCTTCCTCTACATGATCGAGCCCAGCGGTCTATACTGGGGCTACTACGGCGCGGCGACGGGCAAGGGCCGCCAGGCTGCCAAGGCTGAGCTTGAGAAGCTCGACCTGCCGGCCGGCAACATAACGATACACGAGGCGGTCAAGGAGGCGGCGCGCATCATCTACGTTGCGTCAAAGGACAACAAGGATAAGGACTTTGAGCTGGAGATGACGTGGATCAGCACCGTGGATGGGCCGACCAAGGGACGCCACGTCGAGGTGCCCAAGGAGCTGCGGGAGGAGGCTGAAAGATTAGCAAAGGCCGAAGACGACTCAGACGACGATGACGACGAGAATAAGGACGATGGAAAGAAGGACGATGAAAAGAAGGATGACGACAAGATGGAGGAATAGAGGAGCAACGCAGCGTCACGGGCGCACCCACTTGTACTATCACAATGGCAGGATTATAGAATAATGCTTGCTCTGGTCGGGACGAGGTCACATGCATGTCTGTTCATGTTGCGCCAAATCTGCATCTGAATGGTCTTTTTGTCTATTCTTCACGTCCATCTATAAATATCTCCGAACAGCGGCACCTTCCGCCCAGGGTATCAAGCGCGTGCCTGTGAAGCGTGGTTCTGGCACCAATTGTTCCAGTCGGCAAAGAATGAGTTTTGCAAACGAGCCTCGCCGAGCACCCACCCCGACTGCGTCTTGGCGTAGACGGCGGCAACCTGCTTGATGGCCTCCTTGTCCGCCGCGAACATGGCCGAGGCGACGATGAGGCTGGCGGCGCTGGCCGCCTTTGCGTACGCGTGGGCGTTGTCCTTGCCGGCCTCGTCGTGCACCTCGACCAGAAGGGCGAGGAGGCCGTCGGCGTCCGACGCCGGGGCCTCTTCCTGCTTGCTGGTGGCGCGGGCCTTCTTCAGGCCCTTTTGGTAGCTGAGGATGATCTCGCACGCGCGGTTGGCGAGGGCCTTCGTGGACGTGGTGCGCATGAGGTTGAGGAGGGGAACGAGTAGGGTGAAGGCGAAGGGGTTGAGGGCTTCGTTCTTGACGTATGTGTCGAGGAGGTCGAGGATGCGGTGCTTGAAGTTAACGACGGATTGCCTGGCGTCCTTCTTCTGCTTCTTTGAATCGGGGCGGGCAATAGTACGCTGCTTGAAGACCTCGGCCAGCTTGTCGTCGAGAGCCAGCATTTCCGAGTCGGACATGTCGCCATCGGAGGCTGATTCCTCTGCGTCGTTGTCTTTGTCGAGGCGATGGCTGTTGAGTATCTTGCCAAACAGCTCATCGAGGTCCTGTTCCGCCTTGCCTTGGTCGGTTTCTTTGCTCTCATCATCTTCCTCCTCGTCCTCATCGCCCTCGTCATCATCATCGTCGTCGTCGCCGTTGATGCCGACAAACTCCACGTCAGAGTCAATCTCAAAATCCGAGACCTCCTCAACATCATCGTCATCCGATGAGCCGCTGCCATCAATGTCCATCTCGTCATCTTCCGTATTAAACAGCTCCTTCTGTCCCTTGGTGCTCTCGCTTGAGGAAAGGGGCCCAGTCAGCAGCTCCAATCCCTCGACGGAAATCTGCCCTGTAAAAGCGTCGAAGACTTGTTGAGATACCTGCCTCATTAAAGATGACGGGCGGGCAACCATTGACAGCAGTATTTCGACCAACAACTCCGAGCTTCCCTCCCTCTCCTCGCTGACCTTGCCGGTCTTGAGCCTATCATAGAACTGCGAGAGGTCGTTCAAGACTTCCATCGCATCTGGATCTTCATTGTAGAGTTGGAAAATAGAAATCGCATGAAGCATTGCCAGTCCTTGCGTCAAACTCTTGTCATCCTTGCTCTTCGACTTGCGCTTCAAGAGCTTGCTCATTCGAGATAGGGCATCATTCATCGCCGTTTTGATCTCTTCTGTCATGTTTTTCGACGCAGGATCGATAGACGCGACTGCATTGCAGAAAGTGCTGTAGTCCTCGGCATTCCGTGTCAGCTTCGCAAGTGATGATTCAATGCGAGCCCGGCAAAGCTCTCGGATTTGCTCTGTCAGGGCACTCTCTGGGACGTCTTTAGGCTTGGAGTATGCTAAACCAGAGAGCTCTTGCAAGACGGGGCCGAAAGAGCTTCCACGCTTCTTGACAGCAGACGAGGACTCCGCTGCCGCTGGTGCCTCTGATGCAAAGGCGTTGAGCACCTTGGCGAGATAGTCGGCATAAACTCTGAGAATAGCCTGGGCTTCACTATCCCCTTGTTGCTTCAGGGACGCAACGGGGCGTCGAATAACAGCCAGGGCGCCATCTGCATTTTGCTGGTTGATGTTCTGTAGAAGCCGGTCGACGGTCTTGGTGTTCGTGCGCTGATCGAAGCTGTATGTGCCGTTCTTTTCGAGCAAGCACTGAAGTATCGGGGCAAGCGCCTGAGGGTAAGCTGAAACCACATTTTCGATGGCCTTGAGCGCCTTGGTGGCTGCACGGTGCAAGTAGCGGTCTTCTTTTGCTGCTTGGTTCATCAAGCACGTTACAAAGTTCTTGCTGAACAGGCACTGGAGCTTTGCGTGCTCGTCTACCAGCCCCTCTAGCATTTTTTGAAATACCATGAAGCCTTTGAACTTCTGGCCATCTGTTGCGTTCCTCGAGAACAAGCCATCTACTCACAGTTAGCATATCATTTCATCCATGGAAACCTTGTCACAAACTCACCATCAACGACACGGTTCCAGAACTGGCTCAGCCCGTCCACGCCAGCTTCTGCGCCGCCCTTGACGTAGTACGCAAGGATGAGATCCCACACGAAATGCAGCTGCGCCGTCCAATGGGCCTGCTTGCTGCCATTCTGGGCCTTGTCGTTTGAATCTTTGCCAGAATCCTTGAAGCTCTCTTTAAGAACAGCAGCCAAATCGCCCAGGGATTTGCTGGACAGGGGGTTTCCCCAAGGCTTGAGCTTCAGGTCAGGATACCTGCTTTGGGCGACAAGCCAAGCGGCAACGCCTTCGGGCGTCTTTGCCAGGCCAGAATCGGCAATCTTGACAAGTGTGCCCTCCGCCTCCTCTTTGCTCATCTGCTCCAGCGCCTGAACAAGTACCCAGCCGCACTGTGATCGCAGCCAGATCTTCTTATTGCCGAGCTGCAGCAGCAGGTCCAGGACCGCATTCCACCTCGAGATATCGGTAAACAGAGTTTGGGACCGAACGAAGCACTCGATGCCAAATAGCTGGCCAAAGTAGTGATCTCGCTCCTCCTGTCCGGGGATGTTGCCCACGGCCTGGGTTTTGTCCACGAGCAAGCCCAGAACCTTGTTGAACGTCAGACCGCTGTATTTGGTCTGGAGGCTGCCATCAGCGCCAAACAATTGGCCCAGAATCTCGGCAAGGACAAGGCTGAACCCAAGTCGCGAGCAATTGCGGCCACTTGCAAGGCCTCGAAAGAGTCGTCGGTCGAGATGTCTCTGTAGGACTGGTTCGGGGACGCCATCTCCTCCGAGCAAGCTCGAGACGATGCAATCGGCTGCTTCGATGCGCTCGCCCTCGTCTTCGCTTCCGAGAAGTTCATAAAGGGCTGCTTCTCGCCTTCGATCCTCGCCGGTCGGCATCTCGACGAATGGTATTTTGTCTAAATTCGGCTTCGACGCTGCAGCCGGCTTGTTGAGTTTCGTGTCGCTCTTGGCCCTCTTTTTGGCGCCCGTTTCCAGGCTTGGGCCATCTTTGGCTGCTCTCTTTCTTTTGCCAGCCATTGTTAGTCCGAAGGCGCGCGCAACAAATGCAACGAATTGATTTGGTCTGTCTCTTTGTCGCCTAGCATCGCAACCCAGAAAATCCCAAGTTATCGAAGTTCTGCCGTCCGGCACCGCCTACGCTGCCCCACCTCCCGCATGTGCCATGTTATTATCCACCCGCCAACGCCTGCCGAGACGAACCTACCCTGGATACATGACGAACCTCCGCCACGAAACGCTGCTGTTTGGGAGCTTTGTGGAAGGGACTTTGAGGGCAATTGGCAGCCGCGCTCACAAGGCAGGAGAAATATGAAGTGTGATTTATCGCTGCTTCTTGAACATTCTGACGATAAGCTTCTGGCCAATTCCGACCCCTAGAAAGACACAAGAGTCATGTCTTTTCGAGAATTTTCCAACCGACCTCGGGCCAACTCGATATCCAGCTGCCCTGTCTATAGCACAGTTGAAAAAACTTAGAAACGATTCCGCGGAAGACATGGAACCCCGGCAGGTCTTGTAAGTCCCTTGACCCACGCCAACTCTCGTCGAGCTACGAGCTCGAAATTTGCCATTGCTGCCCGCAACGAAGCACCGGACTGCTCGCGGAAGTTCCAGAACGCTGGTAAATATGTCGGTGGATCCAAGCGGTCTGTCGCTCCTCAGGGCGAGGAGCGTCGTGTGACCTCGTGAAACAATAACCAGGTACGGCTGAGGACGGGACCAAGTGCCCGTGCTGCTCGCGCAAGGACAGGCAAGCTTTACAAAACGGGCTGGACCAAAGGTTACAGGCCGTGACTACCGGCGCCCGCGGCATTACTCCGATACTCGTCGTACCTGCTCGTACTCGACGGGGTGGTCCCGGGCAAGTAAGTGGGTTCCGTCGAAACGGGCTCACTGACCCCCCGAGTACGTGTTCCTTCACGGGGTGTTCGCACGTGACATCGCGGCATTGCGCCGGGTCTGGCGTTGCTAGGCGGGGGCTGCGACGCGACTTTTCCGGGCTTTGTTTACTTCGGGCCGCGTCGCAGACAGAATTCGCACTCGGCACAACTCCACGCATTGGCTGCCCCTGCAACCTTGCACACTCTCAAACGAACTCATGCACGATGCATCAACATGTTGCCTTTACGGGCCACTGTTCCCCTCATCCCCTCACCTTCCGGTCAGAGCCTCGGGAAACAGGGGGTTCACGGCGCAGCGAGCTACTGGGCTGGTGAGGCGATGCAGGCGGGGTTGCCGCCGCCTCTTGTGCCCGGATTGGGGAACATGAAAGAAACCCAAGCCAGCTGAGGGTGGATGCTGACACAAAGGCCGCGTTTCGGCAAGTGATTGGGTGGACAACGGCTCCGGGGGTTGAGCCTTTGCTTCTTTGAAGGAACCGTTGTCAGCAGCGTCAGCCTTGGAGCTCCGCGGCCTCGCATCAAGGTAAACAAACGAGCCATGTCGGGTTAAGAGTTCTTCGCGCATCTCCGATGTGCAGCGTCGATGCACAGGCGTGATTGGTGCGTGAGCAGCCCTACGCGCTGATGCGTGTGACGGACCGCAGGGCAGTGCAGGGGAGAGATGGAGGAGACGATGGCATCATTGTTGCAAAAGTGCGACTCGCGGCACCGCGATGACGGCGGTCAGCACCCAGCCAAGAGACGCATGACGTTTGGCAGAGCCAAGGGATCGGTACTGCGAGGGCTTCATCGCCGATGAGAGTGCCTCCGACGTCGTAGATCTCTTGGATGGCGCGGTGGGCGCTCCGTATTCTACGGTAGAACCCTGTTATCAACGTCATATCCAGGCTAGGCCAGGTTTCCAGGCTGCCGACCCCAGACTGACTGCGGCCCAGTTCGAGAGCAGATCTGGGTCTCGAGTCCGGTCGCCGATGAAAGCGGCCAGCCTTGTTTGAACCACGGAAATGCTGCTTGTGTTGCAAGACAGTCGAGACGATGCCAACCCGAAGCTCCGAGGCAGCGGATAACGTGAGCGGCCCAAGCCTCGACACCGTGCCCATGGGCCTGCAGGGCCGGATGCGCGCTAGACACGACTGCAGTCTGACCCATAAGGATAAGCTTTGTTTACCCGGAAACCAAGTGAACGGGCCAAAGAAAAAAAA
>JALHCE010000026.1:0-17788 GCA_024340795.1 Tolypocladium amazonense | reverse complement strand
GGGGGGGGGGCGGTTTAAAGAGAGTGCGGGCGCCCCGTACAGCTGCACAATGCATTCCCATGCTGCGGCGCCCCTCCAATGTGCTCAGGCTACTCGTACTCCATGCATATTACGATCATTATATGTTCTCTTTCTATATAAATTAGACTAGCGTGTAGTAGGCTAAGTCTATTCCTGGGAGGTATTTAGTAAACAGTGGCAGCTGCCCAAGATATGCCTCCGCAGTATACAACTTAGCCACCAAGATTATCCTCCACACCCCTCGGCCCTCGGGCTCTCCCAGCTTCCTTGATGGTCATGGTCAAAACTTTCTGCCTCTCTTATGAATACCTGTATTTCTATTCCACCCAACAGCGGCCATGGCATCTTCAGTCTTATTCACTGTTGAGGGCGCTCACCAAGGCTTGGCAAGCGAGCCCATCATCCTATACCGTCTTCGTGTCTCAGCATACGGAACCAGAGACTCCCATCTAGGTCAGGTAATCAGATACCTTACCGCCCCTAGTCCTCTTGAGGGCGCTGGCCACTTTCTCGACTTCCGTGCCAAGCCCCTAGCGTTTGATACTGTCCCTACCGGAGACTGGAACCTGGGGCGACTTTTTGTTGCATCCAGCGGCAGCGCCAATGGCAAATTCGTCCTCGATTCCACTGAGACGGCGTCACTAGAAAACTTCGTGGGCTTGCTAGATGCCGGTCCTGCCTGGTGCGACCGTAAAGTCAACCTCGTGGATCTGTTAGACTTACTGTACGCATACCGTGAGAGCGTACAGGCCGAATTTTCCGCAGATGAGCCTGGTCACAGACATCCAGTGCCTGAACCACCTCTCAGCCGTTGTTCTCCCCGGCCCTTCCGGCATCCCAAATGCTGCATTAGGGGCAAAGTTGGTTGGCGTTTGGGCATGGCAGCCGGGCCACGCTCAAGGCATCGTGCCTGAGAGTCACGTCTACTCCATTATTCAACGCCGCGACCCGCGCATATCGCGGGGATTTCTCGCTCATGTCACCGACAATGGCATGCGTATCATCGGCTTCCTGCTTGAGTGCGTGGCAGATCCTCGCGAGGCGGGATTAGTGGACCTAGACAAGTGTAGGGGCATTCTTAGCCGCTTGCATGCCCTGGGCATAGCCTATGGTGGGCGACTCAGAAGACACTCTTTCCTAGTATGCGGCGGCAACAAGGTTCTCCTACAGTGGTTCGGCGGATCGTTTGAGACGATTAATTCGGAGGTCCTACACCGCGAGCTCGACTCGCGTAGTCGAAGCGCAGGATGTCGTTTCCGAGTAGTAGTCGAAGATTGAGCCGTTCTTGCCAACTCTGTCGTCTGTCGCTTAAGGTCGAAGGCAGCGCACAGATTTTCCATCAAGACGGGAGAGTTTGGTGTATCTACTTTTCGTAACACGGCGCAGATAGGCGGTATATCAATATCTTGTTCACTCCGTGGAACGAGTGACTAACAGCAAATTTATGGTTTCGGTCATCTGCGGGAGGCCGACCACCGTAGTCCCTCCTAATCCCTGTGGCTTTCTCGACGAAGCCCGTAAAAGGCCAGACGAATTAAGGCAAAGTTTTTCCAGCCACCCTCTACCAACGTCTTACGGTTCATGTTAACCCGATGTTGTAAAGTCCATTTGAGGTCGCCGTAATCATCGATGGGGCTCTATTGACGCGACACGTGAAGAGCAAGACTCAATGTATTTGAGGCTTCGGCTTGCGTGCATGCGTTGCAGCAGGTGGCTGAATTCAAAGTTGCCCGAAGCTGCTATCAAGCGCCCATCAATATCGCGGTCTTTTCCCAACCCTGGCTGTTATTCCCGGCGTGCTTGTTCGGGGAAGAAGGGTGCCCCTGTCGCGTCGGCGATGACTTCTATAATACTTTCGTTTCATGGCAAAAGCCTCTCTTTGGTGGATTTCCTGCGAATAGTCTCTCTTTACTGGCTCTTTCGTCGCTTAGCTAGAGGAATCCAACCGGCTCAATAGCTATATAGACTAATTAGACCGCCCTTTAAACCCCAAGTCGAGGCTGTCTTGCCTTCAATATGTCAGTGGCGCGGCAGCTCGAAGCGCATGCGTCTATTCAAGTACTGCCAATCACCGACTTGAACCAGCGCTTCATTCTCTTGGTTGCATCTCCTTCCACTCCAAAGAATCCATCCAGGAGTATGAAATCATGGGCTTCTCCGTCCGTCTTCTCGAACGTCAGCTCCGTGAGCGGACTGCGCCGGCGTAACCTCTGGGCGAGCTCTAACCCTTGATCCGCTAAAATTTCATTGCCACCAACTGTAATATATAACCCTCTAACCACTTCATGAACGCAGTCGAACCAATCTTCACGAGCATCAATTGGAGCAAACCAAGGTAGACCTTCCGCGAGTAATAGATCCTGATCTGCTTGGGCGAGATTGTTTGAAAGGACGAGGTCCTGAACCATGGTGCCCGATAACATGTCAATATTCTCGTAATCCACAAACGAGCGTCCAGTGAATCCTGTGCCGAGGAAAGGGGATACCATAAATGCGCCACCAAGAGGAGACCTGAGCCTGGTGGCCGATATGCCAGGGTGCACATGGAGCAAGTGTCCCAACAGTTGTGCGGTGAGGTTTCCACCAGCCGAATCACCGCCAACGATGATATCATTTGGATGAAAGCCGCAATCAAACAAATGTTCTAGCGCGGCCGACGCCTGTCTGAGTTGGATGGGATATTTGACCCCAGGAGAGAGCGAATAGTCGAGCAAGGCTACAGCGACTTCAACTCCGATTTCTAGGCCGCCGAGGACGTAGGCGTTCCAGCACCAGTGAAAGTGATCCAACAGAAGCGGAGCGATGTACCCGCCGCCGTGGAAAAATAGCACTGCTTTAGTCGCCTTCTGCCGATTTCCAATCCAGTAAATGGTTGGGGATCCAACCGTTGGGAGACTTTCGACGTCGGTCGTGAGTCTTCCCTCTTTGACATGACTTGGCTCTTGTCGCCTTTTCCGTCTCATCCACTGATCGTAGATATCTTGCGCGACGGGACATAAAAACTGTATTTGGCGACCAGTAAAGGTACTGAGTGCGGCCCTATAATAGGCGCAAAGAGCGAAATAGTGCAATCGCCACCCTTTACTGACAGCAATCATGAGCATGCGAGTTGCATGCCAGATTAATTTCAACGGCGCTTTTAAAACCTCAGTACTCAACCAAAATCGTTCCAATGAGGTAGTCATTACCGACAATCGCCAGCTTCACTAATAAACTCACCACCTCAAAGGGGCCCAGCCGAGGTTTCGTAAAGCTCTTTAGGAGCCCAGTCTTAGCATCGGAGTATCGGCCGAAGTGCATTTTTTGCACTTACCATTTTCGTTGCGAAGTTGGTCCTCAGTCTCAGAACAACGTTACATGTAGTGAGAACAACGTTCCTGCACCAGGATCTCAGTAGTTCAAAGTCTGGAGAAAGCTTCCTTAAATATCCTGCAACGAATTCAAAGGGCCCCAACGGCATCGTCTTTCGTGGCTGTGCAACTCCGAGTTCCCCTGCAAAGTTCAAAATTTGCTTCTGCGGAAAGGACATTTCGAGCTGTTGACATGGGTTGGTCGCAGAAGCGCTGCGCCGCTAATGTACCTAGCTAGGTGGGTCCACGACCTTTCCGCCTCGGCCCCAGCGCATCGGCCGATATAACCTTCCGGAAGCCAATTATGTGGCTTGTTCACGGCACAGTACAAAATAAACACAAGAAAAGTAGAATACGCTAGGTCATCAGAGTCCCTACGGCGTACCTCAGTGAGCAGAGGCGACTAAAATCCAGAATGATGAATCCGAAATACGGAAGGCCTGCAGATTTGGGGATGGCAGGTCGCACAACGTCGTGTGGGCCTTTCGGCTTCAAAGAAGCTCGGCCGGTCTGAAATACCCGAACCCGTCCGCACAGGCTCGCGTGTCCAATTATTTGATTGGACATTTCGTAGCGTAATCGGATGTTTTTACTTGACCGGGAATAGTGGAGATGGTGGATCCGGTGGGAAATCGATCTAAGCACGAACTCCACCATCCTCTTTCAACGCAGCCGCCGCCACAACCGCCTCCATTGGATGGACGAAGCGAAGGAGCAGCTCAAAAGAAAGTTGAACATGTCGCAAACAAACGTCCCGATCCGCCCAAGCCGAGGATTTTATTTCCGCCTCTCTGACTTGTTGCACCATGACCATTTTGTGCTCGAGAATACATCGAACGCCAGGACTGGCACTCAAAGCTAGGACACGTGAAAGGGTCAGCTCGGCATCTTTTGCCGTCATGAAAAATATATGACATATCTCGATGGCAAAAGCTCTGTTGGCCTTTCAATGCAACACTAGTCCGTGCTCCGCCTCTCGTCGTCAATTATGTACGCCCGGTCAGCTACGCCATCCGGCGCATCGAAAAGGCGTAAGTCCCCCAATAGCACAGGTAAGAACTGTTCTGTAAGTAGCAAGTACATATATTTGACTGACAATGGCTGGGCAGGACCTCGCGCTATTTCGCAGTTATCGCCTTCTCAGCTTGAGCGCAAACGGCTACACGACCGCGAAGCGCAGAGGAGCAAACGCGCAAGAACAAAGGAGTACATCGCCCAACTTGAACGTCAGATATCGGAGCTACAGAGTGGGGTGGACACAGTCAACAACATAGAAAGCCTGACTCGATATAACGCAAGCCTTCAGCATGAGTTAGCCAGTCTTCATCATTTAATTCGCCAGCATGGCGCATGCCCTGGCATAATCTCCCCGAATGGGCCTTACCCTGAGGAGCCAACGCGACCACTAGAGCACACGGTTCTCGTGCCAGAGCTCCAGTGGTCGCGTAATGACGCCCTTATTGGCTGCGAAGGACCGCATTTGTTGTATAGGGATCCTTGCACTGTGGTACCTATCGGAGGTTCGGGGTTTGTGGAGACGGTTCCGGTCGTTGTCAACAGTCTAATTTCGGGGTTCTCATTTGCAAACTGGGCTACACAGGGACCGTTATGAGTTTGGACGCCCATCTGCGGTATGATATTTTGCGGGGGGAGTGACGGGGATGTGGGCAGATACTTTCGTCTCGGAGCCGTTCTGGCCTGCATCGTTCATCAACTGTACTACGCAAGAGCTTCGCCGTCACCGCAGTAATGTGATGTCTGTCCAAGTTCAAATCCTGCAGATTAATGATAGAAGAATCTTGTACTCTGTAGTCAGACTGGAACCTGCATTGGTTGATGGGAAGATGACAGAAGCTTTCGGTGGGACTGGTTGGTTAGTTGCGTCGCTAAAGCCTTCAGGAGCCACAAAGAAGTCGGTGACTGACAGGTCCTTCCTTGATGGCATGTGTCCCGTCTTGCAGTGCGGAACCTCCGTCCAGAGCCCTGGCCACTAAATGAAGTGGGATTGGACCACGAACTATGCCCCCAGCAGTAATGCTCGGCGCTACCACTCGCTAGGTTACCTCAGATTGGGCCGCCGGTAAGACGCTGCGAAGCGCCGCCTCGATTTCACATGCTCTTGGTAGGATGCCAAGGACGGGTGGGTGGGCTATGACCCCCCATGTGCATCACGGCGGTAAACTGACTAATTAAGCTGTCGGTTTAAGCGCCCCAGGGGCTGTGTCGGCCTCGAGAGCCATGTTAAACGGCAGAAAACTGAAATCGTATAATGTCCCTCTGAGATAATTTTCGTGGGTGTGGTAGGTACTCGGGATAGATATATACAGCTTACATGTATCAACAACAACGATGCAACACAAGGCAAAGTGAATCGTCTCTATTCGAGGTTCTTAACGTTTTCTTGTGCCACCTCAACCGAATGCAGATATATTGTCCAATACCCATCCGAATTACTAAGAACTTGGAATGTCTACTACTAACGTCATCAAATACTATGTCCACAAAGCCAATACACCTGGGATAGAGAAAAGAATGCGCTGATTGATTGATTTGGCATATCAAACAGCAAGAGACCAGGAGCTCTATCATCAGGTGGTACTCGTCCGTACGTTAAATATCCATCTGAGTTCCGCTTAGCAACGGAGACACTCGCGCGAATTCTCAAGCAGGCTAATTGAGACCTATACAAACAGAAGCGACGTTCATATTACGACCACTATAGATGGCAGGCGCCAAAATGGTCCCCAGAGAACTCATCTTACCTTTAGGTATAAAAGCGAAGATCACCTTGGTCGAGAAACACAGGTAGCCTGCCATGGCTATGTGAAAGACGCCGAGACCCTCGAGTTTAAAGAGGCAACGCACGCCGATGAAAACCCAGATTCGATAAAGAAACAGTCCGGAAACGCGGTCTGGCCAAGCGCGGCCCAGCTTTGGGAAGCTCCCGATGTTGGCTATGGGCATATGCCTGAGAAGTGACACACACACACACACGCGCGCGCGCGCGCGACACGCACACATAAAGTATCATATAGGGTAGAGTATATCTACAGAGAACCCGTTTCCGGATTCCACATCCCCGCTAACATTAAACATACCCTCCCTTTGGACAGCAGCAACCGCCTTGTGCTTGTTCGTCCACTCCTCCCTCGATGACTGCTTTCGTAATACCGAGAACAGCAGCGATATCGCGGTACGCACGCCTACGCATATGTGCCTGTATCCGGTAGTGGCCGCCGTATGGGAATCATATGCTAGAAGTTGTATGCCCCGTGGCCCTTCTCCATAACGATACTGCCCTTGACCAAGCGTCTTTTGGACGACAGACTCTGGCTCTGTGGCTTCAAACTAGCATGCAAACGCTCTATGGGAAGATTATTAAAAGATAACAGCATCTGCAGGGACGATTGCGAAGATAAAGGTCTGCGGGAGGGTTGGATAACCGTGATTAGAAGGAGAACTGGGAATGAACACAAGAGGAATGGAGTACGTAATACGAGCAAGCAAGCCTTAGGCAAGAAGTGGTAAATTCGGGGCGGAACCAGGGCGGAGGCCAGGTAAGGGGCAGGCCCTACTCGTATTGAAAAGGTAGCGGGTGATGCTAGTATTGTAGAAACCCGGCGCAAAACCGAGGGGGCTGAGAACATGGCGGTTTTCTACGAGTTAAGAGGGCCGGTTTACGGTATCGTTCCGAAGGGGTAAATCAGTAGGTCAATATCAGCAGAGAGTTCAGGGTGACGTATTATGCTAGGGTCAGAATTTGGGCATTATAACTAAACGATTAATATATATAACAGAGGAAATCGTTTTACTCCGAGGCTAGGACAACTCGGGACGTTTCAGCAGCTGGCTAGGTATCTGTACTAGAGAGAGCAATCCATGACGGGCCTTACATCCTTGCCCTAGCTCTGAAAGGACTCCATGACTTCTTTATTTTCCTTCGTTGCCGCAATATCTTTTGCTGTATTCCCTTGTCCATCCTTGAGGTCCGTTCGTGCGCCCAGTTTCAATAGAAACTGAATCATTTCGCCCTGGTCGTGCTCTGCCGCCGCGTGTAAAGCCGTGCCTAAATTGTCCCTTTCATCTCCCCAAACATCCACCTTTATCGTTTCGTCAACTTTTATTCCTGACTCTAGTAGTACCTCCGCCGCACTGGTGTTCCCTACTGCAGCCGCCGCAAACAGAGCCCCCGACCATTGAGTCTTCGCCCCATGCTCTAGTAGTGAAATCAAGATGTCTCGAGATGGGAGCGATGCCGCACGAGCTAGAAAGGTGGTCGGCGGTAAAGATGTGGTCCCATTCGCATCCGCCCCTCTTTCCAACAAAAACCTAACCATTATTGCACTCTGGGTCTCAATTGCAACACCCAGTGGCGGACCGATCTTCTCCATCTGATAGTCTACATCCATTCCCGCATCCAAAAGCGTTTGTATCACGCTTGGAGACGAAGATTGAACGGCTCGAAGGATCACAAGGTCTGAGTATCGCGCCTCCGACCAGCGATCTGGGAGGGACAAAATGGGTTCTGAAATTGGATTCCAGGGAGTGGGCGAGTTAGAACAGGCAGGCAGGGAGGTGAGGAGATATTGTAGAACGGCAGCTTGTCCGTGACGAGCGGCCATCGCGAGAATAAGTTTGAGGGGAGGAATTGCCGGAGAGGATGTAGCGGAGACGTAGAGGGTAGGTGCGGTAGAGCGGACGGTGGGAAGCGAGCCTTGTTGGCAGGCTCTCAAGAGCCTCGTGGAAAGGTCGCGGAGATGGGTTTCCGTAAGCATGTTCGGGCTTGGTTTTTGTCTTTCGTAGTCAAGAGAAAATCCTTGGTAAAGATATAGAGCAATAGCATTCGGGGGATTCGTGCTGGTGGGCTTCACCGCAAACTGTAGTAGATTTACGTCCTCTATATATAGGGAAATTAAGATGCTCGTACTAGGAAGCGCCAAGGAGATCCATAATATTAGAGTGTGTGGGGACCTGACTGTAACTGATGGGCTAGTAAGTTAGTCTAGCAATTTTCAACTTCTTGGAATACGAGGTATGTTGACGGGGCATTACCTTGATGGCCTGGGTCACGGCGGGGCGCAGAGATAAAAAGGTTAAAAGGAAGTATATATTATGAAGATAATGCCCTATATTCTAGACAATTATAAGTGTTAGTTAGTTCCTATCCCTTCGACAGTGCTAAGGCTTGTGGGTTCAACATCAGAGGGCAAAATCCAATCAGAGGCTGAGAATAACACTCGCCTTTGTATCCGACTGGCCTTTCCCCTGTACTCTAAGACCCACAAGCCTTAGCACTGTCGAAAAGATACAAATTCTGGATACACTTTTATTGATCTTATGGGAAACTGGCTCATTGGACCTCGTGTTACGGATCCTTATTGCGCAATTAATGTAATATTCTAGTAAGCTCGTAATGGTAGTTTAGATACCAACGATGTCGATAATGCAATAAAGACTCCGAATATTACGTGTTGTATCGTGCTCGCCAAGGATTAACACTCAGCGCGATCTCGTTGAAGTCGCTACCTGTGATATTGCTCTTAGGTTGTTGTTGAATATAAAACAGAGCTTTCCGGAAGTCATTCACTTCTTGAACAGCACTCAGTCAACCTTCGCAAGCTAAATCAGCAGTGCGACTCTCATCAAACGTTTGCACCGGCCGTCTTCCAATATACTCTAAACCAGCCAATCTCGACAATATGCTTTTCTCTAAGCTTTTTGCAGCCGTTCTGGCTAGCTCGGTCGTCAGCGCCCTTCCTCAAGGTCCTCCAGCCGCTGGGGTTGAGGATATCGACGCCTTTCCTGCCGCTACCGACGTCGACTCTATCGTTAGTGACGAGGTTCTTGTCGCCCGCGGTCCTTGGGAGCTTTTTACCAAGCACGCCATCAAAGCCATCAGGACTTACGGCCCTAAGCCAAGCATCACTATGATGCACTCTGGGGTTGGGCCCAAGAAAGCCTTCCAATTGGCTCAAAAGAAGAACTTGCAGACCGTCGAAACCACCATTCAAAAAGCCATTATGGCAGACAAGGGAAATGAGTATGTGAATATTATTTGAATAACATTCGAATTAACTCCACACTCTGTTTTCCTGCTGTTAAGCTTTAGCATCCATTAAAAGCCCTAATACTAATATATCCCAGGTATAAAGACACCCTCCGAAAATATTGCATCGACTCTACAACCTTTTGCGCTAAGAACGAACATATTGGGGATTGGGTAAAGGCCTGGGATATTATTTCCCACGAATGGGCCAGCTGGGCTGCGGGATCAACTACGCTTTATACGACGAAGGCTGGTCCGAAGCCAGATTCCTTCTATAAACGTATTGAGGAGCCAGTTCTGAGCAAGAACAAAGTTAAGGTTGACGTTTTTTACGAGGAGCTTTAACGTTTCAATCACCCGAAACCTGTTAGGCAATTCCTGTAAGCCCCAGGCTACAGGACCAAAAAACTGCAAAAAAAAAAGGGAGTGGGGAAGAAAACTAGGGACACTTTGAGCTTTAGATATAAAAAAGCCTAGGGTTTTTACATAGTTAAATTAAGGACTTAGTATTTTTCCTCTCTAAATCGAGGGCTGTTTCAGAGTAGACTTGAGCTCAGTGAACTGATCAGCGAATGGTACCTTGGTTCCCAGGAAGGGTACTCAAGTGTGAACGAAACGGCGCTTTTCTTGTCATTCATATCTGCCTGATTTAGTGATACTTGCGACCTCTTAGGTCAGAACGTGGTATTCCCTCCGTAGAGTGATAGCAGTACTGAAAAGCTCTCACTAGCGGCCTCTTCGTCGACCTGTTTTCCGCGCTTAATCTCCCGCACCATTGGAGTTGTCAGCAGACTTTGACAACATCGACGTGTTTCGCCGGTCATTTGACCCCTTGAGGCCGAAATTTCCGTACTCACAAGGAAGGCTTTGCTCAATTGGCGTCGGCGAGAGTGACACAACCGCGCCAGGCCTTGGATGCGATTACGGGTAGGATGGTAGACAATGTTCCGCATAGGACTTAGAGACTGAGCAATTTCACGTCCGTCGTACCCCTGGCTTTGGTGATAAGGATTCGTCGCACTTAGATGCCGGTTGTTGTCATCTCCCGTACAAGTCGGACGCCGCGGCGCTTCGGCTCCTCGAGGGGCGATGGTAGGTGTCCAACATCCTGGAGGAATCATGACTGGCTGACACGGAGAACGTCTTCGACGGTCACATGGATCAATTTAGACAAATCATCGAGCAAGTAGAGCAGGAAAACACTCCCTGAAGCATATCTGTATTACACTCGCTGAGCTTCTTATTTGATATAGGCTGTCTGCCTTTTCTCTAAAGTTACATTGTTAGCATCAAATGTTGCCAGCTTTAACTTCCTATCCGCGCCCTAGTCTGCTAAAAGTCTTCTCGTGTTCCCGCGAGACCATATAGAATGCTTACATCATATGTGCGACTGCGACGTAGATCGCTGAATTTGAGCACGGCCTGTGCCACAAGGCCGCATGAGGAGGCCAAGCACTCCGTACCCGGAGGAGTAGCTTCCCAGCGACGCAAAGCGTATTGTAGGATTTACCAACACTGACGAAGCAAGTTAAGTATAGATTTTCGATAGCCATGCTGTCTTTCGCTAACGTATCTACTTCTACTCATCGGGCCCGGACGGGGTTGCTGGTCCTTTGTGGATTACGCCATGTTGAGGTCCTAGTGACTAGATCCGATCAAAACTAGAGGCGGTCGTCCAACGGGAGCCCTACTGGAGAGGAGACCTAAGGCGCCCTCTGGGCTTCATTGTAACAAAATTGGCAGCTACCTCCGTGCAAATAAAGCGCCTAGTCAAATGGGTTCAGCGTCGTTGATTAGCCTCCAGCTATGGCGCTATAGATTGGACAATCTCAATGCCGGTTCATAGGACTTTGGCGCGCGCTTCCTTTTCGCGATTGACCATCCCTCCGCTCCCACGACGAGACCTGGGTGAAACACTGTCAACAGCGCACACGCCAGGATAATCATCGTCCCTTCGAGCACCATGAACGTCACTTCATCGTTGGCCAGGGCACTTTCAAAGCCATCCGACAATTCAGCGCATCTAAATATAGACCGTATAAATATAAACATGCCTGCGAGAAAGACAGCGACTAGAAAGTACGGCTGGAATACGCTACGGCAGCGTAGTTGCTCGAATGCCCGATTCATTGGATATTGTTGCGGATCGCGGCGTGCTACGCGTAGCCAATAGTCAAGGGCCAACAAGCCGAATAAAGCTAGAGATAGGACCTGCCAGGCGACTCCGGCGACCATTATATCGATGCCATCCTGTTGCTCCTTGGAATTTGCCTGGGCGGTAGATGCAATGCCGCCCCCGGCCGCTTGTAGGATTAGCGCTATTATGTCGTAGGTGATGAAGATATAGGTGTAGGTCTGTGGTCCGAAGCGAGCTCTCTCTGGCACGTAGATAACGATGATGCGCGAAAGTGTAAGGTAGATGGCGGCCGAGAAGAATGCCGGCCCAATGGTGAGGCATACAAGATATCTGCGCCACGGACCGATTTTAGTTTGCAAACTGAACAGGAGGGAACGGAGAGGCGTACATAATGAAATAGTTGAAGTCAAACATGTGCCACCTCATCAAGATACGGCCAACGTAGCCAACAATCTCGAGGACTAGACCGCACACCATGGCAATCATGAAGCCTCGCGTCTTGTACCGCATTGCTAGAAATAGTTGGACGACCAAGAAGGCACCGAAGATGGCAGCAAAGAGGATATTGCCGCTTAGGGACGGGCGGTAGTCCATATTGGCGAGTTGCACTCCATCTAGTTTGAGCGGGCAGTCGCAGACTGCACAGAAGTCTGGCTGCTGGAGCTGAGCCTGCTGGACGAATTCGACCTTGACGCCGCTCCAATCGGTCGGGCAGTCTGCCATTTTTTCGTCCCGGAGGTCGGCCAACGAAGGAGAGGCCCAGGATGATCACCGGGTATTATTAAAAGGTGTTATCGAACGCTTTTTGGAGATCGAGAGAGGAAGAAAAGAGAATTGATGAGATACCGTGGCGTTGTATATTTGCCTTTTTTTTTCTCCGCCATGTAAGTGCGTGGAACCAAGCCAGCGTTGCCCGTTATGTAGTATTATTCCTTGGTGACATTTCCATGTCAAGTTCGGTGGTATACGCCCCACAAGATGAGGTTGATTGTATCAGGGGCACGTAGCCGCGTATTTTACTCGTACCAGGTTCCGGACATAGCGCTACGAGTAGATTCAAACCCCGGCCAGCTGAACACAGCCACCACCAACCGCGTAATCTGGGCGAGCAGTTCAAGCTTCACTATGCTAAGTAAGCGGCAGGTCTTTCGCACGAAGGGTCGTGGTCGTTGAGATCGAGTCGCCAACAGCGAGCTCTTCAAATATGCGTCCAGCCGCGACACATGGTCACCAGGCAATGCATATATTGTGACGCAGAGCGATGAATCATGTTGGGAGCCAAACAAGCCTGTCGCAAATATCCCTATACTCATGCATGCACTACGCCATCGACGACAACCTCCCTCAGCCTATCGCCCAATTCCTGACTTCCGAGTCATTGACGCTTGCGACATCCCAGCGGGATCTGCAACGCCGTTGGTTGTCTTTCACTTCGGAGTACTTGTACATGGAAAGCTGACGTTGGCGGGCCCCAAGGGACTAGCCTCGGCCGCTCGGCCCGCTCGGGAGCAACGTTCGGCCGATAACAAGGCTCGGGCACCGAAGCTCACCACTAATGAATATTGAAGTATTGGGCCTTTGGCAGGGTGGTGCGCCTCGCGTGACACCAACCTGATTTCTCGGGAATCATGCGCTGAAGAATTTCAAGTGGCCAATTTCACGTTGAGGCGCTGTCACTGTCAGGGCGTCAAGTATCATATGGGGAATAACTACTTGATGCACCGCGATTGGTAGTCGCTGTCCTTGGTACATGTGCTCTGCATCGTCACGGCCAGCATAATGGGGTCTTCGCTTACACCAGATCCTACTCAATTTGTAGGTATCACACGAAAAGAGCCTTTGGTATAAATACAAGTCGTCATGCCCATTCGTTAAAATGCTTCCGCCGATGTCAAGGTTTCAGCGGCCAGAACGGGGTCGCGCAAATTCGACGCGGGACCACAAACTCCAGCGGAATTGGGATAAATTTGACGCGGCCCCAAGCAGTACACCTTTTACCATCACTCTGCACCCGTGTCTTCGATTTGATCCGAGCAACTAGCAGCGATCCTTCGACGACTTAGAATAGAGGTGGCCCGGATACGCATTTTCCAACCATCTTTGGTAATCTCAAAACCTTCGGCCAGATCGCAAGCGAATGCGATCAGCCCCACCCGGTCCAACCACCCCGCGAGTCAGATCGCCAAGGCGCTGGACTGCTGGTTGTGTGGATTCCCCCGGGGGACCCTCCCCACAGGCGCCGATGCGCTGCTCAGAGGGCCCCACCAAAATGTAAAGGTAAAGCGCATCCCCTTCGTCCTAGGGAGTAGTTATGGACTGATGAATTTTCCAAGCTTCTCTACTGCTGCAGCCGGCGCTGGACATTCGCATTGGCAAACATGGAGCATCGGGATGGCCGCCTGGAGCGGGCGGGCAGGCGAGCCTCCCTCCCACGCAATATGTCATCGTGAACCGGTAGCTGTGGAAGCTACCGAGATTGGTGTCCAGCTACCACGAGACTATCCTACGCCCCCACCTCTTGAGACATCCGCTATATTGCTATTACTACCTAGTGAAAGGATCAAAATGTCGGCAGCTTGAGAATGCTGGTATCTTGCGCGGCGGTTTCGAGTCCCTCAAGCACCAACGTCACGACCAGGTGCTTGGCTTCTCTACGTGTAGTTTTGTTCTCACAGCATACCGACAGCGTGAGTATCGTATGTGCCCCTCGCAAAACACGTGACTATCGATGACGCGATAGGCGCGGCCGAGGCTCTCTGACCTGGAACTCCAGGAGCTCCTTATCACCATTCAAATTCATGTGAATCCACCTCAACCATGTCCGTGCAGCCCGGTTCGGACACGTCTAAGCCCGTCAGACCGGCGTGCGTTGTTTGCCAGCGCCGCAAAGTGCGCTGCGACCGTCAAGACCCTTGTTCAAATTGCGCTAGGGTATGGAAGAAGCACATCATCTGTTCCTGCCTCATGCTGCTGAACGCTTACGAATACTGACACCGCAGGCTGGTACTCTCTGTACCCCGTTCATCGCCGCTCCTCGGCGTAAGCGCAGGTCTCCTGGGGACGCTCTTCGACAAAGACTGGAACGTTGTGAACGTCTTCTCGAACAAGTTGTACAATCCGGTCGTGAAGACAGCCCCACGACAAACTTGACATCGAGTACATCATTAGTCACATCCAACCTCGACGACGCGAGTCTCAATCGACCTTTGCAGCTATCCGGGGGACCGTCTGGTCGGGTAGTGCAGGAACACGGTGGACCTCGATACGTGGACAGTAACCTGCATGCCAGTATCCTCGAGGAGGTATGGACCACCTACTTTGGGACAAAAATGATGCCTTTTTTTCAGCTTTGAGAGCTAAAGTTGGATTAGCTTTACGAGACGCGACTTCAGGACTCCGAAGACGATGGCGAGGATCAGTCCGAACCACAGATGAACAGCCTAAGCAGCTGGAACTTGGCCAGTGTTGCGGTTCAAAACGAGTCACCTGCAAAGCTTCATGATCTGATAGCTCCAGCCTCCACACTTCGACTGTGGCAACTATTCCTCGACCGAGTGGATCCTCTAACCAAGATCATCCATAGGCCGACAACACAGCCATACGTCATCAAGGGCGCTGCCGGGATGGATGAAATGTCGCTCGACTATCAAGCCTTGGTCCTGACTATCCTCGGCTCAGCGACTTTGGCATTATCAGAAACTGAATGTAACGAATTTGGGGTTTCTCAGCACGATCTCTTACAATGGTTTACCGCAAATGCCAAGAAAGCCATGGATGAGTACGATTTCTTGAGAAGACCCAACATAGTGATTTTGCAGTCACTCTTGTTATACTCGGTATGTTAATGAAGATCCCTAGACGCTCTCCTGCGTTTCTGATTATACCTATAGCTCTGTTTGCAAGGCCAAGGTGAGCGACAACTGGCTTGGTCTTTCAGCGGGATTACTCTTCGGCTGGCACAAAAGTTGGGTCTTCATCGTGA
The DNA here is from genome assembly GCA_024340795.1 of Tolypocladium amazonense. Classification (NCBI taxonomy): domain Eukaryota; kingdom Fungi; phylum Ascomycota; class Sordariomycetes; order Hypocreales; family Ophiocordycipitaceae; genus Tolypocladium; species Tolypocladium amazonense. The sequence continues at coordinate 2,252 of JALHCE010000026.1, read as the reverse complement.
TGGGACACGCATACGGCTCGACGCTTTTGAGACAGAGCTTCGAAGAAGAATTTGGTGGCATGCAGTTATACAGGATACCATACTTGCGTTACTATTGGGCCTGGACCGATCCCCACTGCCCATGGGTTGGGACGCGGAAATGCCTGAAAATATCAGCGATGCTGAATTCAACCCCAGCGGCAGCAAATGCTTGAAGGCCTCCGAAGGCCCTACGGAGATGGCGTTCGTACTGCTATTGCAACAGTTTTTCCGGCGGTACTGCGGCTGGATGTCCCCCGGATCTCCCGATGTGATGTCAGCACTTGAGATTATTCACACAGGAAAAGACTTTGACCGCATCGACGAGTGGGCTTCGGACTATCAACCCATGTTACAGGAGGCAAAGCAACAGGTTGAAGAGATCATCAAAGCTCTGATCAACCTCGAGAGTACGGTTGTTGACCGTGCAGGTGGCTCAGTCCATATGGCTGCTCTGGCCGTTCGCCCGATGTTTACTCAAGGCGTACCCGGTCTGATGGTTCCCATGCGTCAGCAAGCTGAGTGGGGTAGCGAAATTCTTAGCCCCAAAGATATTTTGTTTAAAACCTTGCTGGTTATATTGGAGAAGAAGGCGGTCGCACACGACACATTGGTTGCTTTCGGATTTGGATGGTTTATCGAGCTTTGGTTTCAGCTTCACTTAGTGTGCGCTCTTGCTGGCCAACTTTCCGAACGCGCTTCCGGTTCCCTCGTCGACCGTGCATGGATTGTTCTCGAGAAGGTGTACAATCAAGAAAGCTGGCTGTTAGAAATGGCGGATAAAGAATCGGCTATGCTAGGACGCCTCACACTTCGAGCCTGGAATACCCGAGAGCAATTCTTGACAGGAGCAGCGAGAACAGGAGAAGGAATGCGATGTCGACCTGTCTACATCGAGCGCCTTGAAGAAAAGTCTGCTGCGTTATCTTCTGATCTGCCCTCGCTCTTAGACATGCCATTCTGGGACAGTACGGATGCGGAGGGCATCGAGGCGGCTATGGCATATGGATTTAACTGGGGTTATACGCTTTGAAGTCTACATGTATACTTATTATAAGTAATGATACTGCACCATTCATGTTTCTGCGAAGCTAACGTCTGATAGAAGGGAGAGCTTTATATATCCCATGCTCTTTAAACATCACATCTTAACCACTAGGGCCGGCCTCTGTTGAAATAATGCATCACCCATAGGGCAGAATGCTCAGCCAGCATGGATACTTTGCTGCGGAATTACATTATCACATGCCTCTGGACAAGGCAAAATAAAGCCACGGATAGTAGCACGTCTCGTCGTCCACCGGGTCTACAATCATCGGGAGATACTTTGCCCACCATTCCTCTTGAGCAGCTTTACTGAAACGCTCTGGGTTCAGCCTCACCCGCCGCATTTTGCAATACTCCCAGTACGCGGGATACCACCCGGCCTGGCCCCAGTCGATGATGGCTGCCACCTTCGGGTTCGAGCCTGGCGACAAGAGGATGTTGGGTGCAAGGAGATCAGCATGCGTGAACACAATGGGTACGTCGTCGCTGATGTCGATTCCACAGGCGTTTTGGAACTGCTGGAGTGGGTTAGCCCCTTGGAACGGCCCCGCGAGCTCTGGATAGTCCGCAACATAGACGTCGTTCAGTGGTTGCTTGTTCACGCTGCCTGTGAACACGGTCTTGGTTAGCTTTGCCGGTATGCTGCATCTGACGCGCCTTGCTCACCGATATAGCGGTCATGCTTGTCTTGCTCCAAGGTCCGCCACGCCTTCACCGCAAACTTGAGCTCCTCACAGACGGCTTGTCTCTCGTCCTCATTCATGTCTTCCCATCTCTCCTGCAAAGTGCTGCCCTCGATCAAGGACATGTAAATGAACCCCTGGCCCCCATCCTCAGCCCAGCCGAAAACTTCAGGGACTGTCACTTGGCCTTGCAGCTTCTCGCGTACTATCATTTGAGTTTGAGCCTCGACAATGGTTACATCACCTCCATACTTGACGAGCAGCCCTAGCGACGGGATTGTGACAGGTGGTGGACGATTGAAGTCTCTGGCGCATAAATGGCTCGACGCTTCGTTGATCCGTCTGATCTCGGCTGGTGCAGGAATCGCTTGCGCTCGTCCCTCTTTGAAGAAGCTGGATTCACGGAACACCTTCATCTGGTTGGAGGTGCAGCAGCCATTTGAGCCGGTGCCTGGCTCCGGCGCATTCGCCGTCGACGTTGAGGGGGGGGGGGGGGGGGGGGGG